>JAVJGJ010000014.1:65087651-65103225 GCA_035590215.1 Microhierax caerulescens | reverse complement strand
CACTGAAAAGAGCCAGGCCCCAGCCTCCTGTCACTTGCCCTTAAGATATTTGTACACATTGGTCAGATCCCCCCTTGTTCTCCCTCAGGTTAAGCAGGCCCAGCGCTGTCAGCCTTTCCTCACAAGGGAGATGCTCCAGTCCCTTAAGCATCTTCGTAGCCCTCCGTTGGACCCTCCAGTACAGTAGTTCCCAGTTTCTCTTGAACTGGGGAGCCCATTTATGTGGGTAAGTAAATCTCTCTTATGAAAAGCAAGCTTTAAAGGAAAAAGAAAGTGTCTCTGTTCATAGCCTCAGACCTGACAGCACTTTTGTTTTTGTTATTATTTATATGCAGGCACCATTCTCTGTAAGAGATCCCAGTTTGTGTCTCACACCTGGCTATGCATTGCACTGTCAGGAGTCTGTAGGGTGTGTGTTTTAAAAATTTAAGTGATGTGTATTGAGCTCTTAAGATACATCACATTTTACGTTGTAGATGTGCCAGCTGAGGGCAGAACACTAAAGAGAAGAAAGAAAAAATTGCACCAGAGCTGAGTAATTTTTACACTTTATTGTTTCATAGTAAAATGTAGCACAGCGAGCATGCGTAATTTACCTCTTCTTGTTGACTGCCTTTGCAAAACTGTATCTGAATCATTTCCTGTTAGCGAATAAAATCAAGAGGTTTTCAAGGTTGTTTAGTCTGGGCAACTGGGAGTTGGTGCAGCTAATGTGTTCCAGGAGGTTAACCACTGTGAACTCTCTTGTCTGAGCCATTTCCCCTTTTTGGGTGGTTTTCTACCCGTGCAGTTGCCCTTCAGGTAGCAAGTCATCAGCTCTCTCGCATGTAATGTGAAAGAGATCAATCTGTGGCAATGTGAAATCTTGAAAACATGTATTGCCTGTCTCTGCTATAGCCAGGGAGGGGGTAAACAGAGTGATTCTTCCACAGCAACGGGTTGTGGTTTGTTTTTTTTTTTCTACCAGAATAAAGACATTCATATTTCATGTGTAGTAGTTTTTTAAAACCTCATGTTGTATTCACATAAAATCTTTTACCAGACAGGGTATTTATATGTAATTCACATCTTTAACTAGCAGAAAGGTGTTCCCTCCAAGGCATTTTAATGGAAATCTTTATTTACAGATAGAATCCAAAAACAATTAGGAATTTTAGGTGATACTGGCAATGGGGAATAATTAATGCAGACTCTATTGCTGTGGAAAACTGGGTGCAGGCAGCGTGGCTTTACGCCACAGAGCCATCTGGAATGGGCAATTACATGGTCTGCAATTAGCTCCTGGTGTCAAGATCCTCAGGTCAGAGGGTTTCTTCAACATAGCAGTTTCTGTGGCACCAAGTCACTAATCATGCATGGGATGCCTGCAGGCTATTGCTGCTGGCAGCGCTTTCTTCAGCATTTAACCTGGGTGGTTTTGAACAGCGGTCCTTCTTGTACTTTTTTTATTAGCTACACTTGTGAGCTTTTCATTGATTTTTTTTCCCCTCCTGTTCTTTTTTTCTTTTAACAGCAGCTGATGTATTTGTAATTAATTATTTAGTGGGCATAGTATGACATAAAAGGGAATATTTTACAAACGATTATATTTTTCTCCTTTGTGTGGCTTTTCTCCCTGCTCTCTTGTGATCTCCTCACAGCTGATCTCATGGATGATGAAAGTAACTGCTAATGGGCTTCCACTTGTCCGCAGTTATAGGTATGCTACATTTCAGACCCTGCACGGAGGATAAATTCTCAAGTTCCTTAATGGAAATTGGGAGAGTATTTTTCACGTGTAGCGGAAGTGTGCTAATGGATGGCAAAAGCCAATTGCATTTTTGGGTTTCAAATTAACTTGTATGAAAGCTCTGGGTTTGATTCAGTTCAGAGTGTGTTCTTAATTCAGTAATAGAGGAAGAATGGTGAATATGGTGAATACTGGAAATCTGATGGCCATTATATTAATTTTTAGAGAAGAAATGCATTCTTATTTGCCATACTGTTCGCATTAACGGGGTGGCTACGAACTGTGGAACTCCATTGTAGATGATACTGTATGAACCATTTCTGTACACATTCCTGTTTGACTTAAAAGAGTGATGAACACTTGAGAAGCATTTTCAAAATGCTACATAAAAAAAGCAATATTTTTGTGGTAGAGAGTTTCCATTATGTTCATAGTAGACCCTGAATCTGCAGAATTAAATGAACATGAAAGTCTCTTAACAGATTTATATATGTATGTTTAACTAATACTCTACCAGGTCTTACTAGCTTGAGGGTCCAAAAGAAGCACCGTTTGAACAATTTTATTTCTAAATATGCATACCTTGACAATGGCAGGTTTTAAAAACTGTCACTCTTCATGTATGTGGGTATAAGGTAAGAGTGCTTGAGATAGCTTAACAAAAGTTAAAATATGCTAACTAATGTATCTGTGGTGTTTAGAGAACACATTCAGTTAGCTTCTGTCCTAAATGACACCCTGTAAAGCCAGAGAGGTCATTGGACTCAACTAATATATTGAGTTTTAAGGAGTGCTCTTTTGTAAAGATGAACTATTACTTTCACACGCGCACATAGGTTTTATGTGTGCCCAACAGGCAAAAGAAAACTGGGGTCGTGGTGGCAAATGGCTGTCTCTCATCATTGTTTCAGGGTGGGCGATCTCGGTGGGTGAGTAGGATGTGAGGTGGGATCGCACCGTCCATTACGTGGGGCTGCTGGCATGTGTGTTCCTGGGACCCCAGCCAGCTCCGTTTGCTTCCCCTGCCCTAGGGTGTGAAGTGAAAGTGGAGCCCTTCAGCTTCGAATGGAGACAGGATTTAACATGGGAAGGGAGCAGGTTTTCTAAGGGGAAGGGAGGAGTGAGAAGAGACCTGGGACCATAAAGCCACCTGGTGCAGCTGCCTTCTGTTGTTTCACTTCTCCAGCTTCTGCTTAGGCTGGGGATAAAAAGATCAATAGCCCTGCTTCGGCTTTGAGAACCCTATGTGAATGTTTATTACTTACAGTTTCCTATAATATCTTCTGTTTTCTCTGGAAGATTTTCAGATAGTAATAAGGGAGATGCAGCCGCACTTGAAATTGTACCTGTGCTGTTTCTAAAAGTTGGCTTTAGCTGCCTCATTTGGACACTCTCAAGAAAAACTGAATAAAGAGTGTTTCAATTATGTGAAGTATATTTCTGAGTAAAGGTTAAAACTGGCCCATCTGAAAGATTAAGAAACATGCCTAGTGATGGTTCTCCAGAGCCATAACACAGCGTGTCTTCTGCTGGCTGTACGGCTGGCTCAGCTTACCTGCTTTACAGTGTTTACAGCATACATATGTACATTACCACTGCATTTTATTTTTTTTTTCATGTAACTTAGACCATAAACTCCTGAAAGCCTGGATTCTGATTTTACCTGCAAAGTCCCCTGTTAGTAGGCTATTCTGTAAAAAAGTATTACTAGTAACGACAACAAGCTGTAGTGCCGTACCGAAGCTGAGCTGTTTTCCAGCTGTGCCAGGTCGCTCACTCTGCTTCGCCTTATCTCAGTTTCTCTGGCTGTGAAGTTAATGTTACTTCACTTTCTTCTCAAGAGGAGATTCTCTGAAGATTCCTTCATGTTCGCAGCTTTCAGCATAAGACTTTTCTATGGTCTTGCTAATTGTGGATTGGTGTATTGTGAAGTGCAGGGAAAACTGTCAAAAAAAGGTGGGCATAGAGTTCAAAATCAGCTTTCCCTGCAATAGTCTTTTTTGGAAAATTGTTTATTTTTTTCTCTAGATAAATTTGCCTTTCAGAAGTGGGCACAAAAAGCAGGGAAACATGAGGAGGATGTTTTTTCCTTTTTTTTGTGCAACAACTACTTTTCAGAAATCTGCCATAGGGTGTTTCATGGGCAGCAGTAAGCCTTTAGATCTTCATCTCTATTGCCATGTATATTGTCTACGGGCTACAATGGGTTCTCTGGGAATAGTTTGAATTCAGGTGTGAAGTTAGATATATCGCTGAAAATACACAGATGGGTGTAAGTGCAGTCTCGGGGGAGAAGGCCTGCCTGCTCTGTTTGCAGTGCCCAGTGCACTTCAGCAGCCGGAGTTCTGCGACAAACAGATGGCAATTCGGGTAAGGCTGATGGAATTGCTGATGTAGGAGCCCCACACATGCTGTAGGTGTGGCTGGGGTTAAGGAATAAGGTGTTTTACAAGGACACATCAATAGGATTATGTCAGTAGGTGGAAAACATGATTTTTCAAATGCTAATTCTTCGGTTTGTAAGGTGAGATTTTATCCTTCAAGCCATGACACATTGTTGAGTTCCTACAGCCTTAAAAGGGATGCGAGAAGTGGAACTGTACTGAATACTGCCAAATCCTGTGCTTGGTTTTGCAGCTTGTTCTCTAGCCCTCTTCAGTTTCTCTGGTACTTTAACACAGCTCTTAATTTCTGGTGCCTTTGGATCTGGGAACTGGTGGAGCTTGAATTAGAGCTTGAAAGGTGAACAACAGTTTTTTACTGTCTAAGTGCTTACCGCTGCAGTTAGTTATGAGTTCACTGCAACATGTAAATGACAAAGATGGACACGAGAAATGAGGAAAACCTTAGCACGTATCAGTATTTATTTTTACTGAAAAGCAAAAGACAGGGCAGTTTTCTGTTATTTAAATGTACTAAAATAATTGGCACTGTGACAGGTGACTGTACGGGCATTATCCTCAGCATTTCCCATGCGTTATACAAACTCATCCACCATGTTTGTGGGACTTAATACCTGATTTTCCCAGTTTTGTGATGGGAACAGTGCTCTTTGGGGACTTGTGGGTATGCTGCAATTATCTTACTGGGGCTAAATCCTCTTATCACCTAGGGAAAGTACATAATGTTGCTAACACTCAAGGAGCCTGGTGTGCTTAAGTTAGCTGTACAGGACAGCTCAGTGCTCAGCATGTTACCAGGCTGTGGTCAGAAACAACAGGTTTCTGGGTATGTCACCACAAATGGGTGTGCTGTTGTGTGCTGGGGTGCAGCAGCATTTGGGGGTGCAATCTGACCATAGCACACCTCTGCTCAGCTCCATCATTCCCATGACCTCCCATGGCAGGAGTGGGCCTGCTACGATGAGAGACACTCAGAAAAGGGGTTTTGGGTCCCTGGGACCTGGCTCTTGGTTCCTTTGCGCCGATGTCTGTCCCCTCCTGCCCAGGCAGTGACAACAGCACTTGAGCCGTGTGTTAGAAACCACTACTTTTGATTACTTTGCAAACACGTTAAAAACCAAGTTAAAAACTTGGTTTCTGTTTGCTGTCCTGCCAGATCTGGAAGGACCGCAGTATGAGTTTGTCCTGTGTCATGGCCTTAGTTAATCCTGAGGGTCAGATTCAACAAAAAAGCATATAGAAGTTGTCATTAGTTTCAACAGACATTTTAAACATGGAGGAGTTTTATCAGCAAGGAGGTGTGTGTGGCCACTCATTTTACTGATCAAGGTTAATGAGGCTATGGTTTTAATTCGAGGTCAGAGGTGCAGGAGGGTTTTTTTCATGTTGTCAATGGAGATTTGTAGCCACTGTGCTACCATATGCGAAAGTAACTCTGCTGTTGGCAGGTTGTATTTTATTTTTTTGACCATCTGGTCTGCTGCTGCTGTGCACCTCGAGCTTTGCAAAGGTTTAATTTAGTGTACATTGAGGTACCCTCCATTTCAAACACTATTTTGGAGATTTGAAGGCGTGAGGTATTAGAACCTTAATGAAAGGTACATTCAAACCACTTCAGCATATACAGACAGGGAATGGAGTGGCTGAGGGACAGCCATGTTAGCAGGAGCAAACATGGACAAGGTGTTATCTTTCTTGGTCATGGAAACTTGCATTGCTGACTTACAGAGCAGGTGGGCCAGGCTTTTGTGCACTGCAGACTGACTTAAACTGTAGTTTGCTCAAGGTTACTCATTACCTTGTAATGTTAATGTGATGGTGGAAAATCCTTTGAGGGTTAGTTGGAATTGTCTGTGGTCTTGCAGGCTGCAAGAAGTATGGAAGAATGAAGTAAAGCAAGTAAAGTTTGATATAATTTGTGTGTGTTTAATGTAGAAGGTATTTTTAGTTCAAGGTGGAGTGTCATAGCATTCATCTTTTCAGAGGTAAAGATTTTGGTGGAGCATTCTTAGAGACAGGATAATGTTAGTGCCAACGTGTATCTGCAAACACACGTACTGTGATGCCTGTTAAATAAGCCTGAGGAATAGTGTGAATACTTCTGTTCAGAAGTAGATGCATTTTTCCTCATCTGTTTTGTTTTCTGTGGAAGCCACGGTTGGGTTCAGTAGCATAATGTGGTTATCAGAATCACTGTGCTGCCAGTACTAAAAATTAGCCTTGTGGTGTTCTTTAAATAGGACTTAATTCAAGTTTGAGGCAAGCTGTCTGTGTTTGCTTATGGTGAGAATGTTAAGGATGTTGCATGTTTTTGTTTCTAAATAAATCAAAGCAAATAAAAGGAAGAATTAAGTAAACAATTTTTATATATTTGTGTTCAGAATTGGTATTACAAAGACTACTGTGATTTTAGAATAAGGCCAAATAGAAAGCAAATGTATGTTCAGCTTTAGTTAAACTTACTTATCTTTTCCAACTAGAGTAGGCATTATAACAGGAGTACTTATCATGGAATTTGTGATACATTCAAGGTTCATTGACATATTATTTTTTTCTTCAGATGGAATTAAAAAAAATAAATTGTAGGAACAGAGTCTAAATGTATCTTATGTATCCAGCAGCTGTAGACAGGCTGTTGGAAGTAATGAGAATAATTCTTATAAACAGCTTGGTCTTCTTCAGGCTATTGAAAAAACCTTAGATTTTCCTATATACTATTTATTTATTGATATCCCTCACAATGGGATGCATTTCTTCTCTTTGCCGCCCTTGACTTGTGTGCCCGGGGTTTCTCTCCCCAGCACATGCCGTGTCAGCACGTTCACGCTGTTTTGGTAGAGATTTCCACTGACCAACTCCCAGCTATGTCATGTCAGAGCTGCCTCCACCAGACAGTTCATTTACCGGAAAGGCACAGGGAACAGCTTGAGGTCCGCAGTTGTGTCCGCACCGCTGGGCACCAGCAGCCGTGGAAAGGGGCCCGATGCCAGCCTTGCCTCTCATCCGTGTTGCCGCTCCATGGGAGGGCACCAGTGGGAACACGGCGGGTGGTGTGGGCATAGCACGGGGCTCTCTGCCTGGCCCAGCTGCCTGTTCGTGTCTCATCTACCTTGAATTGGTTCCACAGGACTGAGTTTTAGCAGACAAAACAGCACAGGATCCTCCCCAGAAGGGCCCTTGTCTTTCTTGAGGCAAAGACAGATGGGATTTGTGATTATCCTGAGCACAAGCTAAACTGTGTTCAGACTGTCAGTGCAGAGAAATGTAAACTTGCAGCTCAGGTAAGTTGAGATGTTGTCACTGAGGCTAATGAAACAGCACAGCTCAGTGCTACATTAAACAAAACTGTCTTTGAGAGACTCACCAAATCCACTGATACGGGAACATGTGTTAAGAGAGATGTGCCTTGGAGGCTTGCATGCTCTGGAGGTGAGGCGTGCAGTAAGCAGCTTTTGAGAAATAAAATTGCCAGTTCCATGGCTGTTGTCCTAACTTTCTTATCGAGTTGGTAATATGCCGCATTTACACCTCAGCGCATGGTTCGACTAGCAGCACTGTCAGTGGAAGTGAGGGGGAGTAAAACTGAAGTCCCATGATGTAAAGCGAAAGCATAACAGAAATTGTGTTGTGAACCACTGCTGTCCTGGAAATACCTATGTAAAGCCATCATTATGACAGTGCATTATAGTATCTTCTCAGTGGAAGTTCACAGAATCACAGAATATCTCATGTTGGAAGGGGCCCGTAAGGATCATCGAGTCCCACTCCCTGCTCCTTGCAGGACTACCTAAAACTAAACCATATGACTAAGAGCATCGTCCAGATGCTTCTCAAACTCTGACAGGCTCAGTGCCGTGGCCACTTCCCTGGGGACCCTGCCTCAGTGACCTGCCACCCTCTCAATGAAGAACCTTTCCCCAGTGTCCAGTCTGATGGGACTGGATGCGGTTTCATTCTGTTTCCTCACATCCTGTCACTGGTCGCAATAGAGAGGAGATCAGCACCGCCTCCTCCTCCGCTGCCTCCCTTGAAGATGTTGCAAACTGCATGATACAGGATCATTTGTAAATGTTGAGTTGAGTCCCTGCTTACATAGCAAGGGGCTTGGAAATGAAAATCTACCCTAGAGAGAGACAGGAAGATTGAGGTGATAGCTGGTCTGTGTGCCACATAAATTCAAAACCATAGCCCCGTATTTGGGAATCTGTGTACCTGATTCACACACGTGCAGCAGTTCTGCCATGCACTGTGCATGTAAGCATTTCCCATACATGCATATGCTCACCCTGCCCTGTATCAGTTGTAGAAAGCTAAAATCACATTGCCGTGAGACTCTCCAGAGAAGCTACAGGTGTGTTCTGCAGCTCAGTAAACACGGCTTTCCATCAACTCTGCTGGCTTAAGCCACTGCAATTTGATAATACACTTTCTGTAAGATTTCTTCTGATTTAGTGGAGCATTTTCTTGCAAAAAGGGGTGCAGGTTGTGATTCTGCGGTGGCTGCTTAAACTGGTGGTCCACACTGAGGTGCTCCCTGCCACCTTTAATGCTGCCGATTGCTCGGTGGGTTTACTTTGTTGTGATTTACAAAGACGCTGCTTCCAAAGGAGCTTGGCTGAAGCCTTGCTCTGAGCTGTGGTACCGTGAGCTCTAGCCTTTGGGAGGTACCACTGGGCCAGTGGCAGTAAAGAGAGATCTTTCGGTGCCTGGGACCTCACCCCTGTTACAGGCAGGACTGGTCTTCAGCTTTGACATACACCATCCATGGGGGAGGGGAGGGGAGAAAAGAGCAAGCAGCTGTGATGTCTTCAACCAGAGAGCTATTTAAGAAGCACCATTGTAACAAGCACGATATTCGGTAGTAAAACAGGCGTCACGCTTCTTTTTTGCCTGTTCTACTTGTTTCTTGACTTCTTGTGCCTGTTGCCGAGTGTGCCGTGTCACACTGCCTGGGAGGTATCAGGAGATCAGCTTTAGGCTCACCAGCTTAGAGCTCGTCTTGACTCCTTTGCTATGTTATATATTTCATTTCTGTGGGGATCAACTTTTTGTTGTTGTTGTATCTGCTGGCATTTTAGAGCCATTTGACAGGAGTATTTGTGAGATAAATGTTCCTCCTGCAGATAAGGATAAATGTAGGTGTGTTATGGAAATAACTAATAGTGAACACTGTAAAACAGCGGGGAAAGAGTGAGGACAGATGGGTTTGTTTTTCCTCAGGGAATCTAAAATAATCTTGATTTGTCTTCTTTAAATCCTTACACTCAGTTGACAAAAAATATAGGAAGTGATGTTTACTCATGTAATAGAAATATCTAAAAAACCAGTTTACATCAGCTGCAGAAATTTGGCAGGTCAGGGATATATTTATGTATGTATGAATGTAACTGGGTTTATGAGAGGGCTGATGCTTCACCGTACTCTCTCTGATAGTAACATAATCTGTTTTATTTTCATAGATGAATCCAAAATCTGTATTTGGCATTCTGTGTGTTCTGCAAAGGACATTTCTCTCTCAATTTAGATCAGAGATTTTCAAAGGCACATACAGTAACTAGGCATTTCCTTTTCACTCAAGTTAATAGAATTTGACCAGTTTCTTCTTTCTTCTTTTTTTGACATCTGTCATTTCAGTTTTTGTTTCTGTTGCACCTGCATAGTAGAAAGATGTAGGCAAAATGGGCACATGTCTGCCAGCTCTGCTGCTTCTTGTAGTCTTGGTGTCAGGGCGCTGGCAGCCAGTCTGATGGGCACCAGTCGCATCATGCTCACTGCATCTGCAGGGTGGATTGTTCCTGACCTGCGTGGTAAATCTTATGTGCACAGTGCATGGCAGAACTGCCATGTGTGTGAATCAGGTACACAGATTCCCAAATACGGGGCTATGGTTTTGAATTTACATAGGACACAGACCAGCTATCACCTCAATCTTCCTGTCTCTCTCTAGGGTAGATTTTTCTTGTACACATGTAAGTATTCATACCTAAAATAGCCATAAAAGTTTACGCTGCAGTTAAATGTTTCTTAACAACCCTTTTCCTTAAGGTGAGCTACTAGCGGAGCTACCAAGTTACTCACTCTCACTATGTTTTTCTTTTTTTCCTGGCTATTTTAGTTTAAAAAATAATTTCAGTAGTTGTCCAGATTTTGCTTAGCCATCATGTCTGCTGTGGCGATCAGCGTTTTGCCTGGCTTGAGGGAGCGTTCATTTGGATGTACGACTTTGTCAGTTGTGGAGCACATCCTGGGCAGGATGCGAGTGCCTAGCCCCGGGGCTGCAGCAGATGTCTCAATTGCTTTTCAAACTCTTGGACTGAAATTTGTTCATTATTGCCAGTGCCCTATTTAGACCAGTTAGAAATGAGCAGTAAAAGAGTCAACTGTTTGAAACTCCATCGCAATGAGGGTAAGTGATTTTTTACAAACATTGGTGTTAGTAATGCTTTGTTTAATATTGAATCATTTTGATGCAGAAATCGACATTGCGTGGCTAAAACTGATTAAATACGTTCCAGGTGAGGTTGCCGAGTCACGAGTCACTTTGGCTCATTATGCTGCTCTGGTTCAAGACTGACTTACCTACCTCAACTTTGCTGAGAACTACTGCGTGGCAAAGGCCTCGACTTCATTGCTATTTGCAAACATGGCTTCATTAAATAACAAGGCACGTGCTTCCTGTATGTGGCAAAACACTTTGTGAGTTACCCCAGTGATGTGTTGTTTTTATTTGCATGCTAATCACGTATTAGCATGTGGGAAAATACAGAGTATTTTCAGTGAGAACCAAAGCACCCCATCTAGCTGGATACTTTATCTGTGCATTTATGGTGCAGTTTTTCAGTAGCTGTTCTATTAACAGGCATGTAAAAATCTCTCAAACCAGATCAGCAAATTAGTTCGCTCCAAATATATCTGTGGTGTCTTCAAAACTAATACAAAAAAAAAAAAAAAAAGCTGAAGTTGACAGGAATCGCTCTTTGTCGTTAAACACATTTAGACACAAGGAGAATAGGTGCGTTTAAAGGCTGAGAAAAGTTAAGTGTATTCAGATACTTCCTGCGGTTAACGTTGGGTCTAACGTTGCTACCGGTGTAAGGAGCAGAGTAGAGAGGAGCCGCGTCGTGGTCTCATCTTGCTGCTAATGGCCAAGCCCCCTCGCTGCAGACCAGGTTTGCCACGTGGTTGGTCTCTGACAGTTTCTGACACACTGGATGCCATTTGCCAGCTCACAAAGGATTTGAGATTCCTGTTCCTACCTACTGAAGGGAGCTGGGTATCTGTTAGCCTTGCTGTGAGGCCAGTACCGCAGGAAACTGGCTCACTCTGCTCTTCTGTATGAGGGACTGGGACGACTTTTCACCTGTGGATGGACACCCTGTCACATCCCCGCATCCTTCCCATCATCGCCTCAAAAAGTCTGTCCTAGGAAGGCCAGCACTTGCTTCCACTTACATCCACAAAATGGTAACACCTATCCTGGAGCCAGCTGCTGTGCATGGGCTGCCCTGCCTGCTGCCCTGCCTGCAGCCTGGGGGATGCCTGGGCAGCTCCTCTGGTGTGGTTAAACTTTGAGAAACCTTTTTTATTAACTTACCACAGTGCTGCTGGATTCCTTTTCTGCAGGTGAGATGGAAATGATACCAAAATAGCCTTGTTGCGTCATATTGCTGTATTGCTACTTCCAATTCAACACAAAATAAACGGTCTACAACACAGACGGCTGTGGTTGCTTATGGAAAACTAGCTAACAAACAAAATGGTAAATTGCATTTGCTTACAATATTGTTTAATACGCAAAAGTTCAATTTTCTGTGTCCTTAGTCTGAAGCCCAGTAATAGGCTAAATCTCATTTGAACTGAACATGTTGTCTCCAGTTTATTTGTCCATTAAAGTTTACTGATAAATTGATCTTCCTACAATGGTTTTAATGTAAGGACTACTCTATAAATCACTATTTTAATAGAAACAAATATGATATTGTTGCCAACTTTTTACTAGCAAAACAATGGAACACAATTATCATGAGTTATTAATAAACCAAAATAAACCAGGATCCTGTGTACTGCCCAAGAAATTGCCTATCTCTTGTTTAATCAGATGTAGTAAATATGGTTTCATCATTGTTCTATAAAAAGGTTTTGTACTTACTGAAATAGCTTTCCCCTTTGGTATATTAATCAAACCAGCCAGTTTAAGGATTGGTCTTTATGCTGCATGTTTTATTTTGCTTTTTGTGCCCAAGTACGCCACTTCCCTAAGATACTTTTGTGTCAGAAGCAGCAAGGTGGCTGGGCTGGGGCAGATTGTGCTGGGCAAGTGAGACACCTCCTTGCCCATCAGCTTGGCAGGTCCCCCCTCAGTGCTGCCTCAGAAGTGAGGATTGTTCCTCAGCCAGACTAAGGCCAGGGAAATAAAAAGGAGCAGGACTATAAAAAGGAGTGATGGAGACTCTGTAAGGCCTCGTCCCTATTCCTGACGCAGGGGGTTTCAGCCTCACCTTGTATAACTGTGTTTCATGTGCACATTTAAACCTCACATATATAATATGCATAACTGCTAAACCCTAGTAAAGGACCACATGCAGTCAGTTGGGATTATTTCTGTCATTTCAACGTTTATTCTTCGGTTTCCAGCTCCACTATTCAATTTTACAAATGCTCTGTAGTTACCACCTTGTTCTCCGAAAGCATCAGGAATTTTCTCATGATTCTTCATGTTACCTAAAGTGTCCTAAAACGTCCTGTTCTCTCTTAGAAACAGGTGCAAGTGTGAAAATTACACCCTATGTAATTTTCATCCTGCCCTATGTATGAGAACTTTCATGGTAATTTTACGTTGCTGTTTTCTGAAATAGCCCCTTTATGTTTCTGTTAAAAAAAAAAAAAGCTGGTAATAGCTTTTTGAGGAAGCCTGCATAACCAAAGGAAAAAGAAAAGTTTAATACTTTCCACCTTAACACAGTAACAATTGAAGAAAGCTATTTCCAACCTTTATGGATGTTATTTGAGATTTCTGTTTTGTTGAGTCCGATTCAAAAATCCCATTTGTCCTGGCTGCATAGTCACCAATGTTGTACATTCACCAGCCTAGACCAGGGTGTTGGTGAAGTGCACAAATGATGAAAAATGGAGGTTATGCCCACAGCCACACACACAAACATGCACAGAAATCAAAGACTAAAATTTCAAGTCCTGTTTCTTCTACATCAAACTACATAGCATACCCAGTTAACTTAAATTTCTGTTTTCTTCTTCTGACATTGTGTTTCTTGGAACACTTTTTCTGAACTTGTATAGCTTTCAGCCTGACATTTACAGATGTACCATGTTTGTGGAGCGAGGGAGATGGGAACTTACACTGTTAAACCTGAAAGAAGCTGTTACAGCCTGGAAGAAGAGATCTCAGGGAAGACTGTGGAAGGGGAATGAGATCCTAAAGTTTCTACCACTGTCATAAATAGATTAAGAAGGTAGGGCTTTCAAGTCATGAAAGCAGATGGCAAAATGTCTAAAGAAAGTAATCAGAATGATCGACTGTGTCTGGAGCTGGTGATCTTTCCAGTTCCCACCAGCAACTGTCTCAAATGGGTGGTGGTGCTGTCAGGGACACTGGAGCTGGAGTGAAGGAGGGGTGATCGATGCTGTGCACTGGCATAACCCCAGCCCCAGATCCCCCCTGCGCACCGTCATCCCAGCAGTTGCAGATTTGGGTTTCTACACTGCTAAAATGCCTAAGAGAAACCAAAAAAATCATAGGCTATCCAATAGAAGTAAAGATGTAGCAAGAGTGTAAATGCATTTCTGGCACTGTAAATTCCTTACTAGTACTTTGCTATGAGGTCTCCCTGGAGCCTTCTCTTCTCCAGGCTGAACAACCCCAACTCTCTCAGCCTGGCTTCATAGGAGAGGTGCCCTAGCTCTCTGGTCATCTTCGTGGCCCTCCTCTGGACTTGCTCCTACAGGTTCATGTCTTTCTTGTGCTGAGGACCCCAGAGCTGAACACAACCATGCCAGGCGTGGTCTCACCAGAGTGGAGTAGAGGGGGAGAATCACCTTCCTTGACCTGCTGGTCCACCCTTCTTTTGATGCAGCCCAGGATACAGTTGGCTTTCTGGGCTGCAAGTGCACATTGCTGCTGTGTGTTGAGCTTTTTTCAACCAACACCCCCAGATCCTTCTTGTCAGGCTGTTCTCAGTCCATTCTCCACCCAAGCTGTGTATGTGCTTGGGATTGCCCTGACCCATGTGCAGGACCTTGCACTTGGCAGTGTTGAACTTCATGAGTTTTGCACAAGCCCACCTCGCAAGCCTGTTAAGCTGAAAGAAGTTGTTGAAAGAACCTCACTGAGCATGCTTTGGTTTTTACACGTTGCATGCAGACTCCTTTGTTTTCAAGTTTCAGTGCAATGCAGACATTTTGCTGTTGTTTTTATAACAATATAATTTAGTTGTAATAGTTGCTGACAAGGAGAGGAAACCTGGGCCTTTGATATTTGGGTGGTTGCAGCTTTTAACGCCGTGAGGCAAAACAAATGGTTTGTTTTCTTCAGGCACTCTGGAAGTGAGTTTGAAGATTTGGATACTGGGGAGGGGCATCTCCTTTCTCTTTTACCTCCATGTTCAGTATGAAGTTCTTTAATTTTTCATTAGTGTAGGACTTCTCATTTCCAAACTCAGCAGCTCTTTAACAGTGTTTGGTTACCCTATGAGACCTACATTTCTGATTTACAGCTGCTTTTTCAGTTGCATTAATACATCAACAGAGCCTAGCAAAGCTATCTGGCAGGGGTGAGACACTATCTTTGTACCTGCGACTCTTGCATTACACAGTTTATGATGTCTGTTGTAGGTCCCTTGAAAACAAAAAGCTTTTGAGAAGTGTTGAGATGTCTGTTCCTTTCTGTTATGCCCTGCACACAAATCACCCACCATAAGATAAAACTGCAGTCTGAGGAATCATAATTTAATCGTCTCTCAAGCTGGCAATCTGCTTCAGCAAGTCCTTTGATGTCTCTTACAGGAGCCTACTGACCTTCTCTGAATGACACATTAAAAAACAATAGAGCCAGCAATGATGCCTCTGGAATTGCTGCAACTTCGAGGTCAATTAATTGTCGCTTAGGATGATATATCTGCGCTCGCCATTAGTTTCTCAGCCTGCAAGGGGCTCGGGGCAGGCGTGCTTGCCTTGTGCATGGCTTAAAGGCCTAGGTGTCCTTGATGCTGAAGCAAAGACGGAGGGCAGGATCACTCCATCAGCTTTATAAGCAGAGTTTCCCATTGATTTCAAGGGATTCATGCTTCTGTTCTGATGGTGAAAGTCCTGTGCGATAGCCTGGGCATGGAGCTGTTCGGGCAAGCAGCAGTCTGGTGTCCTGACCCACTGGCCAGGGAGTGGGTGCCAGCCATTAATGTAGGATCCTGCTGAAGAGTAGGCATTTACC
>JAVJGJ010000014.1:65077104-65087612 GCA_035590215.1 Microhierax caerulescens | reverse complement strand
TGTCCAAGCTAGGTTTTCAGAAGCACAGATTTCATGATACTGGTAAATACCCAAAGATAGTTGAAAAGTTCTCTTTGTAGGCACAGAGTCATATATAAATGTTTGGTTTGGGGTTTTTTTTGTTTGGTTTTTTTTGGGGTTTTTTTTTGGGGGTTTTTTTTGGTTTTTTTCTTTCCCCACAAGGGAAAACCAGTTTATTAGCTATATAGAGCAAATAGGTGAACCTGAGCTGCTTCCTGGTAGATGCAGCAGGGGAGAGATAGACATTGCCATGATTTTGGAGCCTCCTATGCGGGACTTGGATTTAGGAGGATGGGATGCAGCATCCAGGCAGTTGTGTATCCCAAAGGTTTATCTGTCTGACTCCTTACTATATAGAAGGGACCCAAAACAATTTCTTCTTTTGCTTATCTGTTTTATTTCTGTGGTGCTGAGCCATTGATGTTTGAGTAACAGCTCTGGCATAGTTTCAGTGACTGAGCTTTTCTTCAGAGGGTATGTTTAATTACATCAGCTTTTTAACTGCTGTATTTTCAGTACTTTAATATCTTAATATCACAGCATATATATATCGAAAATATAAGCCTAGGTTTTATGGGATGCAGAAAGACAGAGAAGGAATTAGTAGCCATCTGCCTGCTGGAAGTAAATCAGTTATTTTTAACATTGTTGTGGAGTAGATGTTGAATATGTAATACAGAAGAGGATTGCAATGGTGATTCACTGAAGTATGACTTACAGTAGACATTGCAGAAGAATTTACAGCTCCTTGTCTGCGGCTCTGCATGGTGGGCACTGCAGCCTGGAGCAGCCCAGGGAGGCTGTTGGGGACCAGCATCAGCAGATCAGCCATCCCTTGGGGTTTCCCCTCCTTCTTGCTGCCTCCCCAGAGGTCAGCAGCGAAGCCAGCTCTCCCTGCCGCAGAACTATTTCCAGGCTTTGCTTCGAAATGACCACTAACAGTTTTCTGTAGCACGCTTGTCTCTTTTCTTGGCTGTGCTCTAGGAACACATTTGGTTTCTGGGTGAATGAGGCACCAGGTGGAGAGGGAAGGAGGTGTCATGGTTTAACCCTGGCCAGCAACGAAGCACCAGACAGCTGCTCGCTGTGCATCCCAGTTGGATGGGGGAGACAACTGGAACAGTAGAATTGAGAAAACACATGGGTTGAGATAAAGACAGTTTAATAGGTAAAGTGAAAGCGGTGCACACCAGCGAAGCAAAACAAAGAATTCATTCACTACTACCTACCAGCCATCTCCAGGAAAGCCAGGCTCCATCACGCGTAGCAGTGACTTGGGAAGACAAACACCATCATGCCAAACATCCTCCCCTTCTTTCTTCTTCCCCCAGCTCTATATGCTGAACATGACACCACGTGGTATGGGATACCCCTTGGGTCAGCTGGGGCCGGCTGTGTCCCCTCCCAGCTCCTTGTGCCCCCCCAGCCTGCTCACTGGTGGGTGGGGTGAGGAGCAGAAAAGGCCTTGATGCTGTGTAAGCGCCGCTCAGCAATAACAAAAACATCTCTGCATTGTCAACAGTGTTTCCAGCACAAATCCAAAGCATAGCCCCATACCAGCTACTATGATGAAAATTAACTTTATCCCAGCCAAAACGAGCACAGGAGGAAGGAGCATTTGCAGCAGCTGCTGCTGCTATGGGCTTCAGAGGTGGGTTAGCCTGGGGAGAGCCAGAAAACAAGAGTATTTGTCTTCTGCTTCACTAGCTAGTGAGTGAGTGGCTCATGGTGGAGCTCTGCCAGATGCATCTATTTTTTTCTGCCCCCAGAGGTGCTGGGGCTGCTCAGTTACACTCCTTGAAAAGGAATAGAAAAACTGGCTTCAAGGCAACAGACATCAGTCCCTTGTCAGCTCAGGGAAGGCTGTGACACCAGAAATGCCACCCATCAGGCAGGAGGTGATGCCTGTATCCCACAGCCAACACCAGATAACAGTCTCTGGCTGTGAGACTTGTTCAGGTTGCACACAGAAGAAGTGACGGATGGCGATGCTGTCAATATTGATGCAAAATGATCTTTCAAGACATTTGGCAAGAACAAAGTGCCATTCCTGAAGAGTGTATCAAAATGAAAGATGAGAAACCTTTTGTTTAAAAAAAAAAATAAATGTGGTGAAGCAGAGCACTTGGAGTTCTCTGAAATATTTTGCAGTGTAACACATATAAAATATTTATCAGATTATTTTCTAAATTCAAGTGAAAGTTGTGAATCCTTCTAATGATTCTGAAACTGTGTATTTGACAAATAAACACTTCATCCAAAAACTTGACTTGACCATATTGTTAGCTCTGTAGTCTGTTTGCACTGCTAACAATTTCATCCCATTCACTAATCCTGATGCTTGCACACAGCCATTTCACAGTGTGGCAGCTCAGCTTGAGAGGGGACCATAAGTGCAGATAATTCATGTTAAGTCTGCAGCAAAGACAGCTGCACAAAACCAAATCCAGGCTAGAGCTGTGCAAAAATTTACTGTCCTACTGGCTCATTATTCTCTACAAATACAGGTTTAGGGCGTCTGAATCTGCTGAATCATTTCAGCTAAATATAAAGCACAAGTAATAATTTTGCATTGTTTGAAACATTTCTTTTTGATATTTTCAAAACAAAACCAAGCTAACTTCTTATTTTGAAAATGTAATTCCAAACTTCCACTTGATTCAATACAAGACGGGGCAGAAAATGTTTTAAACTGAAACAAAGCTTTTCATCAAACCTCCAAATAAATCACTGTAACTGGGAGACACTCATCCTTGGTCCCTGGCTGGGATGGCCTCCTGAAGGGCACGTGGCTCTCCACTGTGATCGTTGTCACCATGTGACTTCTGATGGCAGCACATCCCTGGTGAGGCGGTGCTGCTGTTGCAACAAGTGCTCCTTGTCAGGGTGGATGTGTAGGGCAGGTTTCACTTGTGTGCCCTAGGGAAGGATCAAAGAAAACCTAAACCATGGCTGGACCGAAGCCCATGCTTTCAGCTAGCACGCTTAAGCAAAGGGACACTGGGAAACCTAAGTGCTGAGAGTGCCCAGAAAACCGGGACAGCCCTCTGTAAGCGGGGATGTCACCCGGGTGCTCAAAAGGAGGTGGCTTGAAGAGGTTCCACCATGAAAGCTGCCCTCAGAGAAGCCCTGACTTAGAAGCGCCCTCCTCTCCCCAGAGCCAGGGTTGGCAGCTGGGAGTTGTATCTGACAATGTCATCCAGCGTTTTGCAGCTTTTTTTTCTGCATCATATTGTAGCCCTGCTGCTGCTGTAGTGTTCGAAGTGAGAAACGAACTGGCCCCGCCAGCTGTCAGCCACTCAGGCCCTGTCCCTGGGCACTCCTGCCTTGCCCGGGGAGGGGATCTCTCTCTGGGTGGATCACGTCCATTAATCACCTTTTTAGAAGGCCATCAACTTTCACTAATGTCATTCTTTCCGCAGATGCTTCTCCGCACTTTTCCACAATGGGTTTCAGCCAGGCCACAGCACAGCAAAGAGTCAGAAAATGTAGCTGTTCTCACTCAAAATTTTCCATTTTCTAGTAATAGGGCCTGCTGATCATTTTAAATGGAGCACTTAAACTTCAGATGCGAGCGGACATGAGATGGGCAAGCTTTTCTCGTGCCACACCACAGTGAAATTTTTGTGGTGTTCATCCAAACACGATCATAATTCAAGGAAACAGATGGGAACTGTACTGAGTGCAGGAGTCTCTCCAGCTGGAGAAACTGCTGCCAGCCACCGACCGGTCTCCCTTTGCCCTCAAGCTGCAAAGCAGCTACAAGTCATGTTGTAACTACCCCTGCAGTCCTTTGCACTGGAAGTAAGGGAATTAATAGGGAGGTTAACAATTTTTCCCCAGTCTCTGTGTTAGGAAAAATAGGAATACCATGGTAACAGCTTTCCCTTGAAGGAAGAAAGTAATATTTTGATGGTGACTGCTGTACAAGATGGAAACTAAACCTATCCAAATGCTATGATTTTGAAATGAACTTACTACATTATAGATAAATATTCTCTGGGATACATACATGGTTATCTCTCCTCCGCATATTGTGTCCTTTTATAGATTTTTATAAAAGGAATGAAAAAAACAGGCTACATGGGACAAATGAAACAGGAAAAAGAATAATAAACATAACAGTCTGTGATTTGCCATCTACAGAAGGACAAGATTTAAGGATTCTGGAAAAGACACCAGAGGTTGATACAAAGAAATTAAGAACCACCCAACCTTGCTGTAATCCCTAGCTATTGTAAATCTCTTACAGTTTGAGAAAATAGATGACAAAGTCTCTTCACAGATAAGAAAAGCTTATTTGAAAACAAAAAACGAGACAAATCCTGGTCATTGAAGGTTTTTAATTATTCTGGTACTGATTGAAAAAAATGACTGAGAAAGAAATGAAAAGACAGTTATTTTCTGTAGAAATAATGCATAATTGTTTTCTTACAATTTGAATAAAAATCCTGCAGAGGCTAGTGGAAACATCATTTGAGAATGTAATATAGCTGCAGTTATTAATGGTTCCTCACCGTTCTGGCACAAACTTCTCATTCTCATTCAGAGTTACTGAGCTATTTTACCAGCCTTAATTCTTCCCTCACAGTTGTGGGTGTAGGATTATCCACTTTGCAGTTGGAAGGACTGAAGAGTGGAGATGCGTTGACATTGGATTACGTGGTGACAGCTGTGGGAGCGTGTGAAGCCAGGCTCACAAAGTTGTGTCGTATTTTGATACGAGTTCCAAGTGGGTTCTCATCATAATGTATAAAAATGGAAGACATACAGATGTTTTCATCCTGAAAATCTTTGCAAGTAAGGAAGTATCATTAACAGACTAGTTGTTTGGGATTTTCTTTTATTTTCACGCCTGGGGAATGGAGGCACAGACAGGCTTTTGCAAAACCTGAAAGTCAGCCTGCTGTGCTAACCAATGCATCCTCCACAGGGAAAAGGCTTTTACAATCGCTTTGTAGGGGACAATAGTCTTAAAAGGCTCAGTGTTAGTGATAAAGGAGTACTTGAAGAGGTCAAATAAGAAAGGTGATTCAGTCCAGAGTTGTTGCAGGAGTCCTGATCAGCAGCAAGGAACAATGCTTACCGAGAAGTATGAAAAAGGATGCTAGGAATTACTAGCTGAACAATGTACTTTGAAATACTAAAAGTCTGTCTCACTGACAGACTAAATGAAGGAAACTTTCATCTCCTGGACCCAGTGGAGTAACATAAAAGAAAGCTAGGGAACTAACCCTTAGCACTGAGGCCAAGTGGCACGGATTGGTTTGCACCCTTGTTGCTTATGGTGAGCTCCATCCAGAGCAGACTAGGTGTATCCATCCCATATAGTACTTAACCCTGAATATCCTCTGAGCCCCGTATGGTGCTCCAGTAGTCCTGAGGTATAACTGGGGGTTTTTATGTTTTCTATTCAGAATTTCATGAAATAAAACCACACCCATCTGTTGCAGAGGTGGTTTTATTTTATGAAGCTGAAGATGCATGTTAGGTGACTTGGGGCATGGCACGAGGTCGTAAGACCCAAATGGAGCATACAAAACCCACTGGAATAATATTATAAATCTGTGTGGGGCAGAGGCAGCTGTACCTGTCATCTTGTCTGTACTTTGGGGGAGTGCTCCCCAGAATGAGTTATCCTCAGGAGGGTGTTGAGACACTCGCTCAGGGAGAGCTGGCCGGAGTGAACCAAGCCAGAGCCAGACAGAGCAAAAATTAAGTCCTACAGATGATGCAGACTCTCATGACTGACCTCACTCTAGGTGTAACCAGAAAAAGGGGGAATAGTAGTAATTAATGGAACACATGCGATAAGGAAAGAACAGATGTCTTCACCAGTTACATATGCTTTTGTATTCAGAGAAGGGGCAAAGAAATGCTCCTCATCAGAGGAGCTTGGTATCACTCAGTGCTAGGCTGGAAGCGTCTGAGATGAACCGTGAGACCATGCTCCCGCCCCAGTGCCATGGCAGCCCCTGTCTGGAGCCTCAGAGCAAACCCCCAGCTAGTTTTGTAAGGGAAGAGTGGGGCCACCATCATCACCACAGGGCTTAATGCAGCTCCCAGCTGGGGACTGTGAAAACACATGTGAGCACATGCACCTCAGGCAGGCAGCAAGTGGGTGCAAGGGTGCACGCTGGGGGTGCGGGTGGGAGGCATGGGTCAGCCCATAGCCCCAGCACATGCCTCTGCATCCCGGTCTCACTTACATGTGCTTTGGGAAAGGGAAGGACAAGAAAGCTGTCGTGTGCCTGATAGGAAAAAATATCGTGGTGGGGTGCTCCCCAGCAGCATGGAAAGCAGCCCTGCGCTGGGGCTGGCAAGCACTGGGTCAGCACAGCCGTCTTGCCCCTCTGCCCTCCTGCTCCTTACAGTGCCCAAATTAGTCTTCGAGGATGAAGAGGTTGCAAGATGCTAAAAATAAAATTTCTGATGGAATGCCAGTTATTTGTGCATTTCTATACAGCTTTCAAATTTATACTTGCTCTGGTTTTGTTGGGGTGTGATGCAGTGGGGAGGTACAATGTCCTTTAATTTCCTTTTGTTATCCTCTTCACATAGGGTGCTGTGAGCTTCATGGTGGAGCCAACAGAAAAGCAAAAGCCAGAAGAAAAGCAAACCCACTAACTTAAGAATAAAAAGAAAGTTGATTTATAGGGATTAATAAATGATGATAAATGTTCTTAAAGCAGATTTCTAGTGGGCAGATGGTAAGAGACAGTTTTTGTCACTCAGAATGATAGTGGTTAATTGAACACAAAAGATAAGGAAATAACAGATGCATTCATCAGTTAATTTGCTTTTCTATTCAAAGATAAGAAAAATGATAGTGGCTTTAAGCAGGAGTTGTGTCCCTGGTGCAATAGGAAAGGACTTATTCCGAAGACAGCAAGAATAGAAGGAAGTATTGAAGACATCTCTGAGAGGATGGCAGAAAGCAATAACCAGCTACATTTGCTGAAGTTTTCCATTTTCGTTGTTCTATCACAGAGTCAGATCTCTGTTGCTGCAAGAGGATGAAATATATTTGTTAATTATGTTTGAATAAGATAACAAACTGTGATCTAAAAGCCATCTGTAAATGTAAAACCAGGTGGCTGAGCAGCAGAATGAAGATTGCAAATAGAGGATCATAAAAATTTGGGGTGTAAGAACCACTTATATATCTGGTCTGTTTATGAAAAAGGGCAGTAAATACTTTCTGTATTTGTAGGCGTTACCTTGAGTATTGCTGGGGATCCCTCCTAGCTCTTTGGCCCTTCTTTTTATTGAGGAAAGTAATTTATGTTTTTTGCAGGCTGTGCCATGAGTGAATTCTCCCTGTAGTGAGCTCGCTTTAGTATAGCCAGGTATGTTATTACCCTGATGGGATCTCTCGTGCTTCACCAAAGGTGCCACTTGAACCCCCTTTGTTTGACATTCCTGTCATTCCCTCTACAGTGCGGAGGCAGTTAGTGTCACACATGCACCAAGTGTGGTGGGAGATGAGACCTTCATACAATCAGTTGTGAGGCTCACGCAAAAGGATGCTTTGTACTTTTCTCGTTTCATCCTCTGACCTAGATTTTAGTCTCTACTCCCCCTCCCCCTTTGGTTTTTGTTTGTTTTACTTATTCCTGGAAATGCGCTGTGATGATCTGTGTTATGGAGGAATGCTCGTCCTTTGAAATCTGAAGTTGAAACTCATTTTCTGCATTGAGCATGTTTTCTCAGTCTCTACCCTTCTCTCAGCTTAAAGGCACCAAAATGAACTAATTAGCATGAGACTTTGCACAGCATAACTTTTCATAATACAGAATGATTTAGTTTCTGTAACGAATGGGCAAATCACATAGAATGGGAAGAGGTACGTAAAAATATCTGGTTTTTCAGAAACATTTGTGTAATTTTTTTATATGGATATTAAGTACAGATTCGCATAAAAGCCCCAACAGTCCTGCCTCCAGGTATTCCTAGCGGGCAGAAACCACTTGCATACACTTGCGGAACATGGGTGCAATTGATAGGTGTTTAAGGCACGAATATGTGAAGTATAAGAATGCATCCAAAATAAGTGTGTACGTGTTCCCTTTGTGAATATGATGTGCATATCTGTTAAAGAGCTTACCTTTGTGAAGTATGTTACTGCAAACCTTTCCTTGGGGTTATTACTTTAACTGGTGAACAGGTAAAACTAGGTAAAATTGGGTTGCAAGTTACTTTGAGTAGAATGAGGTAGAAGTTGGTGTCATTTAATATAAATTCTTAGTTCTGTAAAACAAAACATTTCCATGCTTTGGAAAATGTATCTGCCTTCCTGAATGCTGAGAGCCAATGATATCCAGACATAATTTGCAAGAATTTTGCTCTCTGTGTTGCAAACATCTGTAAAGCTTATATTATTGCAGCCCCTCCCTGAAATGAGGAGCATTTAAGACTGTATATATATTTATGGCTAATGTTAAATAAACTGTGCTGGAAACCAGCTTTTAGAGTCAGCTCTGGAGTTTGATATGGAGGAGCTGTAGCTCTGTTGGGAACTTCAGGGTTTTTTTAATATGGCATTCACTATACTCTTAAACACCGTAGGAGCTGGTACCACAAGGTCACGTACATAGCTTTAGCTCTGTGCCAAAAGAAGCCAGAAGATTGGAGCTAATTGCATCACCGTGTGGAAGGGTTACAGGCAAAGCATGAAGGTTTGTGGTGGAGTGAAATCTGTAACTTTGAAGGGATTTGAGTTTAGCCTTGTTTTGGAAAGTCTAAGCTTTCCAACATTTATGATAGTTTCTTGGAGTTATATAAGGTGTTTTTCCCTTCTGAAACGAACGAATTAATTGATCAACCCAAATTTCAGTTTAATTAAGATTTCGCCTGTGACTTATGCTTTGATGTGTGTAAATATATTCTGTATAACACCAGCTTTTTTCTCATGCTGATTTTGAAGTCCTTTAAAAGTGAGATAGGGATGTTTCTAATTGAAGCATTGGCTCTGCATCTCCAAAGTATGGTGCCTCCTAATTATGTATTACTTCCCTCTAGAGAACTATCAAAGTGACACTGAAATTTCAGGATACACGCTTTATAAAAAAAAATGTTGGAAAGCTGTTTGCAAGATTTGTTAAGCAATCAGGGTCCTTTAGGATGATTTCTGAATTGGCCGTTACAGTGTATGAAGCAAACAATGAAGTAAATTGTCATTATTAAAAATTAACAAGTAAAAAGGAGGCAGAAGCATCTTTGGAGAGTGTTTCATTGCTGCAAACTCAGAATGTGAAACGCCTGTCACATCTGCAGCTCATTATGACCCGAACTGGGAGAGTGCCTGGTACATCTGCGAGAACAACGTCTAGTGACTGCTGGGGCAACTGGACATCACTGGTGCAGGGTGCCAGGGAGTCTTTATCTTCGGTGTCACGTTCCACGTTGCCTCCTGACAGCTGGCCCGAGAGGTCATCGTTGCATTTGCAGCACTTTGTGTTCATTTGCATTGAAAGCAGTGAGAAGCCTCATTCATGTGGAGGAGGCCGTTTTCCCAGGTGGTGTGTCACCCACACGCCGCCTGTGGGACAAGGGTCTTGTTTTCCGTGCTGGTGGCCAGCGGCCCTGCGGCTGTCTGCAGCGGGGAGGCACAGGGCCATGCAGCACCTGGCATTGAGAGGGGTGGGAGCTGTGGGGCGGTGGGACCCCTTTGCCTGGGGCTTCTTCCTGGTGTCACCGCCATGGTGGAGGTGGGAGCGTCTGTCACTCTTCAGCATGTGTGGATGGAGGGGCTGGGGGGGATTTGAGCACTCAGACTCGGAGGACAGTTCACAGGAGAGAAGAAAGAGGTACACCTGTCTCATTGTGCAAACATACATGCCCCTCTCCTCCTGTTTTCAACTCTGGAACATATGAAAATTGGGAAAATCTTGGGTTTAGTACCCACACAAAGCATATTTTCCCCAGCCTTGTTTTCAGGAGTAGAGCAGTTTTAAGAAGCGCTTCCAACAAACCCAAAGCAAACCGCTCCATCAGTGTAAGCCAAACACCTGGCACGAGGCTCCGAAGCCCAACCAGTTAGAGTTTGGCGAAGCCGTAAGCAATTTAAAGTGGGTGGGAGGCAGCTCCTGGCAGCTCTCCTTAGGGAGGGCTTGTGCTGGCCCCAGTCCACACACCTCCTGCACCCGAGGAGGCTTGCAAGACGTGTAGTGCTGCTGTGAAAGTTTCCACTTCCCTGGGTCACAAAACCCAGACCTTGCCTTTCTTCCCCGTGGCATGCCACCGCATGTGCAAGGGCTGTCTACAGGACGTAGGTATTTGCATCAACCTGTTGCTCGCCACAGTGGTGTAGGACTCCGCGGTGCAGATGGAGTCAAACGGAGCTCACCTCCGTTCATCCATGCATGTGCAAACAGGAAGATAATGGCTGAACAGAACAGAAACTTAACTTGGCTGGAGGGAGTTTGCCTGGGCATGTGGAGGGAGGTGGAGGTGGAGGTGGAGGTGGAGGTGGAGGAGAGGAGGGG
>JAVJGJ010000014.1:65059657-65077035 GCA_035590215.1 Microhierax caerulescens | reverse complement strand
AGCACAATGCACGCAATTACCGAAGTAAGAGCTGTCAGTGAACGAATGCATTTGGCAAACTATTTGTGCTTAATCTACGCCGATTTGTGAAGTCTCCAGTCATTTCTTTGTCCCTTGGGAAAAATGAGGCGGGGGGGGAGAAAGTGTCCGGTTGCCATGGTGACAGAGCAGGGCTGAGGAGAGACAAGTCTTAACCATATTTTCATTTTTGATGCTCTGTATAAAATCCTGTAGGTAATTACACATGTAGTGATTTGCCGTGCGGTAGAGCAGCTTTTCAGGATGCTGCACCCCATGCAACATTATACCGAGCCCCTTTTAGAGCAGGGGCACAAACACATTGACATGTTTGTGGGAATATTGCCGAAGAAATTGCAGCAGCGGGAAGGAAAGAGGGCGTGACAGCAGCCCTGCTCTCCTTTAAGAAACAGCGTAAGATTCAATTAACAAGTTGCCAGTGGAAACCTGGCTATAATTATAGCTCTATTATGACGGCCGTGTTGTTTTCCCATAGAAAATACAGTTTTTAATTAACTTGTGGATTTGGCAGTGACACCTACCCGCTCCCTGTCAGGAACAAAGTCAGTATTTCCCCGCTCAGGGCTGGCACTTAATAATAACTAAAGGTGCCAGCAGCACCCTCAGACCAACCCTCGAGCAGGATGCTCTGAGCATGGCTCTTCTCAGGCCAGGGGGCAGCAGGTGTAGCTCTTCCCCGTGCATTGTGTTTTGCAGATAAGAAAGCAAAACTAGATGTGTTTTCCTCAGTAGGGGTGGCTCTCTCAAGGTGCCTGGAGACTGTGCCCTCCATGCAGTCCGTGAGACGCTCAGTGCATCCGTCAGGAGCCGTGGGG
This sequence comes from Microhierax caerulescens, assembly GCA_035590215.1. Classification (NCBI taxonomy): domain Eukaryota; kingdom Metazoa; phylum Chordata; class Aves; order Falconiformes; family Falconidae; genus Microhierax; species Microhierax caerulescens. The sequence goes on along the minus strand of JAVJGJ010000014.1, from coordinate 65,076,181 downwards.
AGTACAAAGTCTGGCCAGTGCTCTGAACAGGACGGGGAAGGGCTGATTCTGCATCACCAGGAGGGGGTAGCTAGGAGGAAGGCCCTGTCACCTAGACCTTGCCAATATACCCACATGTTGAGTCTGTCTGGGTTTTTCTTCTTCCACTTCTCTGCCTACCACCTTTCTCAAAGGCAATCCTGAATTGCTTGAGGGAAATTAGAATATTTCAGATGTGGCAAACGTACTGCTTTTAAAATGCAAATGTGTTATAGATGCATACACCAGGCACTGCTGTTGCTTTTCTTCCGGCATCATTGCCTTGAGAGTAGTTCATTTTTTGAGTGTAATGCAAAACCTGAGGGGATTCCCTACAGAAATACATATCACTGAGTTGCTTGTTTCTAATGGTGACCTGTGTGGGGTGCTCAGGGAATGAGTCTAAGATGGAGGATGATTTTAAAAGCAATCTTTCCCACTGGTACATGCTGCTAGCTGCTGGCAGCCAGCAGCTTGGGAGTTTCCCAAGCCGGGTGTTGTGCATAGTTTGGTGGTCAGTAATGGATTTCTCTCCGAGAAACTTTTTATCTTCTCTTTTTGAACCCACATTCGTTTTGGCCACTACCACATCCCATAGCATTCAGATTCACAGTGATAATTATGTTTTAAACTATTTTATTTCAGGCCTGCTGACAGATAATTTTTCACCAAATGGACCCTAGGTTTTGTATAATGAGAAACTGAATTCTCATCAGATAATCAACTTCTCCTTACAATGCATTTTACCCAGATCCTTAGTCCTCTTTCTTTGTGCTGCCCAGGCTGAGTGTGTTCTGTGTCCTTACATGGAAGGCTCTCCAAGCCCCAGCCTGTCCGTCTTCTCAGCCCTTTGCTTGTTCGACCATGTCCTGTGGTTGCTTGGCAGCTCAGGAAACTCCACGTCACCACATAGAAATTAATGGAACCATGCAATTATTTTGAATTGTGAGACCCTTAGATTGCATCTTTAAGTTAAGTCAAAAGAAGCAGATGTATCCATGTACATGCAGTTTGAAGCAGCGGGTTAAGACTTAATGGAAGGATAATGAAGGATACTCTAAAAATAGATGCTGAAACATTTCCTCAGTTTTCTTTGTGTGGCCAATACACTACAAAAATGTGACAGTCACAGCAAGCCAATGGGTATAAAAAGACAATGGGCAACTTAGTACTTGTTGAATGTTTCTCCACCTGGAATGCATTGTTTGTCTCATTTAAGATGCTCTCACCATGTGTCTCTGAGTTGTTGGTGTTACTGTATCATCCCTCTGCGAAATAGATTACACCACTGGTAAGCAATAACACCAAAGCTGAGCTGTGTCCACACAGCCAGGAGAAGATAGATCCCTGTATCCTTGCAGACTCACAAAGAGTTCAGGGGTTTTTCCCCCTTTTATCATGATAATCAGAAAGAAAACAAAACACAAAATCCACACCATGGTTGTTCTAGGCAGGCTAAAGTTGTATCGTGGTTATGGGATTCCCTGAAACACAAGGCTTGAGCCGTGAATGAGCCAGCACATATACTGGTCTGACCAGCTTCTTGGTCCTGGAGCGGGTGGGTAGTCAGAACAGCCAGGGGTAAAATACAGTAGGATGAAATAATGCTAATTTATTTTCCCTTCTGTGGAATGTATTTGGAAGAAGTCTTTGCAAGGTAAACCTCTGCTGCACTGGACCACTGTGTCTAATCCCAGGGAAGCTTTGAGATTTGCTATTTAAGACCTGGCCGCGCTCTCGGTGGCTCACAGATGAGCCAGGGCAGGAGCACACTGTGGAGTGCTTTTGCTGGGACTCCATGTGTGATCACAGGACATCACTGGGAGTGCAAAGTGATGATTTCAGATGCTCTTCCATATTCATGTTAATAGCTGGTGCTGCCCTGACAGGTGTGCCACTCACACAGGAAAATAGTCCTAGAAAAAAATATGTTGGATTTTTTTTCTTTTTTTTTATCTTAATATCTGGAAACAAGAAGGAAAACTCATACATGTTGCACAGCCTTGTCATTGGACTGCGTTTTGGTAAACCACCTGGTGTGTTGTATTTACGATACTTTTAGCTGTGCTGACTCTTGCTCTCACAGAAGGCAGAAGTGCTGGCAGAGCCCTGGGGAGATTTGCAAGCAGCAGGGTTCGGGTGCCTGGCCTCGGCAGGTCCCCAGGTTTTTCTGAGCCTGAAAAGGCTCTTGAAAGTGACAGCAGCATGCTGCTGAAGCTCTGTTTTCTTAAGGCATGCCATAGCCCTGATACTGTTTTGATGGAAATGGAGAGTTGTGGTGAGTGAAATGGCTGCATGGCCAGGAGGAATGGGTTGGTTTTTATTTGCAGCATGCATAGAAATTAAAAAAAAAAAAAAATGCTCCTGGTTCTGTTCATCATGTTGGAGTTAATGCAGTGAAACAGCAAAATACAGAGCTTTTTCAGAAACTGTTTTCCACCTGATGGAAACACTTCAGTTATTTTAAGTCAAGGAAATCCTGTGTTTCCTCAGCAGCTGTTGCAGTAAAGATGACTGGTCATTTTGCATATGTATTTATATTGCTGGAGGTTATTTTTCATTTTATTACCAAACAGCCCTTTACAAATAACAGATCTTCAGCTGGTTAAGTGGCTGGACATTTGACATAGTATTTCCTGAAATCTTGCATGAAAGGGTACTTGCGTGGGATGGATGTGACCGTTATTACATGGGTAGGAAATTACTGAAACACACAAAGTGGTCAATCGAAATGGCAGCATATAAGATGTAAGAGAGGTGACTGGGATTACAGCAAGGGTTGATATTGGGCACATTTTGGTATAAAACACAGAGGCAATCCGAAGGTAGACCACACGTCCTGACTCTGCAAGAAGGTGCTAAATGGGGTGATCACAAATGCACTGGTAATGGTACAAATCTGTACAAAGAAGGATCCTAATTTCTGTCAGAATGTAGAAAAGTGGGATGGGGCCTGGATAACATTGGGGCAATTAGTTTAAGGGAAGTAATATGAAAGAAAAGAAAAAGTGAAGGAAGATAGGAGAAAAGAGAGTGGGAGCTGGAAGAACTAGATAGCCTTGTGATTTTGCATTTAGAAGGTGCAAAATTCTCTCTTCTGGGTCTCAGGAGGGTGCACTGCGCCTGCCCTTGTCATGTGGAGAGTGGGATGTTTGACATGAGAGCGAGAAGACTTGCATCAAGCATCAGTGAAGAAATCGTTAGTCTGTTCTGGCTGTGATGTGTTTTCTGTATTTGCTCTTTAAATTCTGTTGGTTACAAAAAGAAGGGAGAAGTGGATCTTGTCTTTGGGGCAGTATCTCTTCTAAACAACAATGGTGCCAACAGAGGTTGTGTACATTTTTGCCATTAAAGAAAGCCATTAATTTTGAGCTTCCAGTTGGGACCTTTTCTTAAAGTTGGAACACTGGGTGCTCCAGTCCTTGCAGCCAGCACGTTGTACAGTTATGAAGAAAGCCCATGCTTTGCTCTGCTCTTCTTCTGAATTTCTGACTCCAGATAACACGTGCCTTATGCTTGTTGTTGTATTTGCCGTGGGCCCAATGATACCTTTTGGGCTGGCAGTGATTTTCAAAGTTTAACAGTGTTATTTTTATTCTGCTTTATGTATCTTACTTGAGTGGTTTCTAGCCTCCCAACTGACCCTTTTCTGAGGGCTTTGGAGACTGAGCAGGTGGCCTGCCACCTTTGTAATTCCGCTTTAGGAACAAAAGAGGATCTACTAGTAAAGTACATACTAATTATCTGAATAGCTGTGTGATTCATCCTGGCTGTCCTTATATGACAGAACCACTTTTCCATGTATTTTTGGGGTTGTTTTGGTTGTTTTTTTACAGTGAAGCACAAAAGGTCAATTTTTCTTATGATTCCTTGCATAAGGTTTCTGGCTCTTGGTTTGCAGTAGGCAGTGCTATGCATTGCAATGATAAGGAGTAGGGAAGTTACTTAATTACTGTAATTTAACTTTAACTGGTCAGCTTTTCTGCTATTCATTGCCTGTTTAGCTTGTGTATTTTAATGAAACTCAGTGATAGGATCAACGCCTCTTGGGTCATCATGATACAAAGTGCATGAACCCAGTATTCGGTAAGGTATGATGTAATTATTTTTCAGTCCTGTTATAAGATAGATTTTGTGCCTTCAGTTAGGATACAGAAGAAGTTGGATTCCATCTGTGAACAGATGGAATTAGAGCTCCTGAGGCTGGTGTGTTCTCTGGGAAGCCAGAGCAACAACCCACCAGAAGAAGGCGGCTGGCGACAAAGGGCATTTCAGGAAAGAGGCAAGATGAACCCCAGGAAAGAGGCCAGCTAGCCTGTCTGCTCTGGGGGATTTTGGGATTTTTCAGATGTGTCTAGCTTGCAATGATTATCCAGCTATGTAGACATAAAACTAAGTAAATTGATGTAGTCCATATTTATCAAAAGCTGCAGCTCAAGTTAAAACAGACCTACTGATGAATTGGTTCAGTGTTTTCAAGACTGTTTATGTTGATATAAACTAAATAACACAAAAGGTAAAAAGAAAACAAGGGAAATGAATTGGTTGAGTTTATTATGCAAATCTGTGTGGAATGGATTTTTTTTTTTTTTTGGGAGGTGGTGGTGGTTGAGGGTATGGGGTGGGGACAGGCAGGGCAGGGTCAGCCAGAAAATAAGAAGTTGGTAAAGCTGTATTTAGTGGGTTTTGAAATTTCTTCCCAGTGTATTCCAGCCTTTCAGGAGAAGGCTGGGTAACTTGCTTACCTGGACACACAAATATATACAAATATCTAGCACCTAAATATGCCAGCCTAATTCCACTCTTGCCATTCAGTATTTGTAGGGGAAGGGCTCATGATGCCATTCTTTTCGCCTGTCTTCCAACCTTTCTTACTCAGTTGAAAAAGTGTTTCTCAGATCATACTAATGTCAAGATTGAGACATTGTGTTGATCATGCACGCATAGTACTGTCAGCTGATCAACATGAAATGCTCTTGTATAAATCTAGCTTATAAGTAAATGTATATGAATTCCTGGAAAACACTGTACTGTAGCAGTGGAGTGCTGTAAAGTGCCATAAAAATTCTTCAGACTGTGCAAACTAGAGCAGGGACATCGTGTTAGACTAAGGACACAGCTGTCTGCACAGTACGTTATCAGAAAAAAATTATCAAATAGCTAACCCTCAGATACGGAAATACAGTAGTTTGCTCTGCAGAGAGGCACTTTATATGCATTTTTCTCAAAAATCTGGCTCAGTGTCAAAATAACTTCCTGCTTTTTTGTAATAGGAGCTCAAACAGGTGTAGCACAAGTCTATGACATTCTCTTGGAGGCTTTCCCCTAGGAAAGATTTTGCTCCCCAAAGGTTCATCGTTACACTGGGGTGACTTTGGAAGTTCTAGTAATCCCGTACTCTGCTCGAGCAGTGCTGTCCATCACAACCCTGCGATATCCAGTGTGGTTCTGGTTCTGAACAGCTACTGCCTGTGCTGCAGAGAGCAAGTTTTAAATATTTCATGTAAGCAACCAGCTGCTGAAAAACACACTTCTGTTCTCCATATACCAAAATGAAAAAGAATTTGGTTTTCTGTCCTCGTTTTTGTTTTCCTTTCCACAGTTGTGGATTTGTGTTTTGTCCACAGGCCAAGTCTGTGTGGTTCTTGGCAGGCTGCACGGACATTTTTTACTGAGCTTTTATCAGATCATCTTAGTCTGGGTTATACATGAAATAATGCAGAAAGGCTCAATAAAGAGAAACCTGTACTACAGCCTTGCAGTCTTTTATTAACGCGGTGTGCGTGTACGTGTAAGTGGTAGGTGATAGGTGAGCCACAGATGCAGCGTGTTTCATTCTGATGCTGTATTGCTTTTTTGCTCTGCAGTGACATTAATAAATTGATGCAGGCAAGCATTTTAGATTTCATTACCGCCTGAAACGCCTTTACTTTTTGGCTTGCCCCAATTCATTTATGAGGCATCATCATGCTCAAATTAGAAAGAGACTAAGCTGTATGTCGCTGCTGAGAATTATTGGATTATTCAATTACTATGAACGGTGCTCAAGGAATATAAAATATTCAAGAAATATTCAAGGAAAAATCCCTAGATAACCTAGCTACATAAAGGTTATGTGTTCAGGGGTGGATGTAGTCCAGATGCAAGGCCGGGGGGGTGTGGAGGGGAAGGGGCAGCCGCAGGGCTCCGAGTACACAGCGTTGTGGCTGGCATTACTTGGAGTGATTAATGCTCTCTTGGCCCCTCTGGTAAACTGTCAGCGTGATTTAACAGAGGAAGAGAAAATGGTCCATGAGGCTTTCCAGGCAGAGATGGCCCCAGCTGACAGGGGTGCTGCTGGGGGCAGGGTGGCATTCCCAGCCAGCCAGGCCTGGGGGCCAGGAAGAGTCTCTTAAGACTGTGATGTTGTCTTTGTCACCTGCCAGCTCTGTGAAGTGGAAAACAAATGGCAGGTGGCTGAGTGTGATACCTTTGGTGTGCTTTGCTCTAGAAAATTAACCCTTTGGGTTTTAGCTGGATGACCTCAGGCAGGAGCTAGTCATGTTTTCCATGCTGAACTGAGCTCTAGGTTACCTGAAGCTGAATATCTTAATTATTTATATTACCAGACCTGCATTGGTATCAAGCATGGGATTAGGCTGTTTTGTTCATGTGGAGGTTAGAGCCACTGGTCTGAATCAAACATGGCCTTATTAGGATCATCTCTCTCCTTGCACTGCAAACTGTGGCTATCTTTCTCCCAGGAAACCTGTGTTTGTTTTATTTTAACCATAGCTCCTCCATGGTAATAAACATTCCTATTTGGTGAAGAATTTTATGTAACAGAATACTCTTGATGATGAAAATTTACCTTCTGTTGTCTGCTAGACTGTACAGAGGAAGGCAAGTCAATCTACAACAAGGTAACTGTTACAGCAAACAGAAGCATGAATACATTAATTTTAACGATAATGTTGCTGGTTTACTCCAAGCTTAAGTGAATATAAATGTAACTTATTGAAGAGTCTCTGGCAAAAACCATCTGTGCAGGTTTTTCTAATTGCATCTGTCCTTAAACTAGCTGTGCATTTTAAGCAGCAGCAGCAGCAGCAGCAGCTGACCTTCAGCTGACTCCCAGCAGCATTTCCCTTTGCAGCAGCAGCAGCAGCAGCAGCAGCAGCAGCAGCAGCAGCGAGGAGCAGCTGGTAGCTCTGCCGTGGTTGCTTGGGATGGTGGTAGCACCTCAGACCTTTTTCTTTTACCACTAACGTGGGTCTCCATGTTTATTATCAGCGGGCAGCTTAGCCGGATGGTTACGATTCCGTGCTTTGAGCATGTACATCCTAGGTGAGATGAACTAATTCTTTATACAGCTAGTTATCCCTATGCTGCATCTTGCACCGGAGTGGTTAACTGGACAACAGTGCTCCAGGAAGTTGAAAGAACGAAACAAAAAACCCCATTGTCTCCCTAGTGGTGAAGGTAATTAAAAGAGAACAGGGCTGAGAGGTTCCATATGATGTAAATCATTATCTACAGGGTTTTCTTACGCCTCAGACCTTTTTCCCCAAATGAAGTTGACAAGTGTTTCTGCTCCATAAATTCGGTTCGTAACTCAGTGATGGTTTCTTTTTTTGTTCATCGAGGGGCACAGAAGGTTCTTGTTATGGTCACTGATTTTCCAAGAAATCTTAATAATCTGCAGACATCTAGATTCATTCAGATGCACAGAAGGAAAAAGCCGATCTCATCTTGCTTCTTCATTTGTGATGGAGCTATGTTTTTGTTTTGAAAAAATCAAATGTACCCAGGGAACAGATCCTTAGGGAAATCACCGGAAACAGTTGCATGTTCCAAACATGTTATCCTTGGCCCAGCTTGAAATGCTCCAGTGGCATCTCTACACGAATATCACTAAAGATAATAATTTTGATGAAGTTAAAGTCATATGGAAAATTGTCTGGTGTAATTATTCATTAAAAATTGTTAAAGCTGCCACGAGCCATGCTAGCAGCTGCAAGACAAAGCAGGAGACCCAGCGCTTTTGAGAGGTACTGTCTAAATGGTGTTTATTTGACTAAGAATAACATAAGTCAAAGTTGTTGTCAGCATCTTCTGAGGGATCTTGAAGTGAGACTACTTGTATTTTTTGTAATTATTGCTAAACTTGACTCGGACAGGCAGAGATCATTAAACATGTTTTTAATGTTGCTCCTGCCCCCAGGTATTTCAAAGCCAAGGTTAAAGGCCAGCCAGATAGCTGATTATTTAATCTCCCACCCTACTGCCCAGCGCAGTGTATTAGAGCAGCACTAATGTTTGTGCTAAGATTAGTAGCAAGCCATTTTTAATCTTGACTTGCAGTTGGACACGTCTGACCTATAAATGGCAGGTGATGAGCAGTGATGTTAGATTTAGTGGCTTTCCTCTGCAAGAGTGGAGACTGTCAATTTTCTGGCATTTCAAAACTGTTTCTCCTCCACCGGGAGTGATGACTGAAGGCAGCAACTAAAGTCTACGAAAATAAAAACTGACCTGCAAATACTCATCAGCACCCGGTCTGCTCCCAGCCGTAGAGGTCAGCACATTAAAGGACGAGGTGGTCCACTTTCTCCAGGGGAAGGACATGACTCTCCCTGCTTGTGAGGGTCAAGTCCATCAGGGTCTTTAAATTCTGATGTCAAATGATTTTTAAGATGTGACTTTTTGAATCTGCATGTCTGTGGAGAAACTCTGGAGAATGAGTTCTTTCTAGTTTTCTTTCATACCACTACTAAGTATTATCTTTTTTCAAATGATGACACAAAGTAACATGTTTGAAGCCAGTGAGGTCATTTGATGAACGCTGTCCTTGGTCTTCTGTGTGTCCGTAACTCCTGAGCTCCTGGCTCCAGCATCTGAGTGAGATTCAAGCAAAAGTGCAGAAGGTGTGTTTTGACATGATTGATTAACAGCAGTCCTGCCTCTCCAAACTAATAATTATATTAGATAGAATTTTTCGTGTTCATTTTGCAAAACGTTGCTATATAATCCTATTAAGTTGCGGCTTTTCCAATAAGTCTCAGAATGCATGATAAATTTTCATCCTATTACCTATTTAATGGCACCACTTGGGAGTATGGGAGTGTTTCTCAGTGTGCTACTAGGGCTGAACAGTTTGTCAATAACGCGGCGGCTCTTTAGCTCCGTCTCGCAGCAATCTTGACCTTGTAACGCTCCGGTATTGGTGTAGCTTCAGGCTTCACAGCCCTGGCCTCTCTGCGCGGAGCTGTGTGTTGGTGCAGATGTACCTTCCACATGCATTCACAAGGCTGCACGAGTGCGGTCAGGCACTTTCCACAGGAAGCCTGTCTGTCTGGCTCACGTGGTGGTGTCAAACTAAACGTGGGTTCCTGTCAAATACCCGGTTTGTTTTTAAAGCCTGAATAGCCAGCCAGACTCTTAGCATGGCTCATAGACGATACTGGTTCTTACGTGACGATGCTGGCTGCAGGTAATCCCCTTCTGGGTAAGGAATTCCAGAGCACGCGGTGCATGAAAGGTCAAACTCATTTGCAGGGAGTTGTGTTTAACTGTGCGACACAGAAGTGAGCTTCATTACTTGTAATTAATCCTGAAGGTTCCTGAATGTCAGCTTACAGAGGCAGCCATGAAGGTGGTCCATGGAAGATAATTAATATTTGTTATTTCTGACTTTGAAAAGACTCTGGGTAGCAATGTTTGTAAGTCCTTTTTACTGGGAGAGCCTATGAGGAAATTTCCTGATTAAATCATCAGTACTGTTGTCTCTGCCTTAAACTGTCGCTTCATGATAATTACTGCCCTTCTACAACAGAAGGGCACCCGTCGATACAGCACAAATTTCTCTTAGAAGATGCCAAGTTCTCCACAGTTGCCATTGTAAAGGTGGAACTGCTAGTTGTTGAAAGCAGAAGTTATTCTTAATCCTCTGAATATCACCCTGGGTTCAGGTTAGGTTTTGGCTCCTTATTTGCATGGGAGCCTCTGCATACAATCTTAGTGTTCTTGATCTGTATTATATTGTAGACTGCACTGAAAGCAGGTTAAAGAAGAGTGATTTTCTTGCTTTTTAGATCTGATATCAAACTGAAGACATAATCTTATTTTGTGTTTTGATGTAGATGGGAAGCATTTTTCAGGTACTTTATGTAAAAAAAAAATTCAGGAGAACTGATTCTTGCACAATTTTAGGGTCTCCAAACTGAGAGACTGTTTAGTACCTCATGCAAAATTTAACCCTCTGGAGTCCATCTCTTTAATTTCTTCCTTTCTGCTGTCTTCTGTAGGAGAAACTAATACACAAAAGGCCTCTTTGCATGCTAGAGACATTAAAAAATACGTCTGGATCAATGTAGATACTCACTGGTTTGTAGCCAGTTCTTAAGATGCGGATGTTTCTGGATTTGACTCACAACTTTCTCTCACTAGAGTGACTCTGAATTACTGTGGAAACTGGGAAAAGGAGTTTCTGAGTTTTGGGAAAACATTCCTGTTAGTGAAAGGGCTTTTAGAATATGAAGTAGTCTGTTTCATATAATGCTGCTATTTTATATTGCATTGGTTTATGAACTGGGGTCAAACATCATGGCTGTGAATTAGAAACTTAACTGCCTGGATTTTAGTGTGATCTTTCTGGCAAGTGTTCAGTGATCCAGTGAAAAAATTTAATCTTTTTTTATACTTCACTAGTTTGGCCATCATAAGCAATGTTGTTAATTACAGACTCTAAAGTAGCAGCTCTCTGACTTTTGCAACCTAGTACTCACTTCGTCTGAAGTGCTGCATTTGCCACCTTCATGGTACTAATTAGTATGTTTATAATGAGCCTCCACTCCAATACGGTAATCCTCAGCCTACACGCCTGACAGCAGCTTGCGTATCTCAGTGGCAAACACAAAGTCAGGGAGCTATGTTCTCTGTTGTGTGGAAAATCCACCTCTCTCTAATTCTACCCCAAATGTGTCGGTGCTTTATCACTACCCTTTTTTTTATGGCTAATACAAAAATAAGGGGTTGCAAACATTAGAGAGTTTTAATGCAGAGGTTTTAAGAAGCAGTGAATACTAGTTTGAAGCAATCAAAGAAAGAAAGAGAGAGATGGGGTTTTAATGTGTGTGTTCCTAAAAGCTAGTGAACAGTCTCCATTTGTTTTAAGAAGTAGCATAAATGGAAGGATTCCGTTTTCAAGGCTTGCTGTGAAGTTTGCTTTCAGAGTCATGTGTCAGGCAGAAGTAGCAGAGGGTGCAGAGCTGTAATTTCTGCAGGGAAGTCATGCTTGTCAGCTTGCAGGAGTGTTGTGTTTGCCAAAGTGTCAATATACTTTGACACCTAAAAGCTGACAAACCAAAATATCATGTTGTCACACAAGGGAGATGGTTGGAAAAGGTGCGTGGTGGAAAGTGACTAAAAAACAAAGGAGAGAGAAGAAAAAAGCTTGACATGCAGTCTGCTGGGGTACTTCCACCCAGTGCTAACATGTGGGCTTTGACGGTCCTCCTTGCAGGGTGGCTTGTCTTGCAATGAATTCAGCATCACCCAAGTGAGGTGAAGTGGGTGTGGGCTGAGCGTTTGGGTTGAAGAACAAGAGCTGAGCTTGTGGGGTCCCTCTGAGTGTTGACACATATCGCTGGCTTTCCCCCGTGCCGTGGTGACGTGCTGCTGTGCCCTCTGTGCCAGCCAGCGTTAGTCAAACCCACAGGCATGGCTGGGCTGGTCCCACGCACCACCAGCCTTCCTCCTCCCCTCCCACCACCTCTCAGAGGTTTGCTTTCACTGGGTTTGGGGCAGTGATGTAAAACAGAAACTTTCCACCCAATTGTTTTCTATTTAAGGATTTAGAGGCATAGGACCTGAAGCTGGTTCTGCCTCATAGGCTTGAACATTTTTTTGCTCGTCCTGCTAGACTGCTGCTAGGCAGGGGGTCCAGATCACACACACCCACCCCGCCGTGTGTTGCCCTCACTGCTTTTCCTCCCTTTCCCCTTCTTGCCACCACTGGGGTTTTCCCAGCTGCACAAGGGAGCGAAACCAATGGGAAATGAATTGTGTTTTACTTTGGGTTCGTTTTCAGCTGGGTTAGTTCCCTTCTTCAACTCACTGCACAGCATCCAAATATTCACGCTGGCAGGAGCAGGCAGGACAGGAAAGAGCAGCTGCAGGTGGCGAGGAGGGTCAGAGCATCCTTTTCAGCAGCAGCACTGGTTACACTGGCTTTATGCACGTCCATCCCAGCATGTTAGATAAAACTACCTCAGGAGGTGGGGTTGTCATTAAGACATTGAACCAGGAACTGGGGTGGCCAAGGCATGGAGGTTGCAGCCACCCACAGAAGGCTGGCACCATCCGAAGCCCACCTCACTGCGCAATGTCAGAGATCACCTCTTCCAAACATTTTTTAAGCAATAGAAGTTACAGATAAACTTTTATTCTCAAGGGCTTTTTAAAGAAGCTCCGCTTGGAAGAAACTTCTCTGAATAAAGTACTGTCACTTTTCAAATTCTTTTTAGAATTTTCCAAATTCATAATAAAAAGAAAATCTGTGATTTTTCCCTAATAATGACTTCTCTGTATACTTAATACTAGGTTATTATTCATGCTTTTATGTTCTTATACTATGTGAGTTACACTTTACAATGTGTCACCTTTTATAAGAAATTCTACTTTTTCTTACATTTTTGTGAAATAATGCACAGTAGTTCTTGAGTTTTATAGTTCCCTGGGGACTTTTTGAGTATTTAAAAGATGAGCTTGCTGTCAGCCTCCATACCTCTGACTTTTTATTTGAAGAAAGTATTGGCGTCTTATTGCCTAAGCTCAGGTATGGGAACGCATTCATGCACATTTCATATAAAGCTTGTGTTGGCGTGTCTTGGGTATGTAACAGTAATAACATTTTTCTAGGTAAATAGTATGTAAATGTTATCGCTTGCAAAGCACAGACTTTGGGGGAGTTTCTTAATGAACAACTGTAGTATTGAGTTCTTAGGATTTGCTTATGATTCTTATTCCTGTCAAAGGTGCGGCATTTGTTTCAGCATCAGGGATGCTATGGGCATAGGTAGTGTGCCTGAAGTGTGTGCCTGGACTCAGGACTCTGAAGTGCAGGGTCCCCCCAGAGCACTTACTGGTTTTGACTGGGTGCCAGCCTCAGCCCTGGTGGGGCGTGTGGGAGACAGCAGAGGACTCACTGAGATCCCGCTGCCCATTGAACTGGGGACAGGTTTACCTGGTGGCTGGTGGGGCAGGGAGCTGGGATGAGCTTATAGAGCGACTTGGGGACTGGGGCTGGAGGGGAGGGGGGACCCCGAGGGGAAGGTGCCTGCTGGCCACTACCCATTGCTTCAAATGGATGGTAACTCTTTGCAAGTCCTCCTACAATCCGTGCCCCTGGTATCTTCTCACGGGGCTGTGTACATACATATCTTAAGGCCAGACTAGTTTCACAGAAACTAGTTTCCTGCCTCGGGCAGTGGCACGGTGATGCAAGGTGCACACACGGGAACACGGAGGGGTCCCGACCTGCCTGGTGGTCAGGTTAAGGAAGCATGAAGTCATTAACACAGGACTGCATTTGTTGGGACTCACGCTGTAACTGAACATGCTTGCAGCGACCGTAATGTTAATGGACGTAAAGAGGTTGCTGGCTTGCAGGCTCACCAGCATGGATGGCATTTTTGGATGCGTGCAGTGCCCTGAGCGGGTGGGCTGCTCCTTCAGGCTGGGACTGTTGGCATCAGAGGCAGAAGAAACTGCCTTGCTTACCCCAAACTGTTTTCCTGGAGAATCTCCTTTCCACCCACATCCACCCTCAGAGTTTTCACTAGGTCTGGCTGCTTTTTGCCATGATCTTTTACAGACATATCCTGCTGTTTTCCATTGGTGAGTTTGAAGCTGACCTCTCGCTGCGAATCCACTTCGTTTATGCACTTAAAAATAATGTCATCAAAATAAAAAGTCTTCGTGTAGTTTTGTGTTGATGCTTGCTCTAGGAACAGCCCTGTTTAAAGCAAATCCTACAAAGGGTTTTGCAAAGGTCTGAAGAATGAAAAGTACTTAGTGAATGTTTTCCTCATTTAAAAAAAAAAAAATCTTTCGTTTGTCATAACTCTGTGACTTGGCCTGAAAATTCCAAATTTATTTGGCTCTATTGGTCTTGGCTGCAGTGCGCGTCTTCTGCTAATCTTGGGGAGTTAATGAATTAAGTGCAGTTACTCATTAAAGCAGCTGCACAGTGCTGACGTTGCGGAGAGCCATGCAGCTGTGCTCTGGCCTCAGCATGCATCAGGGCAGGGGAGTGGGTGCTGGGGTTGCAGGGGCAGGTGTAGGGGGAGCCACACCAAGGCCATTGAGGACTGTTCCCCAGCATCCATCGCTGTTTCCTCACCACCACCTCCTTCTTCATCAGTGCCCCTCTGGTTACCAACCCGCCCTGTTCCACAGCTGACCTTGCGCCTGCAGAAGGGCACCATGTGCCCAAAAGTGTGCATGCTGGTTTTCCCGGTAAAAAGTATTGCACCTCTCTACGAGTCCTGTGCCACGTCCTTAGATGGTCATGGTTACAACCAAAGTGTTACTACTCAAAATAATAATAAACACTTAATCCACCTGAAAGACTTGCATTGCAGCTGATGAGATTTCTCAGCAGTGAGCGAGGGCTGGGGGCGGCGGGCGCTGAGGGAGCCGCCAGCGAGTCCTCCCCCACGCCTGGTTTATCTCTGCTGTACCCCTTCAAGGTCTTATTATATGGTGCTTGCTTTTTCTTAGGAAATCGATCTTTCAGCGTGATGGTTCGGTCAGCATTGCCTCTTCAGTGAAGCCTTGAATAAATTTGTATGCCTATAAAATGCAACGGATCGAGTTGTTTTTGTTTTCAAATTCAGTTGTTCTCAGCTCTAACAGATACATGCCCACTGCACTGATGCAGCTCCTCATTTTTATTGAAAGCAGCAAAGCAAACGAGAAGCTCTTTTACCTAGGAAAAGGTCTTGATATGTTAAATATGGCTTTTTTTGTGTTGAATTCTGCTTTTTAGTCTGAATTTAGACTTGCCGTTAGATACTTCTATGTCTTTTCCCACTAGGTTAAAGCACGTTTTATGACTGGAAACCTCTTTCCTCTGTAACAACCTGAATGTTGCTAATGAGTCACCTCTGAGCTCTCTTGGGTAAATAAGAAAGTCTTTTGCTATTGTTTCATTTCTTCCATCTCAGATAAATTTTGTAGCATTTTCTTGAATCCAATCCTGCTCCAATCTGTCAATGTTTTCCCCTGATGGATGGGCAGCCACTGGGACGGGGCACGGTGCTCCCCCGACAGCTTCACCTCTGTTGTAGATCCTCATCCTTTTTTCCCTTAATCTTTGCCAGTACGGCAATTTTCCAGCTGGCTGCGTGGGTTTAATGTAATTCAGAAGAACACTCCTTATCAGGCGACTCAAGACAACTTAAATAATTGACACATCCACAGTTGTGTTTATCCCCCTCCCTCCAATTTTCACCCTTCTCCAACTGTTACCAAAAATTGCTTTCTTTCAGATCACTGATGAAGATACGGAGCAGTTTTGTGTCAGAAAGCAGATCCTTCTAGGCCCCATTAAAAAAGCTACTGTTGGGTGATGAATCCCACTTATGATCAGACAGGTTTCATTCATGTGTGTGCACTCACTGTCAGCTGCTTTTTAATTGATTTAGCATTGGCTGCATTGATGCTGTGTGAGTGCTTTCCAAAAAGTCAGCGTTGTAGCTGCGTATGTCTGGGGGCTGCACAGAGCTCTGTCCTGGGACTGCAGCTGGTTTCTGCACATCAGACTCATGGTTCTGTCAGAAAACAGCAGCAAGTTTGCTTGACCAGACCTGTTTCTTATAAAACCATGCTGGTTAGAGTTAATTATGCTATCACCTTTTCATTAAGAGTATAACTTGGATCGCTGTGTTTAGAAATTAAGGGGAATCTATTTCATTTGGTTTATGTAATATGTAGGATCCTGAATCCAGCCTGCTGTTTGTAATATATAGGAAGTACAGTTTATTTGTTTCCCACAAGCTTTCATCCAAAAATCTGGGAGCGTGTGCAATGACGAGCTGCCATTTACTAGCAGAGCCATTCCTGACTGTAAGCCTTTTCTTTATTTCTCAATTCATGTCCTCCAAAAAAAAGAAGACGTGATATATTATGGATTTTAAAAGGGTGTTTGTGTGGGTTCCTTCCCCTTAGTTCTCTCTTCTGTCTTCTGTCTACTGGAGAGCTTGACAGACTGTTTTAGCATTACTGATTGCAATAACACACCACCATCAAGATGACAGGTTTCTAGTTTCTGGGATCTTCCTTCCTGCCTGTCTTGTAGATAGGCATCACACTGGCTAACATCCAGTCTTCTGGGACCTCCCCAGTTAGCCAGGACTGTTGATAAATGCTGGAGAGCAGCTTGGTGAGCTCCTCCACCAGCTCCCTCAGTACCCTCGAGTGGATCCCATCTGGCCCCATAGACTGGTGTGTGTCTAAGTAGAG
>JAVJGJ010000014.1:65007843-65024363 GCA_035590215.1 Microhierax caerulescens | reverse complement strand
TGGCTTTTTTCCCTTTTGACTGATGAAGTTATACAAATCCAGGCATATATTACAATGACATATCTATGCTAATCTGTATAAATCTTCAGATAATAACCTAACTGAAATGTCATTTATTCTCCAGCAATTCTAAATGAACTAGTCATAGTCTCTCAGGGTGATACATTTATAAAATTAGAATGGTTAAATACTACCTAAAATATAGACGGGGATGTGTCAGTAGTTGTGCTAAGGGGAGCTCACCCCGGGCAAGGCAGGGATTGCAGGCTGCTTTCTGGGCAAAGCGGGGGGGGAAAGGCCTGTCCAGTGTTTTGCTGAAGCACCTGTATTTGTGTCTTTCTCTTAATCTATCTCTGTTCAGTTGTCTCTGTGGAATGGAGCTCACTGTTCTCCATGCAACCCACAAAGCAAGGTTCTTGTGAGCCTCTTGAAAACATCTGTATGTTTGTGTAGCGAGGGGCCAGTGGTTTTTTGGTCAAACCCAGAGCATGGAGCTGACTTTCCTTGGTAAAACCTCAGATTTCCAGTGCATGAATGCAAGCTAATCATCTTAGCAAAGGAGAATATGCATGATCTTAGAAGCTTGGATCCTGCCACTATGCAACATTTAGGAGAAACAGACTTGGACAACCAGATACTGTTGAGATCCTAAGGGGAAGGAAGAATGTGTAAAAAGCAAAAAAGAAAAATTAGATTAAAGAAATGTGATCAGATGATGAGAGCAAACCAGTGTACATGCAAGGTAGCTAGGAGTATCAACCCTTTTTCAGAAACCAAATGAAAAAGTTATGGGAGAAACTTCCCTGTGCAGAGCAGAAGAGAGTGTGCCACTGGAGAGTTAAGCTGTTAACTTGAAGGGTTACAGCTTGTGGAGTGAGGGATCACTGCTGCTACAAGGCTCTTCAGTCCCCCTGAAATTTAACTATCACCAGCAATTGTGTGTTTAGGCAAACGAATAGAGAATTCAGCAAGAAATGTCAGCTGTTTCCCTAGCATAAAAATATGAAATGGAACTGTAAGGCTGGCAAGTTTCCACCAGTGGTTATCGACAATAGAGGAAATTATTTCTGTAAATGTGGAATTATGCAGAATGCAGAAGACTTCAGGCAAGGACATGGAAAAAAGCCAACATGATTTTCTTAGATATTATTTCAAGTGAATGAGTAAAAAAATACAGAAGTAGGAGACCCAGGGTTTGGACAGTTGACTGTACTTCTGAGGTGAAGCTGGAAATTTAGGTTCTATGGAAAATTATGTGTCACTTCACACCCAGATCACTGAGTCCTGTGGGAGGCAAAGGAGTTGGTTTTCCCTCCTGGAAACTGGATAACACACCAAGGGAGATATAAAACTGAAAACAAAAGAGGGAGCAGTAGAGAGTTCAAACTTAGATTTTTTTTGCAAGCAAATTGAGTCAATGTTGTGTAGAATGTCAGGTAAATTGATAATGTTAGTGCTTGGAAACTGTATTAATACTTCAGACAAGTCCTAGGAATGCAGCATCATCCCTGAAGAAAAGATGCAATTATGGTATAAATGCCATTTCTAAAAACTAATAGCTTGGTTCCTAACACTGAAAAATTAAGACCATTTATTTTTATCTTTCTTATGAAAGACAGAAAGGGCAAGAAGGTGAGAAGGGAGTGGGGAGAATCTACACAGTCTGCATAAAGCCAGTGTTGCATGTTGTATGAATACGGATAACTCAAAACTGTGGGACCTTGAAAGCATGTGGATCAATATTAATCAACAGAGCCTTGGTAAAGAGCGTGGTGCTGCTGGTCTTCAGGTTGCTCACCATGTTAAACCAGAGAGCAAAATCTGTCAGGTGCTGCTTACGTTTTTGTCTGTGCTGGGTGGAAGGAAGAATGGCAGCGATGTAGGGCATCACAGTGGGAGACATGCTTAAAGTTTGAATAAAAGATGGACAAAAATATCTTACTTCAGGAAGTAACTGCCTTCTAAAATCAGCTTATAATGGGAAAAGGTGTTCTACCCTAGTGACTGGTGAGGAGCCTGGGTTCACAGGCTGATCACATTCAGTGCAGGCATACAGGTGTGTGGCATAGAAGAACAAGTAATAAACATGCTTTGTTCCTCAGAGTGGTCAATACACAAAAATAAGAAAAACTACTAGTAAAATTAACTGAGAAAGTCTTTTGTTATAAGAATGTAAAGAAGAGTTTTTAAAGGCTTTTTTATTGGATAAGCAGATATAGATTCTCTTATTGAGTGGGACATGATTGGCTAAAAGCCCATCCTGTTTCAGGATTATGAGGAAGGCAGTAATTAGAAATGAAGAAGCAGTATTATAGCAAAGTGAAAAAAAGAGTAGAAGATGGTAATCAATATAAGTTAGAAGTTACGAAGTGTAGAAAATTGATGAGGGAAGCTAAAGACATCAGGGAAAAATCAATGGTTAGCAGAGCTGGGGACAGTAAAGATTATTTAAGTATGTTAGAAAGAAAAGATACCCTAGCAACAGTATAAAGCATTACTTGATGGAGATGGCAAAATTGTTAATGATGCAGAAAAGAGAAATCATCAATAAGCATTTCTGTTCTGCATTTTTTCTGGAAAAAAGCAAGGTTGTGTGTATGAATCAGGTGATCATGGTAAAGTGCTTTCCAGCTCAGTGGTGACAAAAGAGGACATTATGCATCTACTAGGTTAGGGCAGACTTACAGAGCAATTTGTATGACTTGCTAAACTGTCCCATTCATTAAGAGGCATTAGGCATGCTTCCTAATAGAAAGAAGCTATGTACATGAATGCAGTGAGCAGAAACTCATCTTCCTATGTGGGTAGGGTTCTAAGATATTGTGAAACTTTAGAGGATCTAGGAGATCATAGTTCCTAGACCGCAAGACATTGGGGAAAGGATCAGCTTACAGGCTCCATCCTCAATTCTTACGCTTATCATATTTGTATCTTCTTGAAGGTCCTTTTGCATTACAAGAGCAGTGGGAAGTGGCCATGCTGTGAGTAGGGACCAGGCTGGAGAAGCACAGCCACTGACAGCCTTACCTTGGTTGAGCCATGCGAGTGGAGCTGGAAATACACTTTACTGTGGGTATGGGGGAGGTATGCACGGCCACATCGTACAGTTGAGGGACCAGATTATGCTGAGTAGTTAAAGAGTAAGATGGCATAAATCTTTGAGGTGGCATTTTCAGAAGCATTCAGCTTTTGTCTTCCTTTGCTCCCATTTGTTTTTTGTGGGAACAGCCGTTGCAACAGTGAATATAATATATTTCATAATCCTTCCAGAAACCTGCGGAGTACCAGTGCTCTTGTGTTGAAACACTTAGGGAGCTGAAACAGTGGTAACAGAGATGAAAACTACTGGCAATAATCCCTTTTTAGTGGTGGATCCCTCCAACTTTCTGCTAATCATCTGTACTTCATCACAGAGCTACCGATACTACAGAAACAGAAGGAAACTATCTCTCCTGGTCGTGAAGGTGACACAAAAGCCTCAGCAGTATTTGTTGTGCTTTGTATTAAGTAATGTCAGGACAAAAATAAAACCCTGTTAACAGCTGAGGTAATTTAACAGCTAGGAATATTTATAGTTCATGTCCCTCCTGGGGCTACCCTGTTAGAAGAATTATTTTGCGAAAAGAAAATTGGTCATTAGCTGGGTCTCGTTGTAGCACGCAGCAAATCACGCAGGGCCAGCACTGGCACCCGAGCTCCTTCTCTCTGATACGGCTTTGTGGCCACCAAGACCTTGTGGTCTTCTCTTCTGAACCTGTCTGTTCCCAGCAGGGCCTTATTTCTGAAGGGCATTCTGTATTGCACATCTGCCTCTCAGGGCTTGCACTGTTGCTAACCCCACCTTCTGAACTCAAGTTGACTCTTGAACTCTTGAGTCAAGGCACTATCACAGTAAGATTTGTTTTAAAGTCTTGCGATTTGATTCTTTTAAATTGTCTTCTGGTTCGGAGGCATTAGGGTACAATTACACCATGTTCTGAAGCTCTGCCATTCAGTGACGGTTCCTAGAACTTAATTTATGTGAGTCTTTATCCATAATTACTGTTTATTACATTTAAAGTAGGCATTTAAAGTGGTTACTTCAGGTAGTTCTCATTAACCTAAAACCCTACATTATAAATACATCTAGCTTGAATTGTTGGCAGTTTTTTCCTAACTTGGTTTCCTTTTCTGTTACTCTACATTCCTCTTTTTGTAGACATTTCTCATATAAATCCATGTTCTGCCAATAAACAGAGGGATTTTCTGAGCAAGATCCAATTGTAATGCCATCTACATGTGTATCGCTAAAGTAATTATCAAAAGAATTGCCACCTTTTGCATCTTCACAAACAAATGCGTCTTACCAGTGAATGAGTAGCTTTTAAATTGTACAGATGGGTGGGCTGGAAGAGTATTTCACATATTGACATGTCATTTCAGTAATTCCCTTCTGTACGCGATTTCTCTTTATGTATTTTCAAAGCATTTTATTTCCCTTCAAAGTGGGTATTGCCTTGACGAGTCCCAAAGTCTCAGAAACTGATAGAGTTCCATGGGGAGCTCCCTCATTTGCACTTCACGCAGTGATGGTCATGAGGGCAGTTGCAAAATGTCAGTGTAGCAGTTGTGGGTGACTCTTAGGAGACACGGACAGGCAAGTACCGTTCCTTTGCACCATCCGCCAGTGCGAATAGACGGCACCTGCAGAGAAAATGGACATAGAGCTGATACCTGTGATCTGAAATACGACAAGCATTACCTGACAACTGACAAGTCAGAACGACTGTGCTTGTGCTCCTGCTAATTTCATGCCCATGCAGTTATGGTTAGACACAAATTATAAATCTTTTGGGGTTTTTTTTTTTTTCTTTCTTTCATGTTACATTGTGAACTCGACTAAAAGGTGATTTTATGGCTGGAATATGAACATGTGGAAAATTAACTGAGCTTGAGAAAGGCACTAAAGCACTGCCAGCATTAATTATCTGGCAAGTGTATTTCAAAATTGGTAAATCACCCATATCATCGGCAGAGATAGAATAGGGATTCAGACTAAATTAGGAACTAACATTTTAGATCTGATTCTTGCTTAGACACATGAGTAAGGAGAACAGCTTCTATAATAATCACCAGAATTCTGCTACCTGCCAATTAGTCCTGAAAGAAATCATTCTGATTGCTGCAGCTCATCCTCTGGCACAGTACCTGTAATGTAGCTAAAGTGCAGAACATAGAATGATTTGAATTTTCTCAGCAAATTACACATCTGTTTAATAAGGCAAAAATTGACAGTGTACTTTCCTCAAAGGAAATTCAAACATAAAAATCTTTCAGAATATGCCATGTTTACATGACACAGGATATATGTTTAGTAGTAGAAGATAGCACTTTGATTAGGTTTTTCCCTGTGCTTACATTTGAGTTATTTTTCTTGCTTCGTCTTACAGAGAAGTCATTGTTGTGGCTGGGTGACAGCACAATTGCCTTGCAGAGCACCATATCCCATGCAATGTTAGGCATGATTCTGAGTATGCTCTGTGTTAAAGTAACAGCACAGAAGAACAAATAACAATTAAATACAAATAATCCATAGTAATAGTACTAGAAATAAGAGAAAAACAATAAAATGTATTTTACTTAATGGCAATGGTCTTTCCACTTGTTTTTCCACAAACTAAAATTCCTCTCTAAGTGATGTATTAGGAAGATTTTTGTTTACAGAACAGATTTGTTATTCATCTTTGGCTCTAGAATAACCATTTTCTCTATTTTTCTTTCAGTAAATGGAAATGTGCTCAGACACACTCTCAGTGAGAAAGTACTAGGTAATACATGCATTTTCTTGACTAATGTGTCCTGCAGTTTTGCTGGGTGGTACTGTTCTGCCTTGCCCCAAGGTTTAAATCACGGGAGCCTTTACAGAGAAACCAACAAGGAAAAAAAAACCCCAGCAATAATCATCACTTATTAACAAAACTGTGCTTGGGGCGACAATGGAGAAAATGCCAATATCTGGGAATATGGCACCTCCTTGCCTGGTTCTGGATGGCCTGGTGGCATTTTTTCTCCCCTGGACTTGAAAGAATGTAAGAGATGCTAACTGTCAACAGACACTGAGGTGGGCTGCCATGGCATGGGTACAGGGGTACCCATACCCATGTATGAGTGCAAGACATTTTGCTGTGTTTTGGCACGTGCAGGCTGGGCAGCAGGTGGGCAGGCTCACCCATGCAGGCAGCAGCAGTGGCCAGCATCCTCGGGAGAACATGTGCCTGCAGGCAAGCACAAGTATCATCTCTCTTGTTGCTTCTGCTGTGCTTCTCCAAGAAGCACAAGTGGTGGTGAGGAAGTTTATTGAGATTTCTTGCCCAGGTTTTGGGAGGAGAGGAAAGATGGCTGGTCAGCAAACACTCATTGGGAATGTGGAGGGTGCAGGCAGGCGAAGTGTCATTTAAGGACTGGCAGAGTTCATTGCATGTTTTTTAAATGCTCTGCGAAAGAGGACTAAGAAAAACAAGCAATAGCTGTGTGAACACCTGCTTCTCAGGTGGAAACTGGAGGTGAAGCACAGGGAGCTTGATAACTGCTTCTTGTGCTGAGCTTCAAAAGGGAACTGGGTCTGAGACATTTGGACTCAGATACACAGAAATAAATCCAGTTTTGCTTTTCTGAGTGCTTCTGGTGTTCATTATGGAGCTCGGGACAGGAGCTGCAAGAGTTCAGCATTTCCATGGTGATGCTCTCTTGATGACCATGAAGTGGAAGTTCCCTCTCTGTGAGGACTTGGGGATGGTGCACAGAGCTGACAAACTACATGGCAGGTACAGCCAGTTTTTCCCAGTTAAGGGCTGTTAGCTGTTTGGCTCTGTTCTGGCCACCAGGGTCAGATCCATTTTAAAACCAGACATCTACCCTGAGATACAGTGAGCATACACTCCCTTACAGTCATTCGCTAGTGGTATAACCTCCAGAGATCTGTTCTCCTCCTTGTCTGAGACACCTCTCCCAGAATAAGATTAATTACCCTGTTGAACTGTCTGTTTCTCTCCACTGCCTAGACAGGCAGCCCCTACATTGCCATAAAAAACAGACACCTGTTTTTCAGGGGTAGGTGAGATACATGTGGTTTTTGGAGTCTGAATGATGCTGAAAGGTCCACCTTGTGTAATGGTGCCACAGCTGCTCTAACTGTGAAGTTGGGTGATTTTAAGGGTTTGTTGAATCCCATTGTCACTCTTGGAATAACACCTAAAGGCTGAGTTCCTTGACCTTAGAGTAGTGGTTTCAAAGGAAGCTGTTAAATTGGAAGAAAAAATAATTAACCAACTTCTGGCTATTTCCGTTGCTCTTACACTGGGTTTTTACTTGTCAGTAAAAAGTATTTAAAGTGCTGAGTAGACCTTCTTGTATTAAAACCATCCCATAAAGTATCAGATGCTGGATATAAAAAATACCTACTGAGCAAAGGATGGAGAACAACAGATGTTTCTATTTCTCAGTGTCTCCGAGGAAAAAAAGGGGTAGTTTCATGTCAGACTGAGAGTGGATTAGATGAAATTTTCAGTGAATTGAGGGCTAACAACCACCGCACCCCACAGCCTCCAAAATGCTTTGGGTTGAGTGAAACATTTTGTTTGACGTGAAAAGAAACATTTTATTTTGGTTTCCAACCAATTAAAATAGTCTAAGAAATGAGGGAAATTTGTATATGGAAGTAACTTCAAATGAGAAAATCAAACCCTTTCATTTTCAAAATGTCAAAATGAAGCCTTTCCATTTTCCACTGATTTCTTTTGTCTGAAGCTAACAATTCAGCAAATTTGATACAAATTCATGAAATATTTATGTGATGATGAGTCTTCATTTTATTCCAACAAATGGTTTACAGTAAAAATCTATGCCCAGCTTAAGCATTGTATCGTTTTGTCCAGACAGTCCTTTAACAACACCGGATTATTCTCTTTCAGATATTCTCAAACCTGAATAGAGTCTGTGACAGACACTAATAAAAATGACAAATGTGTATCTTTCTTCATAAAAATATAAAGTTGCTGTTAAAATGTAGAGTAAGACATCAACTCCTTGTAAAAAAAAGACTTAAATTACAAAAATGGGTGATATAAATAGCTTAAATGGTGGGATGCATGACATAAAACTTAATCCATTTACTGATAACTGAGTATTTTAAAAACCTACTCCTGAGACTGTTTCCTTACAGCATTTTCTGCAGTGTTTCACTGTGGATGTCCTTTGATTTGGTTCTGCTTTGCTCGAGTTCTTCCACAGTTTCACCAAAGGTGCTGGGTTAACCCTGAGCGCATAAATTACAAATGTATATGCATGACTTGCTGTTGATTTGCATGATTATTGCAGTGAAGATAGGTCTGGCATAAGGCAAGACAACAAGCTATTGATAAGGCCAGTTGAGGCAGGCTTGGGACGCTTTGGTCTTTCTGGACAGTGTCTTGATTGATGCTATAAATAATCAGGGTAGGGTTTTATGTTGGAGCCTTTGTGTGGGAGCTAAATAGGGTGACCTAACCTTTGAAATGATCGCTGGGCTCCAGTTCAGAGGGATGGCACTGTGTGCAATGTTACAGCAAACATGAAAGGGGCTCTAAGGGGTAGGAAGAGTGATGCAGGACGCCCTTGCTGCTGTTAGTTTTTCATTGGGGATCCTTCTCACGTTTCTTTTTGCTGAGAGGCTTTAACTTTTTTGTGAAGCATTTTAAGAAAATGATTCGGAGAAGTTACACACATTTATAAAGAGCAAAGAGTATTTTCAGGAGGAGGGAGAAGAGGCACTGTTAATGTAATGCGTGCTGGTTTGTACATGTGTTCTTACATACAGAAAAAGGAAAGATTATTTGTTAATAGCATAGGTGAAGGACTTAATTATGTGGAAACTTCAGGTTATGGTTGGAAGGCAGATTTAATATGTAATGCAGTTGAAGAAGTAGAATCTACTGAATGTCCAAGACAGCATTAAAGTAATTGGAGCGCCTATTCTGTTTGCTAAAATGATAGCATGAGAGGGGAGTCTGTGCCAAATCCAACATGTTCTTCATGAGTGTAATCCTGCTCGCTTTTGGGGACTTTTTGAATGGGTCCCTTTGTATGTGTCCACCACATCATTCCTGTGTAGTGAGGAGTAAACCTCAGTGCAAAGCATGTGCTTCTGTGGTTTCTGTTAAATTGCATTGCAGCCGTGGCTTTGTTTTTTTGTTTTAAATTCAGGCTGGTTTAATAGTCTGGGAATTCTGCCTTCACAATATTAAAAATGAGTACAATAGGAAACAGCTATGAGTCTCAATGCATATTGTTCTTGAGCTTTACAACAGGTGGCATCAAAATGCAGCCAGATGTCACTCATCCCATAATTAGAGTGAGATAAAAGCCAGGCACAGAAGCTGGTATCCTCAGCGTTGGTGGATAGGCCCTGGGTTGAGGAGATGGATGGCAGACCATGGAAAGCAAATCCATGGACCAAAGCATTCTGGACTTGGCACACTTCTGAATCCTCCTATGGACCAATGAGATCTCTGGAATATGAATGCAAACAAGTCTTTCCCATCTCACACCTTGCTATTGAGTGCAAATTGAATCTTCCATGAGGGTGGCTAAAATAAACTGTTAATAGCTGTATTAAATAGTCTTTGAGATCCGTATAGCATCTCTGCAAGACGCATGTACAAATGCTCTCCATGTAATTGGAATTAAAGCACATGCAGCTGGTAGTCTTCAAGGTTTCATTTTGGTGGCTTGCTTTCTCTTTTTCTTTTTCCCGCAAAAATGTAAAGCTGTCATCAGCTGGAGTAGCAGGTCATAGGTTTTCATTTTAATGGAGGAGGAGGGTGATAAAGACATGTTTTATTCACAGTCAGAGAATGTTTTCGTGCAGCATGAATGGAGACCGGAGCTCATTTAGCCTTTCTCTGCAGCTTCTCAGAGCTATGCTTTACAGAAGAATATGTTAGGATTTATAAACGTTTCATACTAGATTTGTCAGGCAACATCTGTCTGTTGCAAAGAAGACAAACCTGTTTAAATTCTGGAGATTAAAAGGCATGTCTCCCTACTCATTGGTGTCAGACCTTTGTGCCTGCTGCCTGCCTGAGGCAACGAACCCAGGTCTCACTTCTGCTGAAATCAGGTGTGGATTTCCTGCTGATGCTGGGGAAGCAGCGCTGAGGTCTCCTGCCTAGGGATGAACTGGCCAATGCAGGTTCCCTGTGCGGAGCCCTCTATGGCAGGTGTGCAGAACCCTGATTTTTAGCCTTTCTTGCCTTTTTTCATACTACCAGAAATGCTACCTGCTGCAATAGTGTAAAAACTTCAGCAACTTGAGGTCCTATCCCTGTGGCAGGTGTCCCCTGCTTCCTTGGCTTTGGGGACAGCTCACCGACTGACCCCAGAGTTTCAGGTGTCAGCCTGACAAGAAGGCTTGTGGTGGCCCTCAGAGGGGCCAGGACAGCAAAAGGGTCCAAGGCTCAGCCCCAGTGCTCAAACCTTGGCTCTCAAAGCCAAAGGCAAAGTGTGCCCAACTGCCAGCAGGGTCATTCAGAGGAGCTCCAGTGGATGATGAAATAGCTTCTAAAGGGTGACACGGTAAAGGAAAAACTCACCAATTTTAACCTTGCTTGGAAAATAATGTGTGCAAAAAAATGGGATAAAATCTTGCCTCTGCTCAGCAGCTGACATTTTGTAATGAGGTCTTTAATTCTCTTGGGGAAAAAAAAAGAGAAGTTTGCAAGAGAGGTTGTGGTGAGATCTGCCTCTAAGTGAGCACTCTGGCAGAGTGCTGCAGCAGCTTGATCTCCTGAAAAAATTTAGGAGGCCACGATCAATGCAGGGGACATGAACACAGCTCCCAGCAATTCTGCTCCTGCTGTGTCCCATCTAGAAGTGATGCCACGCAAGAAGGGCAAAACAGGAAGACAGGACACACCAAAAGACTGAGGAACAGGACAGAGGCACACATTTCCCCCAGTTTCCCATATGTCTACTTCCAGAGGTTTTAAAAGTTATGTCATGATCCCCTTGTACTTATGCCTCTCCTCTCTCTGGGAAATGTGGTGTACGATCCACAAAGTATTCAGGGACCTCCCACTAGAGACCTTTCTATGGGCACATGGGATTAGGTCTGCGTTAAATTTCTGCACCATTTGAAAGACAGCATTTGACCTAAATGTGTTGCATTTAACCTTTGTTGAGGCTTTGCAGGGTGTCTTTCCCTGGTGGTGCGATGCTGTCCACAGCAGCCTTGCTCTGCAGCCTGAGCCTGCTGGCAAAACTGAGTGTGAGGGTGCCTGCCTACTAATGACTCCTGTTTGCTTCCTCCTAACATGAACACTGGGTTTGTATGCTCAATCCATCAGTTAAATTTGCATGTGCAAATCAGGAAAACTCTAGGAATGTAGGATACAAGTGAGGACAAGCTTTATTTAGAAACACATAGGTTTGTTGTGGCTAGACCACTGGACCTGTGGTTTGTCCACACTTAAGTCAGGCTTAAAATCATGTTACTTAAGTTAGGTAACACAGTTGCAAATCAAAACACTTTTCCTATTCCCATGTGGCTAGAAGAAACAGTTTTATGTTTGTAGTAGTGAATAATGCCTTGCATTTATTTGCTGGTGATACTTACTCTTAGAACAAAAGTAGGCTCCTAATAACTGGGTTGTCACATCCCTGTAAGGTACTGGTGCTTATAACAGACCTCCCTGTCATGATAATCAGGCTGGAAACCAGTGCAATGAAACAAATCAGAAAGGAGAAAAACGATGGGTTTTAGTCCAACTAAATCCTTGAATGGGCTGATTGTGCTTGTGTGTACAAAAGCTGGCTGGAAAAAAGAAAGGGGGACCATCAGGAAGACAGGGACCATCTCCTTTGGCAATAGCACAGATGTAGATGGGCTTTCAGCAGATGTGAAACTGCCCAGGTACACAGGGTCTGCCCAGTCAGCACCAGTCTCCAGGTCCTGGTCCCCTGCTCAGGCCGGGGGGGCGTCTCCAGGAGGGAACTGGTGTGCAAAGGGGTAGCTGCATCCTCTGCAGCTGCCATTTTTTGATGTATTTTGAGGTGGCTGTTTTCAAGCCAGGTCACTCAGGTGCTTGGTGCAGCTGGGCAGTGCTGCACAACCTGGAGGGGCAGCAAATGGTGGAGGAGGAGGCAGCAGTGGTTGCAGGTAAGTGGAATGAGCATCTGCATCCAGTGCTGCCCCCAAAGGTAACGTGTTCTGCAATGGCACCTATGCCTTCTTCTGTCTTCCTTTACAACAAACAGTAGAGGCATTAGAGAAGTTATATTGTCTAGGTCGAGAAATTACTAGTTTTTTCCAAACAATTAAGCAAAGCATGTGTTAAACAACCTGTCGAGGGGATTGTATTGCCTTTTTTAGCCTTTCTGTTTTAAAGGAATTGATATATCTTTGGCACAAGAAAAAGAAATGGCCTAGCAATATAAAGCAAAAAAGTATTGGGAAGCTGGAAGCCCATAAGCGTGCATAAGAACTCGCACTAGTTTTAATTACCTCTATGCAATACTGGTGAGAAATTTAGCAGAATGCATTTGGAGAAACTTCCAAAATTTACCGAGTTGCTTCTAATCCTTAATGCATTGACTATCCAGACACAGAGGCACCATTTTCTCTGGTGTGATTTACACAGACAGTATATTATATCAATATCTTTACGTGGTACACAGAAAATCTTACTTCCCAAAGAGCAGCCACATCTTTTCTTGCTATCATCTCATTTATACCATTGCTTGCTTGCTTTTTGTGCTCAGTAATATACTTTGTATGTTTTTTATTTTCCCCTTCCCAACTGCTCTATTTGTGTGTTGGTAGCAAATGATTCTTATGTTGAGGTTCTTTGAATATAAATCTGACAATTACACAGTTTGTATGTGGGGAAAGTGCTGCTGCTTCAGGAGGCTAAGGTGGCATTAAAAAACAAGTAGTGCAAATAAAAATGCATTTTATACCCACTCATGCATACAACATTCACACCTAGAAAGCTATACTAATACATGCACAGAGCCAACATTTGGGTCAACTGCTTCCAGGCTGATATCTGCTGGAGCAGAAGTGTCTTGTGGTTGAGCAAGGCTTTGGCTACCCATGTCTCCTTGGTGTCTCTGTCTCTCCAGCCAAGGTGTTACAGGGATTTAGCATGGAACTTGGAGAAGCCTAAGGCCCTTTCTAACCAGGTAGGTTGGATGGGGCCATGGTGGTGCTGAGTGCTGCACTGCTGGTGCTGAACCTCCTTGGCTGATGTACTCAGTAGGAGTCCAAAGATCCTGTGGGTATTTATATGTGTGGTGCTTCTGGGGTCTCAGCAGGGCACTGGTAACCAGCTCTTCTGTTATATTTAAATGTAACGTAAACTGAGCTGAAGGTACCATCTTAATTGCAGACATAGATTGTACAGTTGGAAGATGTCGTGTGGACCGTTTCACCTTTTACATGAGGCAGGCCCAGAAAACCTCCTTATAAACCATTCATAATTTTTTTTTCTTTTTCTTTACTTTTTTTTTTTTTTTTTTTTAAATAGTTCACAGTATTTCCATAGTTCAGGGCTGTTGTGTGCCCATCTGTTCTGCCTGCTGTAAGTTGTCAGTTCTGGATTTGACACTGTGGAAGAAAACTGGCGTATGACAAAGAGGAAGCAGGACCTACATGAACTCAGGCATAAAAAGGGATAATCCATAAGATATTTATCTCCAGGGATCTAAATTATATTAGGAAGTATACAAACAAAGATCTGGTTTCTCTCTAGACGCCATGGGGTCTACACATTCTTCTGCTATCCTTTAAGATAGATTGTTGCTAAAGGAATGAATAAGAGAAAAAGACTTTGTTGATAAATTCCCTGGGAATCCACACTAATGCTGTTCTAAGCCTTTGTGTGAATTCCTGGAAGCATCATGTGTCACGTTACCCTTATGAGTAGTTGTGAAAACATGGAGTTTAATCACAGTTTGTTCAAGATAATTTTTTTAGGCTGTTGTAACTGTACTCATGAACCTGTATGCTGGAAGATGCATGGTCCTTTCTCAGGAGGAATTTTTTTTCTTCTGATCTTTAGCTAGGGAAAAAATATAGAAGGTGGGGAGGGAAACCTTTGGGATGTTCATCCCAAAGAAGCAGATGATCCAAAGCTATGAAGAAGTTTAATGGCTTAGTGTTTTAGTGGTCTTCTGGAAGTTGTAATGTCTGTATGTGGAAAAACAGATGGTGGCACTGTAAAAGTGACTGATAGTTGTACATGCAAAGCTCGGGATATGGCATTTTGCCCTCCAAATTGTATCTTTGAATACATTAATGAACTAGCTGTGGACTTACCAAGGGCATAAAGAAAATTACTGGCTGGCAAATAGCAGTGGTACTGTTTATGTCGATGTCGTTGTGGCTTGTGGAAAGCTCACTGGTTTTATAAGGTTGTGGGGGATTTTCTGAACCATCACAAAAAGTAGAAAACTCTAAGCTAAAAATATTGTGTCCATTTAGCGTCACTGAGGGGTCACACCCAGCGAGCGCACCCTGGGCCGATGCAGCTGGCACATTGCTCTCCTCTCCTCTTTGCAGACTGAGAAGAGGAGCTCTCTCACACATACACCGTCTCTCCGCCACCACCCTGCCAGTGTTAATTTCTGCTGGAGTGCTTCATTGCCCTCAGCGCTACCAGGTCCTGCTTAAAATGGAAGCAAAAATAGCTTGTGAGGGGCTGGGAGAGTGGAGACAATCAGCCTCTGTCCTATGTGACAAACAAAAGGGACCCTGCAGGGAGGATGAGTAGAAAGCAACAAGGCCCAGACTTGTCCCGGTCTTACCCTTTTTTCTGTGGTCATCTGCTTCTTGTCACTCTCTGGGGGTTGTTGAACAGGACTCTGGGATTTTGTTTGGTGTTTTAGTTAACTGGAAGACCTTTATTTGCCTCTCCTAGACTCAATCTTTCCCACACTGAATGCTCATTGCTTGCCCTCTGTCATATAGCTGTCCGCTTGGTCACATTGTGCAGGCTGGCAGCTTTCCCCATGAGACCAAGACACTGAACTTGGTGTTCCTCCTTCTGCACATCACCTTTCTTCTGGATCTCCTCTGAGCACTTCTTGTTCAACATCTCCAGGTGCTCAGGAGCTATCTCAGCCTGCTCCTCAGCCGGGCACTGGGCCTTTGGAGCACCATTGGCATGAGGGCTGTCACCCAGTGCCACAGCTCTCCAGCTGGGCTTTCTGCCGTGCTGACCAGGCTGGCCTTGCCACCCCCTTCTGGCTTGCCATTAGGTGACACAGCTGAGCCAGTGTCACTCACTCACACAAAAGACTCACCCAAAGCCAAGCCAATAGTTTTTCCAGTGACTTGGGAGCTTGAATCAGTTCAGTACTAAGATGGGCAGAGAGGGAGAAACAGTTAAAGAAGAGCTTTAAAAATATTTAAAAATAGAGCAGAGGAGGAGAAAGAGGACTGTGCCTGGCCACATCAGTGAGGCATTAAGTCACCTCATCTGCACCCAGACAGTCAGTAAGGTGGGCGCTGGTGTTGCCTGTTCCTTGGAGCTTTGTTTGTCTGGCATCTGCCTGTGCAACTGCTGTTGGTGCAGCATCTGTTTTCCGCAGGGAGTTTTGCACTTAAGTAGCTCTGTAGTGATTTGCTTCTGGCATTGGGCAGTTCATAAATTTATCGGTCTTTAATCACTGAGCTATAAAAGCCAAATGTCCTTGCTAATTATTTTCACTCAATCAGCAAACCTAGGTATCCCTCACTACAGCCTTGTTGATACACATGGATGGACTTCTGCTTCAACCGACACCTTTCAGATGACCTCAGAGCGTGATCTATTATGCATCCTTTTCCCTGCCTTTGTCAGAGACAAGCAGCAGGTACTTCATAGGTAAATTAGAGAAACCTCTACCCTAAAGAACATACAGCCAAGAGCACTAATACAGTGTTAGCTAACTAGTGGTGGTGGGGTGGGATTCACTGCATTGCAGCGTGAGAGGGGTAGACCTGCCGCACTTGGGTGCACAGGGGCACAAGGGCTGTTGCTAACCCTATCACACTGCTGTCTGCTCAGCTCATCCAAAGAGCAAGTTTCTGTTTCTGAAGCTGACAGTTTGTCACCTTACGCAAACTTACAAATAAATAAACTATTTGAACATAAAGTGGACCATTTGTATGAATAACTTTATAGAACAGATTTTGGGTTTTTTTCTTTCTGGGAAGGAGATTTGATCCTTCACTTGTTCATCTTGGCCCTTAGATTGAG
This sequence comes from Microhierax caerulescens, assembly GCA_035590215.1. Lineage (NCBI taxonomy): Eukaryota > Metazoa > Chordata > Aves > Falconiformes > Falconidae > Microhierax > Microhierax caerulescens. The sequence goes on along the minus strand of JAVJGJ010000014.1, from coordinate 65,008,107 downwards.
GTGAAGGTGAACTACTCTATGAAGCTGCTTAGGTGTGTGGTGGATACACACTTGTTACAGATACAGTCATGATAAGATTTTAAAATGCTTTATTTGACATGTGCATTACTCCGATGCCTGTTCTTGCATGAATCCCTAGTTGGTGGAATATAAACTAACGAAAACTTTTGTTTGTTTAGTTGAGAAATGGTTAAGCAGGTTTGTAATTTTGATTGAAAGACGCTGCTTTATGAAACAGGGGGTGGGGTGGGGTGGGTTCTGCCT
>JAVJGJ010000014.1:64979361-65007833 GCA_035590215.1 Microhierax caerulescens | reverse complement strand
CCCCCCCCCCCCCCCCCCCGCCCCCCCCCCCCCCCCCCCCCCCCCCCCCCCCCCCCCCCCCCCCCCCCCCCCCCCCTGCCTTTGCAAGAGCACTCCAGAGTTGACATTAGCTTAATTTATGAGTAAGGAGTCCTAAACGTTAAGAATTTTTTTCTCCGTAGGCAGTAGAATTTGGAAGAGAAGTATTTACAGCATCCCAATTACTGAAAGACTGTCATTCAGGCAATCAAAATGAAAGTGGAAGGAGGTCTGGGTGTAAGTCTTCTCTTGGCTTCAAAGGATTTTTCTTGGGCATGGAAGACATTTGAGCAGGGTATGTAAGATGGAGAAGAAGCATGGTGTGGTATGGGTGTCTCGGCATGTAGAAGACAAGGCAGTTGCTGAATTAGAGCACTGCCATGGAATAACAATCCATAATCATTAGTGGATTAGCAGGCAGAGCCAGTGGGGACAAGCAGCAGCTCCTGTGTACTCGCTGGCTCCTCTCCAGCCTCCAGAGCTAGTTGTTTCATGACAGCCCTTTTCTGGCAGTCCTTCTTTCTCTCAGATGTCACCCTGCTGCCCGGGTGTCTCGCCTGCTTAGTGGGGTTTCCTCAAGAGCCTCTTCCAGCTTTCCGAAGTAGTTCATGCCAGGCAGAGCACACACCCAGCTCAAAGGCAGGCTATCCCACCCTTGCAGCAGCTGGCATTGGTGGCAGTCCTGGTCTGGGGCAGCAGGGGGGCTGTATTTCTTTAAAGATCCAGGAGTTAAGTTCAGGGAGTAGAAATATCCATATTCATAAATAAAGCACTGGCCTGAATTTGTGCCCAGGTTTAATCAGAACCAAAACCGTATTTCTAAAATGAAATGCCTTTTCAGCAGAGAAGGAAATGCCATGATGTCCCAATATTCACTTACTCATGACATTCTAGCTCAGCTTTGTGTACTGGAAAAATTCAAAGTGTTTGACATAGGCTTAAAAAAACATTTACCCTTTTGCTGCTCAATCCAAGTACAGCCCAAGGCAGTACTTGAGACTTGCCCATTCAAAACTGTGAGAGGAATGTGGGACCTTCCCTCAGAGCCATTCTAGCTTGATCAGCTGCAATTTGTAGTGCTGGGAAGAAAAAAGGGCATTTTTTTAGCTTGCTTTCATTTCTCACCCCCCCACCAGAAATGCTTCTCCCCTCTGGAAAGCCATTTTGGCTTTCCCCCAACCCCCCAGGATTTTTAACATTTAACTTCATCAATGTGAAAACCAAACTAAAGCCTCAGCTGGCCCAGGGCTTTTGCATGAGCTTCTCTGTCACAGCCCAAAGTGCAGCTTGGTCCCACCTATTCCAAATTCCTGAAGTATGAGGAGTTCAGCTTGAGCTATGTGCATGTGTATAAGCACAAGTCATGTTTTGCCAAGGGGAAGGGAAATTTCCCTCAATGCTGTATAGTTGAGTTTCTCAGGCTAAACCTCTGTAATTTATAAATTAGAAATTTTGGAGAGCTGGAAGAGTGGAGAGTGCTAGACATACAGTGTGCTCCAGGGAAAACAGCATTTCTTTATCATGAGCTTTTGCTGCGCTGTTGGATAACAAAGCTGGGGAAAGAAAAAGACTTGTTTATGGTTGCACAGAATAACAGAGTTATCAAGGAACATCATATTACCTACACAGGAAATACTGCTGGGGATATGTGGGTTCCCTCGTAACATTTGTTGATGCTTTGAGACTTTAATGAGGTTGTGATTAATTTCTGGAAACAAATCCTCCATGTTTCTCACAATTGTGTTAATTTCTTTATCTAATGTTTCAAGTCAGCTCCTCCATTTATTTTGGTGGTAGGTTTTACCTTCTTAAAATATCTATGTGCATGCATACTCGTACAGAGAGTGCTTCACCTACTTTTATTCTGAAAGGATTAGATCCCTATTCTTTGCAAAGTTTTAAAGGTCTTTGCTTCTGCTAACAAGTTTGAAAACAGAAAGAACTGAAGTCAACATCATTAACAGACATAAATATGAGCATGGTCTGTCTATGAACCTTACAACAGAGGAAGGTCAGAGAAAATTTGCTGCTGGAGTATATATAGACTTCCCCCTTGGGTAGAAAACTGTTTAAAATGTAAAACAATGTGCTAACATCTTTAAAGTGAGCAACTAAAATCCAGTTCACCTCACATAGTTCCTGCAATATACAAATAAATTACCTGTGCATCAGTATTAGAAGAATAAAAACTCCTTTATTTTCATTTTTTAAAATTATTAAAGAGGCCTTATACATTGTATCACAGAGCATTGGTAAATAAAAACCTGAAACTTAAAACACTAAGAAATTAAAATAAGTTTTGACCGCTGTTTGTTTCAGAAATCAGATGGCATTTGGAGTCCTTCAGAATGGACAAAATACATTTTTACATTGAAAAGGGAGGTGCAGAGGCCTTATATTTATTTTTACTGACATAGTGAACTAGTTTAGTTTAATTTTCAGCTTTGTGAAGTCAGCTCTTTCCACTATTCTTTCATTTCAGTTTTAGCTGTGGAGAAGACAGACTAGATATCTTGTCTTCTATTCATTGTATTTGCTTCTGAGGTTGTGCTTTCCTACTAAACCTGGGTGCCCCCATCTTATTTTCCATGTTGATTTAATTTTTCCCACAGCATATCATGGAGAGAAGTGCTGTCTTAGCTAATAAGCGGACAGGTCAATAAGCAGCCAAAGTAACGATGCCTGCTTTCCAATGGATGCCTGTCTCTTGGCTGATGGACTTTTAACTGAATTCTGCTGCAGCTGTGATGTGCATTCCTCCCTCACTAGGCACCACAGAATCCACTTCTTGGCCAGAGTTTTTCTCCCACAAGGATGCTCTGTTGTTTAGTACCGCAGGTTCAACTGAAGCCTTTCTGCTGTCCAAGAACTCAAAAAGACTGTTGCTCTCTTCTCCTTCCCCTTTCCAGCTCCCCTTGCTGGTGTGGATGCACCACCATCTCCTCCACATGACCATCATGTTACCTTTGAACTCTACTCTGCTGCCTCAGGTTTGGCTGAAAGTGCCCAGCAGGCTAAAAGTCCCAAGGGCAGCTGGAGAGGCAGGCACGTTGTAGAATCACATAATCCTTAGAAAACCAGGCTACAACTGAAAACAATTCAGAAGCACTGGGAAGAGTTCACGTTTGGACTTTTCTTTGTGAGAGTGGATGTTGAAGGGTGCTCAAGCACCATTTGCCAACCCAGCAGAGGAGCCCATGAGAGCAGGATGAGGAGGAGGTCTGGCTCCTTGTCCTGCTCAATTCAAGACAGACACTCACCCCTGCAGCTCTTGCAGGACTATGCCTTGAGCACCAGCATGGTTGCCCTCAGCCCATTGGTCCTGAAAGTGTTTTGTTATAAAGTACTAAATATACTCATCAGAGGAGGAAAAGAGTCTTCACCCTGCCTGTGGTAGAGCTGGGAAGGGAGCAGTGCGGATTCCTGCTTCAGTGAGCAGGCGCTTTATAGGAAGTGGAACTCTTCCAATACATAAGCAAATAAATAGCATTGACCCCCTGTGTGCTTACAGTGATCCAGAGACAGAAGAGATGTGAACTTGGTCATCTGCTTCTCAAATGCATGTTCTGCTCTGGAGAGGTTTAACTCTCTGGCTCCTTTCCTTCTGTAAGTGATGCCTGAAACCCCTTCTGATCATGGCCTTTTGCTTAAGAATGCCCCAAATAAAATTAAAGTATGTATTCGGCCCTAAAACAGTACGTGTACTTGCCGGAAATTCTCCACACCTTCACTTTCAGAGAAGAACGTATTTTTTAAGCACGTATATGTGGGCAAGCCAAAAGATTTTAGCTCCTTGTTTGTGGTGGGTTTTCTTCCTTTTACAATCCTTTTGGACCAGGTTCTTACACAGGTGTTTTATACCATTTCAGGACACATTTTTCCCTGCTGTTTTGAGAAGAAAGAAGTTTTTAAATGTTAGCATTAATGGCATTCTGATTTTATAATGCTGTATGGTTAATACATTGCTGAACCTGCCCTGGATTTCAGAGGTGTTTTGCACAGGACTGTATAATAAGAGAAACAGGCACTTTCTTCATGGGGAAAAAAATTAAATGAATGTAGTTTTGCAGCAAATATGTAGTTACTAGGCATGTATGTTATCAATTGCTGTCCTATTTTTTTGTGACAGCTCCTAACAATACAGTTGATTTTTAGCTAGATTGTTTGAATGACTGCTGAATTCAGAAAGGCATTTTAAAAAGTGTGCATTGCTCTGGCAGAACTGCTCCTAGCCTATAAAATGGAATAATACCTTTGAGATCAGCAAGCTGCTTTGGATTTACAGTCAGGTAAGTGAGATAAAAGTCTGGCCCAAATACTCAGTCCCCCAGGACTTTGCAAACCACATATACTTTAGGAAGCGGGAAGCCACTGAACATAGTTAAGGTTTTGAACTAAGGAGTATGTGAGTACTGTGTATCTTCTTTTAGGACTCCTTTGCCTTTTTTGGTCCACTGTCATGTCACATACTGATTTTACATGCTCAGGTATTAGGGAATGAGTCTGCGAGGGCAATTGTTTGAACCTTGGTTTACTGATGAGAGGCTGTAGGACAAAATGCCACTTTATAAATGCCAATAAATTCAGAATTTTTTTTAGACGGTCATGATGAAATCGCTGTTAGGAGGGCTGCTATCTCTTTTAATTATATATTTTAAAGAAAGCATTTTAAATGACCACTACCTCATAATTTCTCCCTCTAGTATATAATTTAAATAATATAAAGAAATCCAATTCCTCCGAGGTTACAGACAGACAAGGATTTGAAATATTGCCTGGAGATAGGTTGGGCTTTCCTATTAATGGGATTCATTTTTATGCAGGGAATTGCCACATTCAAACAGACACTGTTTCACTTTAATACTCCTTTTTGTTCTTCAGTCTGTGAGTGACAACGTCCTAAAAGAGCAGTGGTGGCAGATGATTAAAAAGGACAAATATTCCAGACAGCATCCTGAGTGACCTCCTTAGCAGCAACGACAGTTGTGTGAGCCCTCTCTGGGGCTGCAGAGATGATTGAAAGCTCTAATTGAAACAAATATGTGAGAAAGAAAAGTACGCTTTGCTGGTTAGATGTACTCACAGCTACGTCCAAAACCTGGTTTCCTCTGGGTGTTTCTGTCCATGTGTGTTCAGCTGATGGCGACTTAGAGGCGTTTCCTCGCACTGTTAGGAAGCGGCAGGCGCAGGCAGACAGAGCGAGCGGCTGGCAGCAGAGAGTATGCATTAAGACACATTGATCTAACGTGTGTTTCATTATCTAGATCACATTTTGAACGGCCATTACAAAGTTAATCTGTATGGTCTGTGCGTTATGATAGCAAAGAATGGTTACTAGTGGGATTCATTAAGCGGCAACTAAACTTCTTCCTTTGTGAAAGCAGTTAGGAACACTTTTTACTAAAACATTTCCCTAAAATTGTCGAAGAAATCTGAAGGGATGAGGCAGAGAAGATCTGTACAAGAAGGCACTAAGTTGCTTTCATCCACTGAGTGCTTGGTTTTCTCTCAGTTTTTCCTTGCTCAAAAAATAATAGTTCCCCACGCATTTCAGTGGGATCACTGCTGGAGCAAAGTGTTGCGGTGAACAACACCTGACAGTTGAAAACAGGAATTCAGAGGTCCCAGCATGAAGCTTTGTCAGGTCTGTTACGTCCATGCTCCATCCTGTTTTCCTGCTACAGAAGGCATCAGGAAGCTGACCTGTTGTGTATGTGGGGGCATATTGGCCTGTTTTTGACCACTGAGAAAACCTGTCCTTGAAAGCAAAACTCACAGGAGATGAGAAGAGTCATTTTTCAGGTGGTGCAAGCCCTGGGCCTCAATCACTGCTCGTTTCTGAAAGCTGATGCGGGCTCCTGTGTGCCACTCTCTGCACGACGGAGCTATTTGGGTTCTGAAGTCTGCAAGATGCTAACTCTGTTATGGGAAAGAGCGATAAACTTGATTTGGGGGTAGCGCGAAGTCAACCTTGATATTGCTGCTTGTTTCTCTGCATTGTACATGTACACAGTCCCTTGGGATTTCCCGAGGGATGATTGGCAGGCCAGGGGTATGCAGTAAATGGCTCTCATTAGCACTGACCCAACTGGCACGTTCAGGTGGCATAGCATGCCCTGGTAGGGATGTTTTGCCTGCAGGAGGACAGCCACCTTCAAATGGTGCCATATTGAGGCTTTATAGGCTTTTACCCTGACTTTGATGGGAAAATACTTTAACACACAGATGTAACAGTAATTTTATCTAGGCACTTAAATTAAAAAGGCACATGTACCCTGAAGCCTTTTGCAAATATTTGAGGCACCTTGGATATAATTTGAAAATTCCCCCATCAAAAGTGGCACTCAGGATAATTGAAGTGCAGGAGTGACCTTTGTAATAACTCAACAAACCAGACAAATAGAAAGCTAAAACTCCTGTCTTGCCAGCAACTTGCCTCTCTCTCCACAAATAAGCTATTCATAAAACACTGCAGAGAGGGTAAGTTGTGTGGCACGTATTTCATTTCCTCTGTCTTCAGTATATCTTACCAGACACACTGTAGCTTCAAATAGATGCATTTTTTTCAGATTAAGCACTTCCTAAAAGTAATGGTCCTTGATAGCAAAACTGGAGAATGATTTGCTGCTTGATTAGAGACCAAGTCCATGAAAATAACCCTTTTGATTGATGTACTGTCTTACAGTGAGTGATCCTTCCCTGCCTGGTCTTTGCATGACTTGATTTGGAAAATAGCACTGTGTGTGGATAGACTATGACAGTCCAACAAATGGCACATCCAGTAGAATAAATCACAGGCCAAAAGCACGAGTTTAGCTAAAACCTGTAGTTGACTAGTTCTGGTATTTTCTATCTTTCTTACATTTTCTTTAATTATCTTGCCTGTAAACTCCTTTCATTTTGTAATGAGTCACAAGTAGGAAATGTAGTCATTCTTGGGTTATGTAAGTCCTTGCTTTCAGCCTTGGGAACTGGCTGAGAGATTTCTGGTATCTTCTAGGCTTTCAGTATATTGTCATTCGTTGGTGGCATTCAAATTAAATGGGGCACTTGACCCTTGAGAATTCAAAATACAGGCAATTTAAGTAAATCACTTTATTAAACTTTGACTCACTTTGAACTTCAGATGTGTGCACTTCAAAGGGTCAGGCTGGATGTACATCTAGTAGTTCAGCAACCTACACAGTATTCCTAAAGCTGCCAAAGTCCACTGGAAATATTGTGAGGTCAAGCTTTCTTTTATGCAGTTTCCATAATTTCCCTTTTTTGCTTTTCAGGAAGCTAAAACCAAGTATGTACTGGGGGAAAGGGGAAGGAAATCTTTCTTCCAGTATTTCTGAAACTCAGCATGAGTTCACAGACCTACCTTGAATCTAGAAGTGGCTGAAGGAATCTTAATTTTTCCTAACCTTTCTGAGGCATCCTTATTTAGACCTTTCAAGGTTCTGGCTCTCAATAAATCCTAGTGAACTTGCTGAAAGCCAGGGCTGCAGGACTTGCAAATGCCAGTCCAAGCCATGGTTCTTGGCACCTCCAGGCTTCTAGCAGAGTCAGGGCTCGGCAGCGGCCAGTTGTTAGGTACTGACTGAAATACATAAGCCTCTGTGAAAAAATAAAGGGAAAAAAACCCAAACCTCTGCTTTAGTTGGTAAATGCTGCAATGGAACAATTTTCTCTTGGGGATGAGAAGGATTTCATCTTTTGTGTCCTGAAGCAACCTAATGCAAATCCATTCCATGTTTCCCATACACCAAATGCAATTTCTTCCCTCTCCACCCTAACCAAACAGCTTTGCTCAGCTCCATTAAACAATTCTTTATAAATTGCCATATTCACTTGATTCTCGTTTATCTCAGTTGGACTTCTTTATTGGGCCATATTTTTGGAAGGACTCGGGGCTTCCCAAAAGCACTGGTCACCTGGACTGAGTGATTCCTTGGCCACTGTCTGGTGAGCAGGATTGTGAATTAGTTTTCATGCTGTTGGCACACAATGTGTTTGATAACCTAACCCGTGACAATTTCAGAAGCCTAATAAATGGTGCTTCAGTTTTATTTACTGATATTTCACTCAAATATGAATGGAATCTGACCATGGAAATATTAAATTAGCTCTATCATGCCCTTCTCTGTCAGAAGGAGGTGAATTATGAACAATAAATAAGTGCTGAATGAAAGACTCTCAGAGCACTTTGCACTATGTCTGGGGTATTAGAAATGAAGCAATTCCACTTTACCTGTCCTGTCCAGGTTCTCCAGGTTCCTGAGACCTTATTAAAAGAAAATTGGCCTTCAGCATGTTGGAATGAATGACGCACAAAGAAGGAGGTTTTTCAAAAACAGTCACTGACTGTTTAAAGCTCAAGTGCCCTCTTTCAGTGCCTTGGGATGCAATAGGCAGATAAATACACATTAAATAAAAGACAAAGACAAAACTAAGATACTGGCAAAATTGGAGGACGTAGGATCTAAATGAAGTGGAACAGCCTTGTTGGGGGAGAAGGTGGACAGGGAGAAAGGGCTGATGAAAAAACCACTGCTTTGAGTGGACTGGAGTTAACAGGAGGATGTGATGCTCTCAAGCAGCTGAAGGACAAGCAAGGAAGAGGGCTGTACATTTGTTTGTTCGGGGTCTTTGGGCAGAGAAGCTACTATGCAGGGGGAGATGGGGAAGCACACGGAAGAGGGATGTGCAGCCCAGCCTGAGCAGACTTTCTTACAGCACTTCTGTTACCTGGGTGGGAGGTGCTTCAGGGATTGCTGTCCTCCCCACCTTGCAATAGTTCTGCCTCCCACTGCGGGAAAAACCAGCTTGACTTGGGCCTTTCCGTCTCCAAAAAGGCTCAGGTTCTTCATCTTCATTTGTCAAAGGCAGTCAGATAAGTGCTTGTTTGATGTGCTCTGGTTCTGCTGCTCCCACCCATCTCTACATCACATGGCACTGGGGTAATTATAGCTTTTCGCAGGATAGCATGAACATTGAGGGAAAGAGTGCTGAACTGCTGTGCATGTTACATGGGGTGGCAGGATGACTGTTGGTGGGGAAAAGGCTGGACTCGCTGTGGGGTGACCCCAGCAGACTTGGGAGAGTTTTTGTCCCTGTTGGGGCACTGCTGCTCCTTGGGCTGGAGGCTCATGCACGCCTCTTCACGTTGGTCTAAATCTACTGATCCTGTTCATCTATGTCCAGTACAAGTTAACAGACTTCCAAGAGTATGAGTTTTGTGAAGGATGAGGACTAGCATACAGTGGACCCGTACTGCCTTTTTAAGCTGACTGGTGCAGGTACAGCAGCATAAACCTCAGGGAAGGAAGAGTTGTGGCAGCCTCCCTCATCTGCACAATGATAAGCGGGGCTGGGGAGAGGTGGCACTTTGTTCTGACATGTTTTCTGGGATGGAAGTAAATACCATGCATCATCTTTGGTCACTGTGGATTTGTCTATGGGGGTATTATCACCTGGACCAGGAGTGTGTGTTTGAAGTGTCTCATCCAAGCATCCTACTTAACCGTGCTTTGACTCTGTCATGGGGTGACCTTGGAGCACACAAATTTGGTCCTTTGCAGAGGAAACTGCGTGGGAAGATGCAGTGCAGCACACCTCATGCACCCCAGCTAGTAATGGACATCTAGTTCATGGCCACAGACTGGAGCCTCATCCAAGGTAAAGCTCACAAAGCACCTACAGTGTGGTCCTTAGGTCCTCAGCACCAGCCCTTCCACTCTGCCAATCCTCTTCTATGGCCCCATGTCACATGCTGACACCGGTAGAGCGTTTCTCCTCCGAAGTGTCCCAGTGATCTTTGGGAACATGCAGTGGAGTCAACTGAAACTTACTTTTCTTCAGGATGAAAATTAGTTCCTTCCAGCTTCTTGGAACGTCATGGGATAATAAGTCCAGGAGTGGGGAAGTTGATCTGCATTTTTAAAAACCCCTTGGGTTTTTAATTGATTTTTTTAATCCCCCAAATATATGCATGTGGCATCTCAGACTACAAAGTAGAAGTGGTGGATATATAGCCTTTTTCAAAAGCCTGGTTTACTTAATATTTCTTAAAATAAAAATAGAAGTGGTAAATTTTGCACTAGCTGACAGATTATTTTTTTTTTGTCCAAGTCAAGTCAAGAATATAAATGTTAATTGCATTCATATATATTTCCCCACTATGATGTTAAGTAAGGGTAGAATAAGAAGGACTTTTCTGGCATAAAGAGAATTTTCAGCCTGTGATTAATATAAATCAGGAATTCAAATCTGGGTGGCTCCCAAGTGAACCAATTAAAACATCGCAGAGCCCTGGCTTGCTTTGTCTTTTTAGAAGTCGGAGGGAAGCTCTCCTGACTTCCAAGCAGAAATACAAAAAAAGCCAAGGTGGTTGTGTGAGTTAAGGTACAGCTTTTAGGAGAGGACTGAGCAAGAAAGATGAGCTTTTTTGGCCAGCCGATGAGCGAGTTCGTGTCTTCCTTACACTGGGCTGCACCTCACTTACTCAGTAAAAGCTCCCTTCAAATGCATTGGCCTGCTTCATGAATGAGGACAGCCAAGTCAACCCTGCTGTGATTAGCAGGTTGCCAGCTCTTCTCCTTTGCAGGGGGTGCCCAGCACTCTGAAGGTCTATTTATTGTTTTGAACTTGCCCCCCTCTCTCTAACTTCTGTGATATGGTTCAAAACTTGCGTTGGAATTTCATCCCAAACAAAACACTGGCTTTCTAAGCCAAGCCTCATTCAGCAGGAAAATTAAGCAGAGTGTACTCTCCAATAAGTATTTTAAATTCCACTGTGGTGGAAATGGATCAGTGCAAAGGTCATCACCTTAAGGAGATTTTTATGAGGTTAAACCTCAAATTGATTGAAAATATGTAGTAAATGTTTCCTTAAAGTAGACAGATCTATTGCAGTGTGAATGAAAACAACATTTAAAAACCTTGAGTCAGATTTCAAAATTAGGACAAGTGTGTTTGCTGTATCCCAAAATTAATGCTGTGTGGAAGTAAGAAATAACTTTGAAACTGAAACAGAGCCAAGGCAGGCTTTGGAGTAATTTTATTCATGTACCTCCCAGTTACTGAAAAACAAATGTGGCATGCTTACCCCCTTTTATGTTATGGGTTAGATGACCACCAGGAGGAACCCAGGAAAAAGCTGGAAGCACTGAATGATGTGGAAATAATTACTCAAGTAAAAAGAAGGCTTGGATTTCTTTCTAAAACATTCACATAATCTTTCTCAAACCCACAGCAACAACCAAAAAAAAAAAAAAAAAAAAAACAGGAACGAGGAAAATTTGGATCCTTCATATCAACAGACAGCCAAAACCCTCAAAGCACATTGGCTACCCTGAAAGCATATTTATTCAGCTTTCAGCAGACAATTAGCAGGAATGAGGCTTAACAGGGCAAAGATCCTCAAAGTAGGATCTGCCAGGAGAGGTTGGAATTTGATGTTAAATTGGAATAAAAGAAAGTATGCTTGGTTCAGTATGTTCAGAATGGTTCAAAAACCATTCAAAAGTTCCTGTTTCTAGATATCTTAAAATATTTCATATTTTGAATCTGAAAACATTTGCTGTTCTTTTAATATGACTCACGAGAACAAGTCAGATGGATAAAGAGGAGAAGTTGATTTCATATGGGTGTGTTTGTTTTATGTAGAAGATTCAGTAGATTCGATTTTTGACTGGATATGATAACTTCATACCCTTTTTGTTTTATATTTTTAATGTTATCTTCCGGAAAACAAAATTATTTTATTCCCTGGGAAACTGGCCTTTCTTTACTATCATCTTAGACTGGTACAAATAATGCTTCCAGGAAGGGAACAAGGACTTCCATTTTCCCCCTTGTCTGCAGAATGCTTCTTTGTTCAGCTATTTTTTGTATTTTCTGTGCTGCCTTCACCTATCTGTGATTTTTTTTCCTTGCTGCTGCTCTGGGGATGTGCTGTGCCCGTGGCAGTGCAGGACTGGCAGGATGGAGGAGCACCCACCACAGCCAGAGCGGGAGCTGGCCTGTTGTCCTCCTTGGTCCTGTCCTGCCCTTTTGGCTTGTGCATAGCAATGGTAAAGGACTTCAGGGATGTGACCCACCAAATCTCCATAGAGAAGTAGCAATTAATAGTACTTATTGATGGCTGGTTTATTTATAAATGACCTCAGCGCATCAGTTTAAATGTTAAAACTAGTTTTAGAAGAGGAAAGAGACTGGACAAATTGGAATTTTAAAGAGTTGCTGATGAGGGTATTGTTTGATGTAGTCATCTTAACTTAGTTATTTTTCAGACAGTCCTATGTAATTTGTGGTTTATAAAGTAGTTATTTCAGTTTCATGATGTTGTTCTCCACTCTGTCTGCATACCGACTTCTTAATTTATTCCTGCTTGGATCTCATAGTGGTTCCTTTTTGTCACTGCTGCTGATCTTGTGTTTAGGAAGAAGTGGTGATTTGCAATACAGCTAGCCCAGGGTTGTTACGAGTTCGTTAAAAAGGGTTGCAGCCTCTCCATGCCATGTGTGGCATCTTGCAAGCCCCCAGCTGGGCATCAGCACATCCCCTCATGTGGACTCTTTCAAAAGCCCTTGCAATGGACATTTGCAACCAGAAAATTACAATGTCTGTCCATAGTGCTTTCCGGAAGGGGTTTGACTATGTCCATGGATGAGCCTTCATGCTTGAATTTGTTGTGAGCAGTACAGGCAAGCTGCTTGCTTCCCAGAGCAAGGATATTTGGCTCTGAAATTGTCAGTTTTACCATCCCAAAAGAGCCAGCTGCCTAACAGATATGAGTAATGTGAAGTTGAAATGAGAAAACCAAGGTAAACAAACATGAAGGAGCAAAGAAACACGTTTCCTATCTGAAAATGTAGCGCATACTATGGATAATACGGCTAGGAAACGTCTGTCACAAGATTCATACTCCCTGGGCATATTTCATCCATGTGAATGGTGCTGACGCAGCAGGTAATTTGAGCAGGTTTTACCTTCACAGCATTGCCAGAGAAATATTTTCATTCCCTAAAACAGTTCTTAAACAATAGCCCGATCACACTAGAGGGATCACAATAGAGAGGGAGCTCTGCTCCGGGGTCTGCAGCGTTTCTTGGGTTTCTTCCTTGCATACACATCTGTTATCACAGCAGATGACAGACCCTGTAACGTAATAGGTACATGGCCCTGTTCCATGTACAGACAGATTTTTTGAATTCGGACATTTCTCCATTTCACCTTCCTGGTGGTGAAACAACCGCAGATGAATAGTGAAACGGGGCACTTAGTACTTGGAAGCAGAAGCTGGATAACATTTCTTCACTTAGTAGGAAAACTCCTTTTACTATCAAAGAAACCCAGACCCAAGCTAGATAATTTTAGGCCATTTTTATAGCATAAAGAGGCTGGCAGTGCTCACCTGAAAAGCACCACTGATAGATGGTGTTGATCTGTAAACCACAAACCTTTCCCTCAGTGTCCCCTCTGTGGAGTGCTGAAGCTCTGCAAATGCTGGTATCAATTACTCCTTCCATCCACCAGAAATTAACAGCAGTTTTTGCTTGCAGCTGTTGTACTTCAGGTGTTCCTTTTTTTTTAAAAAAAAAAAAGCAACAAACAAACAAAAATATCCCCCAGAAAAGTTAGATCAAAGGATATCTCTAAAATTTAAATTCGTGTTACTTCAAAAGCAGATTACAGAATGCCCCAGTTATGATTATCTTTTGTCTTGCAATGTACTTTCTTTTGGATCTATTGTAAACCTTTCTTCCCATATAAGACCCCTCCTCCCTCACTTTCTTTTGCCATTTAATTTAATAAATTGTCTGAGTGAATGTGCCCTGTAAACTGGAACATGTATGAGTGATATATTGTGAGAAGTGATGAGGATTAGCATGTGAGAAGGAAAATGCCTTAACTAAATACTTGACTCCCTAATTCTGTCTGATTTTAGTAAATTTAGTTTTAATTTAGTTTTGAAAAATCAGATTATGCTTTTTCTTTTACTGAAGAGACTCTTTTTGGACTGGAAATGAAAATTGTTTACTTCATGGGATGCAGCTTATTAAGAGTTATAAATAGTAAACAGCAATATTTATGTCCCAAGCGATTGTAATTTCTTGATTAGAGCATCAGATGAGTAGCTGGTTTTTTTTAACTATTTCTGTTAAACGAATAAATGTTTACAATGAATGCATGCACTGCAAGATAATTTGTTTTTCAGCAAAATATGCGTCTCCTTTTCAGATAGGAAAATCACCTGGTGGGGTTTCACCACTCAAGTTTTACATAGACAAGCTTTATGTACTCACATTGCTGAAGGTGTAAGTTAAAACCTTCCTGATTTGTAAAAGTACATATTTAAAAAAAAAATACATTTGCAACACCAGAGATGATTAAAGGGAGAATCCACCACTGGCTTCGCCTCCTTCCTCCCTGTTGGGGAGCAATGGCCGATGGACATGCCTGCATAGAGGCCTCCAGTGGATTTTCCTCTTTACCACAGCAGGACCTTTTCTTCTTTTAGGATAGTTGAAAACCCAAAGAACCCTGATGGATTGATGAGACTTGGTGCTAGCAGGGAGTGTGGGGAGTGTGGGGAGGGAGCGTTCATGTGAGTAATAAGTTTGCACAATCCATCTCCTCATTTATTAATCTTTTCAGATGTTTCTGAGCAAAATGCACATTGTGCAAATCTGTTTCTAAGTGGATAAGGAGTCATGGGGGCTTGCCATGTGGTCAAATCACACCATCTCAGTGAGCTATTGTCTGTCCCTAAGGTTTCAGCTGATGCATTAGCCCTAGTGGGGTGGGCTGGGAGCAGGCAGCCAGGGCAGCTCCACCAGCCCCCAGTAGCTCTGTAGCACCAGACCCTGGCCACATCCATCCTGTGGCTGTGCCCCAAGGAGCCGAGAGCAGCAAACTGTCTGAAACAGTCACTTCAGTGACCAGCCAGTTGTGAAAAGTGAAGTAAAATAGTCCTTCTTCCTTGGGATGGCAATTTAGGGAAATTATGGGGGGCTGAAAAGGAGTTGTCCTATGTGCATGTTCCCTTTTAAATAAAACCTGTGCTCAGTGCACAACTACGGTTCATAAATGAAAAACAGCGGTAGTGATTTATGGCCATATTTTACACACATTATTAAAAAATATATTGTTAGGTACTATATACACAGAACTCTGAAAAGGAAGTCTAATTTTATTAAAGTTTGGAATTTGAAAAGGGGAGATACTGCCAATAATTTTTTTAAAGTCTGATTTATAAATGAAGTGCTAATGAATAATTCCACAAATGGTGCTTCATATAGTAAAGCATCAAGGCAGGTTTTCACTGCTGCTGGTACAAGAATAAATCTGAGTGAGTAAATCTGCTGCACATTGCCAATTTTTATCATTCTTGGATGTGGAAATATAACCTTGTGCAATATCTAAAGAATGTAGAAACTCTGCACAAGAGGGCCAGTGCTTCCCTGGCAGTGGAAGATGTTACTGGCACAGACCAAGAGGAGAGTGTGTTTGCAGGCTTGGTGCTTTCCCAGTTGTAGGAGCATCCTTGACAGCACCAGTCCCTTAGTCCAAGGTAGAGCTTCCCAGGGCATGCAGTGGTCTATACCCTGCTGCTGGCAAGCCTTACTGGCACCCAGGATTAGCAGGGCACAGGAAAGTCGTACATATTTTTTTTTCCGACTCTATGGAATAGCTGCTGTTTGCAGAAGCGCATGTCGCTCTGGCTTGGCTCCTGGAAGAGCAGGAGCTGCCCTGTCTTGGAGGTAGCAGGTATGGGCAGCGCTGCCAACGTCTGCCGCAGGGGAGCCAGCGCTGGAGGGCTGCACCTTTCTGAGGCACAGAGGGGCCGGCAGGTATCTCCTATTAATGCCAATTAGAGCTACACAGTGTTTGTTGAGCAAGTGGTTTATTGCCATTGGTTAGGTTGTTAGCTTAATGAGATTAGACAAGAGCTAATGAAAGACGACAAGTACCTAAGGTGTTTGTAGTAGTTAAAATGCTCTGCACTGGGATTTTCTTGGGCTGCGGCATGGCATGCTCTAATAGCCTGTTCACCTTCACATAGTTGCGTTCCTACATGTGCCTCACTGAAAGCTGTCATATTGTCAGCACTGGTATTTTCCCTTGTACTGAGCTGACAACAGCTTGTCAGTCCAATTTAACTGTCCATCCTACATATACATGATCAAACGGTGGCATCCTTTTAATAAATGGTGAACTGTGCAGCGTGTGATTGATTCCTGACAAATCGCTCAGCATCGTCCTGCTATCAAACTTATCCAACTCAGCTGCCTCGTGGGGCTGCTTAGCCAGAGAAGGGTTAGCAGCAAACTGACAACTGCCCATCAGGCAGATAACAATGGGGAAAATTCAGTGAAAACCTGCACAGCTAATGATGATAGAAATACTAACTGGGTGGGAGAGGCAAAAGCTTGCAGCTGAGACTAGGGGTCAGTCAGATAGCACAAGAAACAGCAAAGACCTCCTGCATAACTAAGTGCTGGTGGGGCATTGTGCAGAATGAGAGCAAAAACTGCTCGTCTTTGGCATCTTTTCAGATCATCTTCAAGGCTCGGTTTCTTCAGTCATTTTTAAAAAAGAGGGAAGGTGAAGCTGTAACTATAGAGGTTGGGAATAATTTGGTAGCCATCAGAAATGTGCAGCAGGTTACCCTGAGTTACTGCATTTTTAGGGAGCACCTCTAACATTTGGTGTCAAAGGCCCTTCTGGCATATGACTAGATGTCCATAGAATTCATAATAAATTTAAACTAAAGGCAAGAAGGGAGTTTTAAGATTATTGTGTATTTATTTCTTCAGGAGTGAAAATCATTGTTGTGTTGGGCCAGGCAAAGAATTCTTCTTCTTTTGGACATTTATGAAAAGAGACTAGGGAACTGATAGGTGCCCATGTGCTTAAAACCCCCTCAGGGAACTGCATTAAAATAGAGATGTGATATTGCAGGAAGGCAGTCTTTTCTGGCCTGCCAACGGGTCACTACAGCTTAATTAAGCTGAGTTTCTCATTTCTCAAACCACGAAGTATCCAGCTGTCTCATGCCCTCCCCTCCACAGATGTCATATGTGTCATGCACGCAGAATTTATGTCAACATTTGCCATCTCATTGAGTGCCTCCATCCCTTATTTGGGTGATAGGCAATTGTTATTTATTTGCTGCCTCATTTTAACCAGTCATTCCCATTAACACTAATAACATTGGGGTGGGGGGAGCTTTCATTTTGCATAAACATTGTGCTGACCTTCCTCATTGAATTCCCCCATCAAGGAAAGACTCTTTGCAGAAGTTGTCACATGACTGTAAGGACGTATGTTGAGGAAGGGGGAAGAGGATGTGAATCATCTTGGAATTCACACTGAACAAAATCTTTTATTCTTCTTCCTTTTAATGTAAAATCCTTTTTATTTTTTTTTTTCAATGGTATTTTTGCCAGAATACTTTTTGCAGAACACAAGACTGGAACCCTTCAAAGCTGCAGTGCCAAGCGTGTCCTCTTCCTCCTATTTCAAAATAAATCATTCTCTTGGCAGTAATGAGTAATACCGAAAAATGCAGGCAGCAAGGATTTTGCCAGGGAGAGAGAGATTTGCAGTTCTGTGCTTTGGCTCCTATGCAAAGTTCTATTTAATGACAGTGCCACAGAAGGAGTATTATATTTTCTGTCCCATTGCTCAGGCCTTCAGTCTCAGCATTGTATAAGCACACTACTTTTTTACATTTATAAGCAGCCAGTGATTCCAGAGAAATTCCTGTTCCAGCTACAAAACTCAACAGACCCCGACTGTGTCATTACCTCACCCTGCTGGGGCAAAGTCCTGAAGCCGCAGCTGCAGAGAGCCTCTTCCAGCCGCGCTGGGACAGCCCAGCTGCCCTCCGTGGGAGCAGGCAGCCGTGGCCACCGCAGCAGGCATGGCCACAGCCCCGCGCTGCGCACCGCCGGCGGGGCGAGAGGGGGCTGCTCTTCCCTCTCACAGCAAAATCGGGGTCATGGGGGCAGCAGCAGGGCTGTGGCCGCGCTTCAGCATCTGTGAAAGCCCCAGAGGGAAGAGGAGCCACAGGCCATGGGGACCATGGCTGGTCCTTGCCTCTTGGAGGGTTCAGGGTGAACCTGTGCCCATGAAGCTGGCACTACAGATGCCAAGGCAACCCACATGCCCTCCCACGGCATTGCTGCGCCAGCTGGATCCGACCCAAAGCAGTCTGCTGATCCTAATGTTTATTCTTTTTTCCTGCCAAGTTTTTCCTGGTTTTGAAGGGAAAGTAAGGAGGTTCCTTATTCTGTTGGGTCAGCTAGGGTGGTTTTGACATTCAGAGATAGTATAAACAGGGGTTTGCCTTTGCACTCTCTAGCCCAGCAGAAGAGGCTGGTTCAACAAAATGAATTTTACCTTGCTGTCTGAATAAAACGTTTCTGAAGATTTCTGTCTCCCAGGAGTTCCTTGAAAATGCCAGCTTTCATTTGGATAGAATATGTTGAATTAATAATATTCATAATTAATCTCTACAACCTCGCCTAGGTAGAGGGACCCCATGCCTGTCCCACCGGTATGCCTTGGCCTCGGCCTGAGGGACGGATGAGGCCATTTAACTGCATTCCCATCAGTTCCTCCCCGACGAGATAACCAAGCTGCACCGTGCTTTGCTTCCGTGGAGCAGAAGCATGCCTGCCAGCTGCACAAGGGGTGTTCATCGGCCGGGTCCCTCTCTTGGCAAAGCCCTTCATTCACAAAGGTCAGCATAAACCTGGGCTGAACTGCGGCCAGGAGCGGGGATGGAAGTGCCCATATCCCGTTACCAACCTCCTGAGCTGCTTAATCCCTTCAGCTGAAAGCTGACTGGCAGCAGATGCTGTCTCAGCAGTTTCCAAGAGTCAGAGATGTCCAGACGTGGTATGTATTCAACATACAAGGCCAGTTTCTCAGCTGGTGTGGGTTGCCCCCGTCTACTGACACCATCAGCATTACACCAATTCATGCTATAAATAGGGTCAGGCCATAATTATTTTAATTCACCACGGCTCATGTTTCTCATGACACAGAGGCAGATTTTTGAGTCAAGAGGCCTTTTGTTAACATATTCCTGAATATCTCAGTATCTGATGTGCCAGAAGTGAAATGGCTCTTGCCTCTAATTTCCTCTGGGCTGCCTCTTCACCAGTGGCTTAGGCTTGATTTACCACTGTCAGTGGATGATGAGGCCCACCTACCTGGGGATTTCAGGGCATCGTTACTGCTGGAGATACTTGCCAACTCAGTTGTTGGTCAGGCATCTGTTGGCTGCTGAACACTGTGGTGAGCAACATGCTTTTCCGAGGGACACTTGTCTGGGGTTCTGGCATGGCTGTAGAATGCTTTCAGTGGCACCTTACTGCCAGCCTGTGTGGCCCCCTGCCCCCTGTCTCAGATGCATATTCACATTTCTTCTGTCATTGTTTTCTTGGGCTTTTAAGCAGGAGGTGAGTGAACCTTAATGCTGGAATAAATGAGGATACCATCCTTAAAATCTGGCAGGAGGAAGGACACCCTGATGCATGAGGAAAGTGGTGTTTATATTAATGGTCTTCCAATTAGCAAAAAGCAATTATAATTTTGTTTGATTATTACAGTCCTTCATTTGGGGTTTAGGGCTCATTTTCCCTGCAGGAAACCTGGAAAGCATGGCTTGCTTTGGCATTTCAGCAGCATTTTCTGGCACATCTAGGATTTATGGTTGGTTTGATGCAGTTAAGGCTGACACAGCTTTTCTGCGGGTGGACCATTTGAACAGACAGGTTTATACAACTCCGAAGAACTGCATCAGACTGGAGCAGAACTTGATTTAAAGGAAATCTGGGGAAGGTGGAGTGTTATGAGAGAAGAGAGAAAAATACATATAAAATAAATTCAACTGCTAGATTAGATGCTTTCCTTGCTTTGCTGCTTGTGCACACTCTTGGAGTCTCTGTCATCTCCTAAAGAGAAGGCAGGCGCTCTAAATCAAAGCAAATGTTTTCTCTGTCATTTCTGACATGACTCAATGTTTCCGTAGATGCGCTGGCAAATCAGGTACGCTGTAATTAACCATCTTGCTCACCCACGGTGCTGTACTCAAAGTTACTGCTAGCGTGGTGGCTGCCCATGCTGCAGAGGCACAGCGCTGCTGAAAGGAGAGGGCAGCGTGAGGGGAGTGGAGCCCGGTGTCCTGCCCGGCTGCAGTGAGCTTGCTGCATGAGATGAAACATCACGCTCACATCCACCATCCCTTGAAAGCTCAGACGTTGTCACTGTCCAGACCTTCAGTGAAAACTGGAACGGTACCATAACATTATTTCCAGTGTAAATGGGAGCTCTTTAATTGTTGGCTCTGTGTCCCAGCTCATGGTGAGCATAAGCTTACTGGCGTTTGTTTGTGAGTAACGTTGCTCTCTACCATGGCTTCTCTTCAATGAATTTTTATTCACACACTTTCTTGGTCGTGGCAGGGAGAGTTTTCTGGTTTTCTGTGATTCACAGCAAGTGAACTTTATCTTTTTATTCATAAAATTCCCAAATGATCAGACAAAATGCCTCATTCCTGCCACTATCCTTCCCAAGAGGCTTGTGTGCCAAAAAAAGACTCGGAGTTGGCTGACAAGTCATTTCCTGATTTGCAGCCGTTCCAGATTTACTCAGCTACCAGCCACCCCCACGATGAACATCGTTCCTGCTGGAATGGGAGCAGGCTTACTCCTAGGGTTTTTTGTTCTCTGCTAGGGGTCTAAGCCAGACAGGTGCTGAACTTTAATTGCTGCAGAAGCTATCAATGAATTCTGACTTCTGTCATATGACTGGGTGCTGATGTGACATCTGGATCTCCTACATGTTGGAAGTGTTAACGCCTTTTGAACCTTAATCTCTAGCAGATGTCTATGGCCCATTAGCAAGGTTTATTTCTACTCCAGTATATCAAGGAAAGGATCCAGAATGCTTTCTTTCCCTTACCTAAATGATGTAGGCACCAAAGTCCCAGAGGGTAATGAAGAACACCTTTGTTCCTTAAGTATCTGAATCTCCCTATGTACCTTAGTGTTGGCCCCAAGATTTCCAAGGTCCATAGGTGCAGGAGCACACAGACAAGCCTGCTAGCCTGGGAACACAGCACCCACACATGTGCCACTGTGATGCAGAGACAAGGCAAAGTCTCTCTTTCTCTTCCCAAATCTTGGCCTGCTCCTTAGATGCATACAGAGCTCACAGAGCTGTTATATAGAGGCCTGGGGAGAGGAGGTTGCCAGACTTCTTAAAAATAGCATAGCGATTATATACCCAGAGGTATCATCCTTGAAAGACTCAATCTGCCCTCCCAGCAGTTGTGCTACCAGTCCAGAGGACATCCGTAACAGCTTGCACGTGCCTCCCGTTGAAGCTGGGGCACAGTCAGCTATAGACCAAAGTCAAAAGATCCCCCGAACATAGCCTTAGGGTAAGTGACTACTCTCACCACATTGGTTGAGGAGCAATCTGCCCATTTTAAGGAAACTCAAGTCTGATGAGCTTAGCCAACATGACATAGCAGTGTTACTGGTACTGGCAATGGCCAACATATGTTTTATGGAGTTTTGTGATCATGCAAGAATTTTAGTTCTCATTTTATTTAAATGAAACTTTGTAGACGTTGTGTTTGTGGAGAAAAACCTTGAGATGCGAACCCTGAAAAGTTGCCTGCCAATGAACAAACAAAAATAACCATTATGGAATTATGTTTTAAATCCCAGATGGCTTTTTTTCAGCTCGCATTGTTTTTTATTATTACTCAGGTGCAGCAAGTGCTGAAAAAAAGGATGCATAGCTGATTAAAGTAATCTTGAGTTATGTGCTGAGTTTGATGGTAGGGATATAGGTCTTGTTTCTGTATGTAGCTGCGGATCCAGATCGTACCTGCCCTGCTGTGCACTGGCCTGGGTCGAGACAGACACTAAAACAGACAAGCTGGAAATCCTGCACAGTTCTCCTCATCTCCAGAGAATTGCACAAAGGAGGAGTTTGCTGTAGTGATGTGAGGGAGGCTGCACTGTGTCAGTCATTTGAGCAATTGGCCCCTGGTCTTATCCTTAGCACATACTTAACACATCTTGCCAAATTATGCGGTTGCTTAGTAATGTGAACAAATATCCCCTGGAGATTCAATAACCAAACTCATTATCACTTGTCATGTAGGCCAGGAACTGAATCCAGATCTCCAGGAGTGACTGACTGGTGTGTTAACCTAGTCTCCTACTGCTAAAATAGCAGAATGAATATGTGCAAAGTCAGCTTCACGCAGTGGGTAAAAATATGTCCTCTGTAAAAACACAGAGAAGCCCTATTAAAAATGATTTTCATTACATAGATTCCATTATTTGAAATAAGTAGAGGGGAATTTAGCATTTATTAATGTTTTGAAGAGAGGCATAAATGAAGACTGATTTTTTAAAACATTTTTTTTGGTTTTGATCTTGCAAACTGAGCAATTCAACCAGAACTGAGCTGTTCTGGTTGAATGTTGCAGAGGAAGAGGCTGTTGCATGTGACATCTTCGGCACTTCAGGAGGCCACTAAATCCCTTTGAAAACAGCATCTCATTCCAGTGTCACTTGTGGATGCTGTTTGGTGGGTCTTCAAGCACTCGCCACAGCTGTCTGTGGAGGTACCTGACCTTGCTCCAGACCAGCTAGTTTGCCGTGACACAGTCACGCTGTCAGTGCTCACCGCAAGGGTGCTGACACCTCCCTGGGACCCAAGCTCATATCCCGGTCAGAAACGTGCTGTGCTGTGACTAGCTAGATGGCACTGCACTGTGCACACCATAAATCCACGGTCTGAAATTTTTGCAAAATATTCTACTTTGTCTCCCTCTTTTCAGCAGGTTCCTTCTGGTTCATAAGGAAAATGCAGAGAGTCAGCCAGTTTGCTTAACAATGATTTTGGCAGTGAATCCAATATTTGTAGATCTGCGTACTGAATACATATGCTGTTGGCTATAAAGATACCACATTTTTCACTCATAAGCAATCCCAGCTGCATATATGGTTTTCGATATTTTTTTTTTATTTTATTTTATTCTGGAGTAAATTTCAGACCAGCTGCTCAGCGTACAAATGCAAATGGGTTTAATTCATGTAGATAATGTATGCATATCAGACATTGAGGGAGTGTGTGCACTCATAATGATGGGAGTTCAGAGGAGATGCGGAGATTGATAATTTGCCTGAACAAGGTCGATACTGGCAAACATGGAAGGGAACATCTTAAGCTGCTGTTGCCCTTTCATGTAGTGTCTGCTGAAGGGTAAAATGGGCTTGATCTCCCTAAAGCAGCATTTTCTGTCACTTCCCCTAGACATCGTTAACACAGATTAATTGTTTTATAGAGTCCAGCCTACAGGGTCTTTCCACTGTCATCAGCACTTTTCAACTTCTACTAAAATTACCTGGTCTGAAAGCAGGTTTGCAAAGTTTCTTGCAATTTTTGTGTTAAAATAGCCCAAAACTACTGTAATAGAGACCAAATTGAGGGGTTGACATCTTCTCAGTGCAGTGTTTTGGAACTGGGTTTGATTTTTCCCCCCTTTTTGTTCTAAGGAGAAATTTGTATTTTTCAACTATTGAACACATAATTTCTCGTTTCTTACCTGTATGAGAAGACATTGATCTAGTAGCTACAGGATCTTACTGGCTGAACAGTCCTCCTATCTATCAGGGGATTTTTACAGTTATCTTGCAGGAGTAATGGCATGTTTAGTGCTCTGGAAGCATGAATCATTAGGTATTTACTACACTGATATGCCCAAAGGGATTTTAAAGCTATTGTCACACTGCATCATGCTTACATTGCCTACATCTCATACTGCAGGACTTTTGCAGGTTGCTCAATGCGGGGTCGACATTTTTGCTAGGATTTGGCTATCAGCCACATCCAGAGCCGGGACTCATGTCAGGGTGCACTGGGTCTCAGAGTTGTACCAAGCTTCTGCTTGGTGTGTCTTTGCCATGTGCTCTGGCTTGCACCAGTCCTTAGGTCTGTGGTCAGAAAGAAGCTTTCTCTTCCACTTGGGTTGCAAAGCACTTGGCGATGTGTTTTGAATTTTGCTTGGTACCTGTCATCTCATGTGGTGAGCAAGCCCTCTTACCAAGCTTTACTGAGCATCCTTCCTTCATCAGGAGCAGGACACTGGCCATGCTTCTGCTCACTCCTGCTGCCTTCATTTACCGTGTGAAAGTTACAGCTTATGGTCTTTCCTATTTGGTGTGAAGTTCATGAGAGGGTTCTGGGGGGTGCTTTGTTGCCTGTGGTGAACTGGAGCAGGCAGAAAAAAAATGTCTGAGGACCTGAGAAACATATCTATTGCAACATTTCTTGTTGATGGCAGAGGACTAGACTCAGCAGTCATGTGAGAGTCCAGCAGCCTCAGAGGGGTCCCTGTCCATCCTTGCCTTTTCTCATACTTGCCCAGATTCTGGATTTGCTAGTACTTGCTTTGTTTCAGCCTCTACTCCTAGGCAATTACAGTTGAGTTATTGTGCTGTAATGGACTTACACATAATTTCTGAGCACAAACATAGTCTTTCAAGTTCTGGCTCCATAGAAATATTCAAACCAGGATGTGGGCAATTTCTTAGTTGAGTATCTGGCAGGCAGGGGGATGAGGTGGTGAAAAGAAAGCACTGGCATTATACGGAGATTGAATTCTGTTCCTTTGAAATTCAGCACAGTAATTCCCATCTGCTCAAGTGAGGGATCCAGCGCCCATTCTCAGACTTGGAGCTATCACTTACTGTCATACTGAAGCTGTGGTTTTTGGGTAAGGCTGAGCCTGTAGAGCCCATCTGGGGGCTGCTGCTGAAAAAGGAGGTTCTGGTTCCCATCTGAGCTCTCCCATCGGGTGTGCAGTCCCATTGCCTTCCTTGTGCAGTGCATTGTGCTTGTCTCGCAGCGTAAGGAGTCAGCTAGGGGAGCTAAACCCACAGACACTTTCACCAGCAAAGTTTGCCTGAAGATGGGCTCACCCCTATCATAAAACCGCATCTTTGGCCAGTTCTTTCTTGAGCTCTTTACTCTAGGTCCCATTGCTGAGAGAGCCGAGAGCGTTGCAGCTTTCTCCAGCAGCTCCACAGAAGGGGATGCCTCAGAGATACCACCTGACCAAACAGCACTCACTGCTAATTCACAAAATGTACTTGCAGACCTTTAGTCTTTGGAGAGATGCTGGCGTCACATGACACACATAACTATGAATAGCCTTTTGGAGGCGGTATGATGGAATAATTAGGCATAGCGAACAGGGAAACAAAGCTTAATTGGTTTTGATGTTGTAGAAATACAGGATGTAGTCTTGTTCAGGTTATGTTAATATTTTTTTCCGAGCAATAGTTAACTCCATACATTACCCCTGTTTTGCTCTTGCTCCCATACCAGAGTCCACTGTCCTGAAATGGTCACCTGAGCTTGTCACCCAGTAACAAGAGTTAGGGCAGGCTGGGAGCCTGAAGTGTCACCCTGCTGAAGGAGGGGAGAGATGAAGCCAGCGTGCTGAATTAGCTGCTAGGGAATTGTTGAGGATGGCAGTTATTTCTTACTTCTGCCCCTCTCAGAGGCCAAAGTCTCTTCTTCCTTTTGAGAGATATACCCTAATCCTTTACTCAAGTTAAGCGTCTCAAATCTGTCTTTGAAAAGCAAAATGCTCTTCAGTTTTGTAACATGGCCAGAGGAGAAGCCAGTACTCCTGTTTTATACAATATCCCAGTGATTATAGCGTTAGCCCAGGGTAAAGGCACAGAAGTTCAATTCTGTTCTGAAAGGATTTGAAACCATACAGAAGATGTGTAAGTAGTGAAAACGTTTATGCCGGCACTAGTTTGCTCTGTTGCTAAGTCTTTTTCTACTGCTAATATGCAGAGTATCTAATTGTTATCCATTTCTTCATCAGCAGCGAAAACTATTTCGATAAAACCAGTTTGTTTCACCAAGTTAGGCAGTTGCCTTCTCAAACCTGAAAAAGAAATGCCCAGGCATCCCATTATTATTGGTTTGAATTATTTATAACCTGTAGCATTTTACAAGGTATTTGAAGAGCAAATGCATCCCATATTTTAAATATTACTAGGTGATAAAAGATGCACGCAATGCAGTATAGGATTGCTATCATAGCATTTCCCCTGGTGTCACTTGCCACGGAACTTGACTGTGCTGCCACAACAGTGACAATCAGGAATACTGTCATTATGGTCAGTGGGGGAGCTCTTCGTTTATTTACATTCATGTACGCAAAGTCAGAAGCAGGCCTTGGAAAACATTTAAGGTCATTGCATCTAGTGAGGTGTAGCTGCGGTTTTCAAAATGACTGCACAGCTTGGCAAGATAAGGTTTACGAGCTGGCTTTATATTAATAGCAAATATATGTGAAATATTTTCCCCTGTGAGGTTTACAGCCCCATATTTTCTTACAGAAGAGCAGGGGTATTAGCTTTGTTGTTCAGCTTTGTTGATGTCAGATGCAGGTGCTGATGATGCAGATGCGTAACTAACTGGGGCAAGAATTCAGCGCTGGTTGCTTCCCCCAGCCATTTGGGGTCCTGAGATTTCTGAAGCTAAAGCTGAGCAACATTTAAAAAAATGTACCTGAAGTCAGGCAGTTTTGCCCAGGAATGAAGTATTTACCACCAAATCACACAGCAACCAGAAAGCTGGGAGGGAGATGGTGGGTGGGGAAGGGGTAGTGCTGAGCACCTACCCGTGCCCTTGCCTCCAAAACCTCTGAGCATCAGCCACCCTCGGATGAAGCCGTCTCTGGCTGCACCTGGACTAGTGGGGGAAGGGAAGGTTGCAAGTGGCATTGAGCATGCCAAGCTGTTCCCATGTGCCCTGTCTGACCCACGCCGACAGGTCAGCAAGCACCAAGGCCATATCCTACGGCACAGCGCCGGCAGGGCTGTGGCTCCCAAAAACTCTGGAGTTGAGCACGTCTGCGGCTTTGACCTTGCTCTGTGGAAATACATCCACAGATGATAGAGGAATATGTCAAATGTGCCAATAATATGTCAGGATGTGATTGAGGGTGTGACAAGTCCTTTGATGCTCTTCACCTGTTCTGAGGAACAGCTGAGCTGACTGCAGCAGCAGAGAGCTGGGCACCCAGACAGCAGGGTGCTGCTTCATCACTTATATACATCCTTGCAGATTATGCTGTTTTTTTCCTAGCTGTTTGTGAGTGGGTTTTTTTCTTGTATTTCATTAGCATCAGTGCTTAACATCGGGTACTACATACTCAAGTCAGCCGGAAATTCAAATACTTAAGTCATTAATATCAATAACTCTGCCAGAGGGCTAGTTACATCTCAAGCCATCTTTTTTCCCATCCTAAACACATTTTTCACCCAGATCAATGACTGGTGATTATCCAGTCTAAATCAGGATCCAATTATGTGAGGTAGAGGAGATTCTTTTGACTACCGCTGAAATGTATGTAATAATAATAGCCACAGAAAGGAGTGAAATGTAGCACAAGCATCCTGTGTGTGCCCCTTTAATTAGAAACCATGCGGAGTTTGCAATCCGAGGTGCTTCCAAACACGTGTAGCGTTCATTGTAATCATTCCTCAGAGTGCAGGAGGAAGCATCAATTAAATCCAGCATGAGAGGAACTCCTGGGAGTGGGTGCAGGAAATGAATTTTTTTAGTAGAATTATGATGATGATGAAGATGCACAGGGACAGCACTTTGACAGCATTAACCTGAAAAGGCACCAAGGAGCCCCGTAGTATGTCAGCAAGCAGCCAAAGCACTGAAAAATCCTTAAGGCATAACTTTGACCCATATTCTGTAGATAATCAACTTTTCTCTCACCAAATGGGATTCAGGAGAATGACATAAAAGCGTGATTTGCATTATGAAGCCTTGTATCTTCCTTGATGTTTTCCTTGTCTGCTGGAACTGCTGTTGCTTCCTAACATCAAACCACACAGAGGTTTGCTCCAGCCAGGGAAGAAGCTGAACTGCTCCTAATGGGAGCCCAGCATGGTGGCAGAGGGGACCTTTCCCACCACGGAGGGTGTGGGAACTCGTGGCATCAGAGTGCAAGACGCTCTTTGGCCTCTTCGGTACAGTGAGGCCACAGGAGGCATGGGGTAGCCCTCCGCTGTGGCCACCCAGTGCTCGTCAAAGCTGGAGCTGATTAAAGCCCTTCTGGCAGCCAGCTGGCTAACCTGTGGGAAGGTGCCACTCTGTCCCCTGTCGCGGTGTAAGCCCAGCCAGTGACTAAGCCTCAAGCAGCCGCTCGGTCATTCCCCTCCCCTGCAGTGGGATGGGGGAGAGGAGTGGAAGAGTAAAAGGGAGAACACTCGTGAGCTGAGATAAAGACAGTTTAATAGGTAAAGGAAAAGCCGTGCACACAAGCAAAGCAAAGCAAGGAATTCATTCCCCACTTCCCACGGGCAGGCAGGGGTTCGGCCATC
>JAVJGJ010000014.1:64949946-64979239 GCA_035590215.1 Microhierax caerulescens | reverse complement strand
TCATCATGATGCCTTATGGTATGGAATATCCCTTTGGCTAGTTCAGGTCAGCTCCTGGCTGTGTCCCTTCCCAATGTCCCGTGCCCCTCCAGCGCTCTTCCTGGCAAGGTCTGAGAAACTAAAAAGTCCTTGACTTAGTACAAACATCACCCAGCAACAACTACAAACTTCAGTGTGCTGTCAGCATTGTTCTTATAGGGAATCCGAAACACAGCACTGCTCCAGCTGCTAAGAAGAAAATTAACTCCATCCCAGCTGAAACCAGGACACCTGTCAGCAGGACTGAGGCTTGAAAGCCACTCCTAATCGTCTTTGTGTAGAAAGCAAGTCGGTAAATTGTAGCTAATGAGTCATTTAGGGGTGAGGAACCTGGATGGGAGGACAAAGCAGAGGCAGGATGCAGGGAGGCAGGGAGCCTGCATTCCCGCCAAGGGAAGGGCAGCGTTCCCAAAAAATAAGGTCCTCTTTTGGGGAAAATAACAAGCACAGGGACACTTTTCAGAAACAGAGCTGAAACACTGTGATTTAAAAAGCTTGGATTTTTCATTTTTAATGGATACCATATATTTTGATATTACCAATCATAACAAATTGGGGGGGGGGGGAATAATCTCTCTTAATTCCTGACAAATAGGTCAGCACGTTCATTCCTTCAGACAACACATGCATGGAGACCCACGACGTACTCCCACTTGAGAAGGTCCCCGACAGTGAAGGGACGAGGGGGTTGCTCACACAGTGCAGATGTGGATGAGCTAACTCTTCTCATGCTAACATTTTGAGCCAAGAATATTTCACCATTAACATCACCTAATGCAGTTTCATCTCACTGGCTATAAAGCCTGTCCCAGTGCAAAAGAAACCGTGCGATTTTCATGTAACTATGAGAAAAGAGCCATAGCCGGTTTTGTGTAACAGGATTTGTGTGGGCTGTTGGTTAAGGGCATGCTGCTGATAAATCAGGTTCAGTTGTAAATATTCTCTAGTGACATGGGAATTTATCCACCTATTGAAGTTTACAACTGAGCTACCGAGGAAACATGTTCTTCAGCTCCACTGTATGCAGCACATTGGTGCATCTATCAAATGCCCTGTCAGTTCAGGGAAGGCACAGTTCAGGTAATACAGAATTTATGAAACTGTTAATACTATCTCAGAAAGTTCTCACAGAGTATGTTTTATAAAGCTGCCTTGTGAAAACTTTGGACAAGGGGAAAGCTGGGGATATATTTTCAGTTCTATACTGCAGGACTGTTCTCCGCTCACGTGCAGTGAGGAGGACACAACAGAAAAAGGTGTTCCCTAAGCACCGCACTTACTTACTATAAAGCATACAGTAAAAGCAGTATAAGCAAGTCAAATCCTATCTTCTACAGAAGTGTTAGGGTTTAAATAGGAATTTCAGATCCTTCCCTTCATCAGAAATAAGAATTAAGGCTGTCTTCTCATCCTTCACCCATTCACCCATCTCAGTTTATGAGCCACCCTGCCAATCACTGTTAGATAGGCAGGCTCTTTGAGTGGGCTCTTTTCCATCCCATTCTTATATCAAAGGGTCTTCATGATCATGAGTCTTCTACTGCCTCTCCCATGCTGCCTGGAAACCCTGGCAGTGACCCTGCTCGCTCCCCTATAAAACCATTGCTGTTTTACCCTTCAGACCTTGCAATACTCTGCCTGACACCCTCAAAGACTCCTCAGCTCCTCAGCAGATGCAGGTTTCTGTATGGAGGAATGATCCTAATAAGGTCCTTGAACAAGCCTATGTCACCTCAGAAAGATAAATTTAAAAATTCTTTCATTTTTAATTTTTCTGAGTTGTTTTGTTTGGGTGCTGGAAGCCTGTGAGCCGAGGCTGCTGAAGTGGCTGGCATTGTTTCAGCCACTGATTTTCTTGGTTCTTCGTGATTGAAATGATGGGAGAAGCTTTTGCACAACCTTTAAGTTACCGTTTGCCTGAAGGGAGTGAGGAAGAGTGGAAAACATTTTCCTGGTGTTTGTTTATTTATGTTTTTAAAAGTAAAAGGAAGTCTCTTCTCCACTGGTAGCAATCCCAGCAAGATTCGCCGGAGTGGGGCTCCCTCTGTTGAGCTCTGGGAGCTTCGCCAGATGGTAAATACAGCTGCCTGCTCCATTTTAGGGGCAGACGCATCTCCAGACCCTTTCTTACCCCTCTCCCCTCCCTGAAGTCCACCTGAGAGAGAAAAAAAAATTGCAATGGAAAACTGCCAGGAAAGCAGGGTCTGGGAGTGGGACCTCCGAGCTGGGACTTGCCTGGGGTTTGCCAGGAGGAAACCCAGGTCTGATGAGTTGTGGCAGGACTGGACCATAAAGTCTTTTCTGGGGCAGAGGTGGGAGAGGGTTTCTGCTAAGGAAATGCTTGAGTCACAAGGCAAGGAGCCAAGAAGAAAGATGTGGAAAGGCTGGAAAGCAACCCAAAGGTATCGGGCTGTGTAGCAGAGCTACAAAGGCACCACTGGAAAATATAAGCTGTCCCATGCTTTGTCAGCTTCCACCAGGAAACATCAAATGAAGCAGTTACAGCAGAGATTCATGTTATGGGGTTTTATGCAATACTTTTCAGTATTTTCCCCAAAATGTTCTTTTTTTCTTGCTGTGATCTACAGCGTAAAAAATTGTGTAAAATTCCAGGGCTGTAGATGCTGCTGTTGTGGAGGTGAAAGAGCCTGAAAAAACATAAGGGTCTCGAAATTGCACAGCAGGCTGACTTAACTCGTTTCTTTTACCAAAAAACAAGCAAGGACTGGGTTCTGGCAGGCAGCTGGGAAAACCAGGTCCTGGTCCTGACCGAAGCGGTGTAGTCTGGGGAGTAATCAGTGAGAGAGTTCATGTTTATTTAAAGGATTTAAGACACAGTTTGAATGGAGAACACAAGTTATAAATATATGACTGCTACAGTGCCTTGAATATAAGGTTTTGTTTTGTGTTTCTCCATAGCCTCGAGGGAGCTGATGTTTGTTTTATAGCGTGTCCTTATTCGTGGCTCGGGGAGGCTACACGCAGCCAACTTTGCCGTCTTTCTTCCTTGAACTGTTGAAGTAGCACATTGCGGTGAGATTACCCGTTTAAGTTGCAGCAGAAGATGGGTTTTTTTCTATTATTTGCTTTATTCTATGTCAACCTTCTGCCAGCTCCTGAAGCCCTCCTTCAGGATGTTTTTGGTGGCCCTTGCCTTTGCAAGGCAGTCAGTCAGTCGAGGCGTATTTTGTCTGGTGGTTTCCCGTGAAGCCACATTGCATACTTGGGTTAGAAGTCCTCTCAGCTATTGCTTGGGACTCTTTGCAGACCAGCTCCTGCTCTGAAATGTCTGTGTGCAGCACCTGGTCCTTTCACCGGGTCCCCTGTGAAGGATTTTTAGGGGCAAAATTTGGCCCTTAAGATCCAGCAACTGTTTCCTGCCTGAAAGGTGAAGGACAGAGAGATTCTCAGAACATACCTAGGCTTTTTTAAAGGCTATGGCTGGCCAGCACATGAGACTTCACTAAATATTTTCCTTGGTAGAGGCTGCCAGCCATTCAGCTTTGTTTCAGAGAAGATTACTTGTAAGATAAAGCTCTATATTGTGTAGGAATTTTCTATATATCCACGCCGCTTCATCAAGATTAACTGGATTAAAGTGGTTTAACTGAAACCAGAATTTGACCTACAATGCCAGAAGTGTGTTGACAGTAGCACTTACTAAAGAACAGAGAGTCTGGAAGCTTTGGGGTTTTGCAGAACATGAGGGACTTTGTGCTGACACAGTTAAACAGCTGGCTGGTGTTACCCACTGATTCTCTGGGCAGCGCTAGCTGTGAATTCGCTGCTAGAAATCCATCCTGACCCTGAAAATTACATGTTTTTTAATAGGAGTGCATGTAGTTTGAGAATACTTCACTTTAAACAGCATGTTATTAGGAAAAAGGGATCTTTGAATGTGTAAATATTGATAGATAATGAGTGATGGGCTGAAGCAGCATAAAATGTGAAGGTGTGAAGCTATTTTAGCAGTGATCATGAGACTGGATGAACTCAGCATAGGACAGTCTTGCATTCAAGTTTTTAAACTTCCTAAGAGAAACGTTATCAGACTGTAAAATTGAGCTCTTATTTTGGTAAAGTGCAGAATCCCAAACATGCCTGTGCGCCAAGCTGTGTAGTGGAAAGCCTGCTGTTCCTTTCTCAGATGTGCTGTGTGCATCAACTGCATTTGCCAAGGGAAAGTTTGAAACATACTTTAATCTTGGTGTGTACAAAGATGGACCTTATAAAGTAAAATGCGAGTTGGGCCTGTTTGCTGAATAAACTACAAAATAACCATGTTACTAACACTGCTCTCTTTAAAGAGCAGTCTGTGCTCCATTCACTCATTGCTGGAGAAGATTAGCAGCATCCCTTGCTGTTCTGGGGTGGTGAACATTGTTGTTCCCGTTACTTGGGTAGCAACACCGACACGCTAGAACAATGCTGTACCTGCTCACCTTCATTTGGTCTTCGTTTGCTGAGTGATTCCTGTGTATCTTCCTGCTAATTGCACAAGTCACTTCTGGGAATGGCAGAGCTCTCTTTAGCTGTTTGGACACTTTCTCTCCATGTATAAAGACCACCTCTTGGGAAGGCATAGAGGTGTTCCAAAGACCTCCTAGCACCTCAAAACAGTTGTGGAGAAGGATTTCACCTCTTACTGCAAGTAGGAGCTGTGCACAGCTCAGGTGTGTATTGTCTGCACGTGTCCTCGGGTGTCACAAGGACTGCAGCCTTCTGCAGCAGCAGCAGGATCAGGGCCTAACCGTTATGTCCAAGTCCCAAGTTAAATAAAACAGTAGAACTTTAGTTCAGAAGTTGGGAGGTTTTTTGTGATTAATTACTATTTATATGTCACTATAAATAAGCATGACACTTTCCAGGGTATATAAAGGATTACGTTCCATTTTCATTCTTCATGGTGCTGTTTTTGTTGTCGGCTTAACGACTTTTACTCTCAAAGTTGATTTCAGAAAGCTTGTACCTGCAAACTCTGATTTTTTAGGCTTTTACTGATGGTTCACATAGGGCTGACTAATAGCACATTGCTGGGTTTTGTCTCTGCCACTTTATGCAAAATTAGATTTTCTTTGATTCATTTTCCTATTATTAGCTTTCTGTGAAAGCAAATGCCGCAGTGTCACCATCGTGATCTGCCAGCCCAGGTGACCTGGGGGTGACAGTGCTTCTCAATGGATGTACATAAGACAAACCATCTTACACAGAAGACAAACCACTTTTTAAGAGTTTTTGCTGTGATATCTAATGATGATTTGTGATCTGTCATCCTGAAAGTTCCTCTTGAGGACAGAAGCTGCTAAAAACTCTGGGTCAGAGATCTTACGGTGGTATACATTTGTTGTAACTGCACTGGCTAAAGTTGGCCACAGCCCCTTGGTTCTTCAGCGCGTACGGGCGCTCTCTCTTGCTTCCTAGGGCTGACTAAGAAGAAACGTGTTTTAAGCACCACTATTGATTTAAGTGAAATGTGTTGCTCTTGAAGGATGTTAAACAGAGCGTGCCTGTAGCAGGTTGGACGGCGAGGAGCGAGGGGGCAGTGAACAGCCCCTGCTGCCCCTCACGCCATGGCCCTTACCAAGACCAGCAGACACGGCTGTCATTGCCACCGCGACCGAGTCGCTTGTTGTGTTTACTACTGACTGCTCTGTACGCCAGACTGCCTTCCGCTTTGCCATCCCAAGGGGATCCAAGCAGGCATCTCATGCTTGTGATTGAAATCGCTCTCAGCTGATTTGAATGGGTGCTTTTGATGCCAAGATCTGGGTGCTAGTAAAAGGGAACAGCCCATCTCCCCCACAGTAGTCCTGCTGATGGATGCCCCACCATGCAACCCCTGTCCTCACCAGCACAGCTGCTGCGATTTCTGCAAAGCTGTTATGGATGGCAGGAAACCATATGCTGAAGTGTCGCCCAGCCTGCTCGTGGGGAGCTTTCCTACTAGCTGGAAGATGTAAATGCAGTCCCATGCGTCACCTCCAAATCTTTGCTTGCATAAGCTGGGAGATGCAGAGTAATGTGTGATGCTTCAGAGTAATGAAGCAAAAAATTAACAATATGTGTTTTAATTATTATTTATGCTCCATAGTAATAGTTTGTGTTTAATTATAGTTTACCACTGAGATGTGCATGCTTTTCGTTACTTTTTCCTTTCTGTGCCTTTTCTTCTTTATCAACTTTTGATTTGCTTTAGATGTTTACACTTGATAGTACTTCATGAAAGAGATAAATGTGTATTCATTCATTCATTCAGAGGAACAGACTCTTCCGATATTTGGAGGATGGGGAATATGGAGGTGTTGGAGAAATCTGAAGAACTGCAACAAGAAACATGCCAGTATGCTTTGCTAAAATTACTTCCGTACAGTCCAAAACCAAAAAAATAATAATCCTGTCACTAGTAGTGCTTTTATCAGGCTGTTCCAGCAGCGTGTTCTGAGACTGTTTGGCTTCATCCATTCCTGCTTCACCTCTGGTTCTGACAACGAACAAGACCTATAAGCAGAAGGAAGGAGGAATTAAACCACTCGCCTACCTTTTACATTTCCCCCATTCTTTAATCTTTTCATCCCTTCTTCTGTCTGAAAACAGGGGTCAGGTGAGGCTGCTGCCCCACAGGACAGGCAGCATCAGACCTGTCTCTTGTGGGGGATCCCCATGTGCAGAGGAAGCCCTTGAAACAAAGAGGCTGAGTTTCCTTCTTTGCACAGCTTGAGCTGCACAAGGCAAGAGCTTGGGGGAGGGAAATCACCTTTCAGTATTAACGTGGCTTTCACATGGCAGGAAAACAATCTTCCGCTCTGCTGTTGCTGAGAGGAGATGTAGCAGAAGCCTCAAGAGGTTTCTTGGGTTCCAGGAATCTGAACACAAACTTGGTTTGAGAGAAGGTTTGGATCGTAGCATTTCTGTCTGGGTTTGGTATCTGGAGGCCTTGCCTCTGTGTATTTTAGTTTTGATTTCTTATATAATGCAATGTATTGATGTCAAGGAGTGGTCTTGGACTTTCCTCCTGTGTGTTTGTGAACCAGCAAATCTGGCCAGCCTCTCTGACGATTTTGCATGTGGGGCTTTGATGCTGCTTCAGTGTATGCCCTCCCTGGTTGTGCACAGACACAGAAGCTGAAGGCACACTCGTCTTAGACATCCAGGCTCTTGGCTCTCTCAAGAAAAACTAGTTGCATGGGGAGGCTTTTATTCTCCTTTCCTAAATAATATAAAGTAGGAAAAGAGTGTTTTGTGCAGGCACCCGCACTGTACTTCTGGCAAGCATCAGACCTTTTTCTAAGTAGTGACCTCCTTCATCAAGTACCGCATGCAGAAGCTGGCAAGCTTTGACCCATGTTGAAGCCTGTGTTGCTTTTGCGCATATTCGAGCCTATGTCTCTTTTCCATCGCTTTTGAAATATTAAGACCTACTCTAACTGTGCAGCTCACACTATGCAAAGCTTTCTACTGGGAGAAGTTATTGAAAACAAAGCATGTTTGGGGGTTTTTCCCCTCCTTTTGCTCTTTGGGATACGTCATGAAATATTCTCCAGCATTGCCACTTAATTGCTTCATGGCGGCTGTTTGTCAATTTGCCAGCAGGTTTCTGCTTAACTGCTACCATTTGACACTGCTGAAACACAAATGCAGAATGATTGAGTTGCCAACATATCATTGAGTCTTCTGCAAGGGGGGTTTTCAGCATATTAACACTTCAGGGTTTTACGTCAGTATTGATTGTTGAAATAGAAAAGAAACCTTTGGCAGTATTCAGAATCGTGCCAGCATGCATTTACTGGCAGGAAAAAGAAACTGGCCGTTGCCATTGACTGTGACTTCATCCCTTCCTTCCTTCCTTTCTTTCTTACATTCTTTATTTCTATACACACCCACGCAAAGTTTTGAAATTTAATACACATCATAGCCAAATTCCAGTTAACCTAACAATAAATCAACAGGGCAAATCGATTTCTTGATACAGTCAGATGTGGAGGCCGTTTAATTTTGCAGCTGCCTTCATTGTGCCTGGCCAAATTTTATGGCAGCTGGGGAGGGGGGTGACAGCAGGAGCCCCTCAGAGCAGGAGCACAGGTCAAGAGCTGACTTGGAGGGAGGTTAGTGGGGTCTCTGCTGGGTCCCCGCAGGGCAGCCAGGCTGCCCCTGTGTCAGCCTCTGGATTCAGGGGTGGCCATTGTGAGCCGGGTGCCATGGGGAGAGGAGCATCATGATGGGCCCAGGCTGGGAAAAGGAGACTCCCAGGACATGGTGTTGCAGAAGACCCCAGGATGGGGCCCCACAGCTGAGAAGGTGCTTTGGCTGAGGGGCAGGGGCTGAGGTGGATGGTGAGGGAGTACTGAGGTATCTCAGTGGTGTCCACCAGCTATTGCCGCTGTGGTGCCCAGGCGCAGGAGCAGCAGAGGAGGCGTAAGGAAGGTTTGCTCTGCTGAAGCAGGGAGCCAAAGAAAGATATAAGCACTCCTGCAGTTGCTGGAGGAACATCTCTATGTGCTCATCACTACCTTCCACCAAATCCTTTGCCAGCCTCTGGTTTTCTTCAGTCGGATTCCTCAGATGACACTTTGCAGCCTGTTTTAGATTAGAAGATTTTGTAAGAAGGACCACCTGGGCATGCTGAAGATGATGTCTGACTGAAATGCCATTGTGTGGAAGAAAAGAGCTGAGGGAAAATAGGAAAGAGCATGGGGCAGAGATTTTGAACAGAAAATGGGAAGGGCATGCTCCCTGGCAAGACTTGGGGGGGTTCCATGTGACCTGGAGATCAGTCCTGGCTGAACCCCTTCCCTTTGAATTGGGGAAGCCATGTGAAGAAAAAGGGGGGTGATTTGGCCAGAATTGCATTGCACAAGGATTTGGCAAAGAGGGAAATAATCATAGGATCATAGGAAAATTTCTAAAAATCACCTAACTGTTGTGGCGAAGTGACATTATAACTAGCACACAGCAGCAGTGATCATTTTTCTTCTACTTCTGGAATATGCTTAATGCTCCCTCCTTTCAGGTGTAGTTAAGAGGAGCTTTTTGAATCTGATTTGCTTCTCACTTATGGATGAACCAAAAGTAGGAACAATAATGAGAAACTTCATCTGCTTCTTAGGGACCAGGATTCATTTATAAAATCTGACCACTGAAAGTTCACTGAAGCTGGACCTTTTGGCCAGAAAGTATCAGCAAGGGAGCTTCAAGAGTTTATGCTGAGGTTTTTTGGGTAATTGTGATAGTGGATTTCTCTGTTTGGTCAATTGGAGCGACACTTACAGTTTTAGGAAAAGCAACTTTATTTGAAAAGCGTTGGAGGACTCCGCTATTTTTTACCCCTGCCTGGACTACAGTAAATGCAAGATTTGCCTGGGATGCTAAAATCAAAATTGGTACTTCTGGCCTTACAGAAAAGCTGGGAAATGTTTAAATCACAGCAATTTTTCCTTAGGAGGGTGTCTTTTCCAACAACATGTTCATTTTAAGAAGTACCTCTACAGATTTTTTTAGTTGAAAAGCTCTGGCTCAGAATTAGAAAAGCTGTAGCTGATAATTGAGACATTTTATTCTGGAAGCACCTTCCCACTGGCAGTGGTAGTTGAAGTACCTAATGCATAGATCTTCTCTGTGCAGGACAGTCCCCAGGTGATGTGGTCCGTAATTAAGCCCATGAAAGAGAATAGGAACACAAGCACCTAAACTGCAAATTCCCTGGGGTGCCACATTAGGGTCTCCAAATAAAACAATGCCAGATTTCAAATGAAATTTTTTCTCTTGCAATTTGTTTTGCTGAAAAGTTTGCATTTTCATCAGGTGAAGGTATAAACAGGCACCTGAGTCATCTTCCAGCCAGCTCAATTAATTAGCAATAAAAGCCCAGCATGTGTTGCATAAGAATTTCACTGATGATGTGTGAGACTGAATAAAATCCAGTTTCTTTTTCTGTAGCTCTGGGGGCTGTTGACTTTTTACATGTTAAAAGAAGCTTGGGAAGAGAAAGTGGTTAAAAAGTAAAGTGATCTGACCTTGAATTGCTACAAAGATCTTGGGAATAGTCAGGCCTCGCTTAGGGTAAGTGATACAGAGCGTGCTTGCCAGGCGTGTGCCTGGATCAGCAGTGGTTCATGCACACCTGGCAGAAGTCTTACTTGGTGCTTGATAAATTGTCTCCTCCTAGCATGAGTTAAAGTAATGAATCTCTTATTTCTAAATTACTACAAGGTTCCATAGTCTTTCAGCTTAATATTTTTTGTCTAATTTCAAATAGGTAATGCAATCTATGCCTTACCTAAGGAGTTTAATGGTATCATATGCTTAATCTGTAAAATGCTGGGAAGTGGGGGCAAAGCTATGGTGTCAAGGGAAATAGCAGACAGGAAAATATCAGTTGGATGCTGCCGCTGATTTGGCAGAGACAGTTTGGTGTATGCTTTCTTAGCTGGCTGTTGATTTTCTTTTCTGTTGGTTTTTTTTGGGGGGGGGTTGTTGTTGTTGTGGTTTTGGGGTTTTTTTGTTATGCTACGTGCTTCCAAAATACTGGTCTTTAACTGAATACTTTCATTCACATACAGCAAAATTCAAAAGAATACAAAGAAAAAAGAGAAACTGTAAGCTGGTAATGAGAAAACCAAGAGCTGGGGAAACATCTGAATGAAATTAAATCCCCATCCAGACACCACAGATAGTGCTCTGTAGAGCTTTGCCTGTTTGGCTGATTCCCTCACTGTGTAGGCAAGAAGATCTGTCACACATGCTTTCCAAGACCTGCACAGTTACTAAAGCCCTTCCTAATAAAATAAGTTAACACCTGTGTGTGAAGGTGCACTCAAGAATCTTACTTTTTGAACAGCGTGGTGTCTGCCTGCCACAGTCATCATCTGGCACCCAGGAGCAGCCGGCGGAGGCAGCAGTGTCAGGCAGTGCAGATGACGGGCTGGTGGTTCTCCACCTGCCAAAAGATGCAGGTATAGGAGCATAAAACCTGCCCTACCAGAGCAGGTCCATTTAATGCACCCATTGGGATCAAAAAATGCTTCTGATTGTTGCTGTAACAAATACGGTAAAAAGTCATCCCAGCATCTTCTTTTCTGGCTGGCGTGGGGAAATGGAGTGTTTCTGTCGGGCCGCTTCACCTGATCGCCACAGAAAGCGTCTGAGTGCTGTTCTTTTATGCACAGGAATGTCATCCAGAAGTACAGGTGTAAGAAACACCCTGGGGGAATACCAGGCTGTTTTATTACACATATCTTTACTTTTTTATTGTCCCTGTAGGACACCCCACTGACAGCCGGTATACAGAGAAGGGAACAGACTACTCGTAGGCACATATATACAACAGAAGGTGGTGTCATTTTTGTAAATAAAAAAGACTGTTATGAAAGGTTGACTTTACAGGACCCCTTTAACATCCCCTGTAGTATGTGCTGCTACATATTTGTGCTGAGGCTTGCAAGCTGACTCTTAGCTCAAGCTAAATAAAACAGGAATTGGTGTGGGATAATACGATCATACACCTTTTGTCCCCCAGCATGGGTTAAAAGAGCTATTATAGGACCAAAGCAGCAGGCAGCTGTGTCCAACACAGTTACCCCCTGCTCTGTGGGACTCAGCAAGAAGGGGAGCAAGTATGAAAGGAGGGCAAAGGCTGCATAAACTGATACCAAAAAGTTGCCCATGCAGTTGCAGCCTGGGGGAGATAATCTTGCACCAAGCCAAAGGGAGCTCTAGGAAAAATTCTTCATAATACAGTGGTTTCCATCAAATAAATTTCTCTTTTCTATCACACCAAACTATTAACTTCTTAGGCTTCTTTGCTCTTGTACTGTGATATTTTTTTTTTTAAGTTTGTTTCTTTCTTTTAATGAGAGTGAAAAGCCTCAGAGCTCTTTCTAGTTCTAAAAGAAAGATTTGAGACATTCTGCCAATTCTGCTTTTCCACAGAGACATTAATTCACAAGCAACAAAGAATATTATAACTGTTTACAGTAGCCCTCAGTGAGGAGCATGAAACTTGGGGATTTTGAAAGAAGTAGCAGTATTTGGTTACAGAATCAAAAGCTAAACTAAAAGCTTCAAACTCAAAATTGTTTGGCGTTATTCAAACAAACACAATGAAAAATTTGCAACTTGCCAACTTTTAGAACCACGTGAATCTTCAGGCTTGTTTTGTTTTGTTTATCTTCTGAGCCTCCAAAACCAAGGCAACCCCTGAAGGTCAAAATATCTAATATTTTACCTTTAGACATGTCAGGTTTTACTTGTTTAAACACATAGTCCTGCTTACATAGGATATTTTGCAAAGTAACAGCTGCTTGATGGTGTAAGAGGTACCACAGGTTTCAATCGAGCTTCAAGAGAACTGCAGTGCCTGCTCTGATATAACATGCTTACCTTCTCAGTCTTACCATCACACACATCCTAGTTTCCCTGTGAGATCCAGGGTGTAGGGTTATGTAGCAGTCAGCTGCAGTGATTGGGGTAATTTGGTCATGGATTATCAGTTTGCTTCTAGCTGAAAGTGACTTTCAAAAGGAAATCAGTGCTCGTTTGTTTGTGTTTGCTTAAAGATGTTGCATATTTTGTTTCCCCAGAGTGTTTCTCAGCTTCCCTATGGCAAAGCCCTCTATGCGTATGAAGGAAAAGAGCCCGGTGACCTCAAGTTTAACAAGGGGGACATCATCATACTGCGGCGGAAGGTGGATGAGAACTGGTACCATGGGGAGCTCAATGGGAACCATGGCTTCTTCCCCGCCAGCTACATCCAGTGTATCAAGCCCCTCCCGCAAGCTCCACCTCAGGGCAAAGCACTTTACGACTTTGAAATAAAGGATAAAGATCAAGACAAGGATTGCCTGACCTTCACCAAGGTAGGGGAATAGTGTTTTTTTCTTTAAAAAAAAGAGAGTTTAGAAAGCTGCCTCTGTAGGGACTGATGGGGCACGGGGGGTGGTGGCAGCCACGTCTGGAGCACAGTGGTGCAGGGACCGGTGGGACATCTGCCTGGCCTCCCTGGCACCTCTGCCCAGGGACCCCCTGCCCTCCAT
Organism: Microhierax caerulescens; assembly: GCA_035590215.1. NCBI lineage: Eukaryota > Metazoa > Chordata > Aves > Falconiformes > Falconidae > Microhierax > Microhierax caerulescens. The sequence goes on along the minus strand of JAVJGJ010000014.1, from coordinate 64,966,172 downwards.
TTTTTTCTTTCAACTGATTTCTTGTATAAGAAAATGAAATTCCTTGAGCTCAGGCAGCTTAGTGGGGACAGGCTGATGGGGCTGTTTCCCTTATTAAGCAGGACGTCCCATCGTGTAATCTGCTGAAGGACATTGACTTCTCCCAACTTGTAAATCCTTCTTCCTGTAGAGGCAGAGCCTGCTTGGTGGCCCAGCAATGTCCCATGTACCAGCCGTGCTGCAGGACCGGGTGAGCCCCGTGTTAGCATCATTGGGAAGTTGCTCCCGTTTTGTCTAAAGGGGAAGCTGGTGAGATAGCTCACGCTGTATAGCGCAAGGTTGGAGAAAGCCAGTGAAACTCAACAATTAGTTGAGCACACTTTCTGAGAACATTTTTCTATCTAAAAAGCATACATTTCATCTGCATTGAAATGTTCTGCAAGAACGACTCAGTTTCAGAAGAAATCTAATGGAAACGTGTCTTTTAATGCTCCTTATTAAATCTGATGTTCCAGCGTTTTAAAATGCCATTCAGCTTCAAAATGTACATTGCTTCATACCAATTAGCTGTTGAAATACACTATCATCATATATCACAGTATTTCCTACGTTAAGAACATAAAGACATTAAAAAGTAGACATTTTTAAAAGTCTTTGTTTTTTAAAACCCAAAATATTTAATAAATTCCAGTTGAAATGAGAGAAAACTGAGATATTGTAATTTCCTTTGGATTAAAAACGTCATGTTTCCCTTTTCTCCCCCACCTCCCCACCTGCTTTCTGTCTCCCCCTCCCCTCCCAAGCAATTTGTGTTGGCGTTAGATGGACTTCATGGATATCAAGAAACCTGCAGTAAAATAAAGCATATCCCCCAATGTTAATTTATGGCACTGAATGCCGTGGAGAACCTGTTCATTGTCATTTTCTGTTTTATTTCAGCTGTCTGTGGTTGTTACAGTATCACATAAAGTAATAACAGTTATGCTGGAATGAATATGAAATAGATGATAAAAATATCCTTCACCAGGATTTTACTGACCTCCTCTTTTGAGGCTACTTATTATAGCTGAATGAATTATTTGCAGCATATAATTTTCTCACTGAATGTAACATATTTTTTACTCTTGCAACGTTTCTCAGCAGAACACAATTTCCTAGAATGTATACTTTCTCATATTTATTTAACAAAAGATCTGTAAGCACTTTTGCCCATAGCAAGTGAAGTGTTTGATTGCAAACACTGCAAACCCTGCGACTACCCAGCCTCCCTGGAGCTGTGAATCTCTGCAAGAAGGTGGGCTGCTTAGTGAGAAGCAGCAGCCGTGCACTAACAGAAAATTAGCCAGAAGTTACCTTTGAGATCCTATCAGTAAATATATATTTGCTGGCGTGTTGTTTTCCTGACTGCTTCTCCAGAGGTACAACAGCGACTTCTCTGAGAAGCAATCTTTCTTGTCCACTTAAAAGTATTCATTGCTTGCTCAGTCTAAGAAACTTAATAGATATGGCAGGCAGTTGTGGTCTTTTTTGTTGGAGCAGGTCCTTTCCTAGACACTTTTGTATTTGATGTATTTGGTGCCATATATTAGTATACATCCTTTACAATTACTGTCTTTGTATACTGATAGTTCTCATTTTCTCGCGTGTTCAGTGTCATTCTCACATGAAGCATTTGTTTCTGCTATATAGCTCTATTCTCAATCCCTTAATTTTCCTTTTTTTCACCCCTCGTGTTACTGTCTGCATCCTTTTATCCCTGATGACTGTGTTTTTCCCAAGGGGGGTTGTTTTCTTTTTTACTGCTATTTTCTTCTTTAGCTCCTTCCTCTACACACACTGTCACTTTGTAACTGTTTTTATGTCTTGACTATTGTTCTCCCTGACAGTGAATAATCTATTTTTCATCTTGGGACTTTACCATCACGTTTTCATCAGTTTTCTCAATGCTAATTTTAGCTGTCACCTGCACTGATGAAGGTTCCTGTTTAGCCCAGATTTTAGATCATCTGCTGATGCAGTCAGTTCCTCTGCACAGAGCCATGAGCACTGCATTGGTGTAGATGTGATTTGTCAGATGAAGCAATATTCATCATTTGAATGTCTTAGTTTGCATATGAAGATGCTGGACCTGATGTCAATTTCATTTATGCTATTTGTTCTTCCTTCAGGTAGAGGGATTGCATTGGTATACTGTTTATACAAACTATTTTTTGTTTGTATAAACAAAACCTATTTGTGTCCTGCAACGCATTTAAAGCTACCAGACACTTGTTACCGGGTTTTATTTATAAACATGTAATAAAGAAGAGTTTTCCTCTGAAGAGAAACTGCAAGAAGGGAACTCAAACATAGGGATCTTCTGTATTACTATTTTTGTTGCTCTTTTGCTGGGCTTTGCTTTTTCCCATCCCCTTTGTTATGATGCAGTCAGAATATCTGTGGGCACAGGAAAAGAAAACAAAGGAAGGATATTTGGGTTTTCCTCTTACTAGTTGTTTTTTGGTGGATTTTGGGTGTTTTGTTTTGTTGGGGGAGGTTGGGTTTTTTGTTTTCTGTCAGGGGCGGAGTTGTTTTTTTCAAATAAAAATGTCTTTTTGTTTCAGAAGTGGGTTGCAAGGAAATGAAGTCTGCTTTGCACTGATCTTCATGAGCAGTGCTGCAGAGGGCTTCAGCCGTTTCCCCATCTTCATCTCCTGTAGATGCAAAACTGTCCAGATAAAAGGTCAAAGATAAATGAAATATAATCATTTTGTATGTGCAGGTATAAAACTGGGAGGGATCGAGAAACCTCTCTGTCTTGAGTATCCAGTGCAACAAACAAAGCTTACACTTGTCATTCTCTTACATGTGGACTGTTCCCCCTAACTCCTCCTCCCAAATAAACCATATGTACAGGCATAGGGTCCTGCCACTGCTTCCTCCACTGCAGTGGCTACAAACGAAACATCCCAGATGTGTGACAACATATTTTCCCTCAGTGTTTGGCAGCAGTCAGCCAAACTGGGCAGTTAGCAATTATTTTACTCTCTGTAACAACTGGTTCCAGTCTTGTGACTGCTTTGCACCAGTTTAACTCCAGTAGCTTAAGAAGTGTTACTCCTGATGTTCACTACCGTGGTTGCAATCAGCCTGTGACCTACAGAGTTTCATTGCATACTCATTTAACTCAGCTTTCTAATGTCTTCCTACGTGGTACCACAGTATGAGCCTGGGCTCCTGCTGCATCTGTTTTTAAAAAATAACCCATCCTTTGGACTATGCACCCTCTAGTACAAACCATGCAAGAGGACTCTGCTCTCAGTTGTAGCAGTGCAAATCTGGAGTAATTGCATTGTTGCCTGTTCGTGTAGTTACTCCAGCCTTAGACTGAGTCCAAATTCAGCCCACAGTTTTGTTTTGGTGTTGTGCATGCATGATTTCACATGGCCCTTTGAAGGCTGAGTCCCAGTGGTAGGTGAGTCTCAAACCCATCAAGGTATCATTAACTGTTTGCGTGCTTTATTGCTCATTACATTTTTTAAAAACATCAACTACTTCCTTCATTTTCCAGTACTTTTCTTCCCAGCCCACCGTCATGGGTTGTGGTTGTGCCAGTCTTGGAGCCATCACATCCAATACCGGTTCCCTGCTGCGGAGTGGCATCCCAGCCCCTTAGTGCTCAACTCCAGTAGCATTTGCTGTTCACAGAGGGACCGTCCCAGTGTTAGCTGGCAATTGGGATTCTCGTGCCAGCTGGCAAGTGTTGGGCACACCAAGCACCACATGGTACCATCCTGCCATCACTGAGATTTCACTGGTGCCATGGATGGAGTTGTTATCTCTGCAGAACAGCAGGCGCATCTGCTTTGTATTGCTTCGTTAATGGCCATTAATGACTGGAGTAAAAATCAGGCTGTGAATCATGACTATTATTGGACACAATTTGGTGCTGTTTTCTCAGAAAAAGGGCTCATTTCTCCATCAATCAGATTGCTTTTTAAGTGATTTATCTTTGACTTGCTTTCTGATAATGGATATAAACTGGAACTGCAGGTCCCACGTGCCTGTCGCAGGGCTGCCCGCTCCTGATGAATAGACTTGAGCAAGTAGGAGAGAGCAAATAATTAGAGACTTTCACAACAGGCATAAAAAGAGCACGAGGTATCTTTGTCAAACTACAGTGGATACCATTGGCTTTTGAAATGAGATTTGAGGCTTGAATTCCTTTATGCTGCCTGGAAATCAATTTAGTACATGTGAAATAGCGAAGTTCAGAAAGTTGAAGTGGTATGCCAAGAGATCTGTGGCTCTTTACTATTCATGATCCTTTTGGGAACCTTTCTAGGAATTTATAAGTAGCACGGCTATCCAACTGATTTAAGGTACTAAAATAGTTCATGTTGAAGCTTTCACCAGCCCAGGGTGTAGAATGATGTTGTGGGCTGAGAATTCAAAGCAACTTTCTATTAATAAAGAATTTCTAAAGATGTTTTGGGATTTGCTGTAATTCCCGGAGATTTTCAACACCCTTCTTAAAACACATTCTGTAATGGAAAGCATTCTCAAGGATTTGCACTTTGCTCTCCCACCAAGATACACATTTTGAAAGTCAGCATATCTCAGGATGTTCAGCTACCTGATTTTCTCATATATGACCACATTCAGCAGCCAGATTTGGCAGACCCGAACCAAGACGTGTATAGAAATGCTTCCAGATTTCTTAGGTCTGGAAGGTAAAGTTGGAAGGGATCCTCAAAGGTCATCTGTTACCTGCCCCATTTTCAAGTAGGATCAATGCAGGGGATGGGATTGCGGGGTGCCTCTAACAAAGTCTAGTTGAGTGCTTCTAGGGTTTTACAGTTTAAAAGTTTTTTCTTAGTTTATCTTATGTGTATAAAAATATGCAAATATATATTTAAATACTTTTATAGATGCGTATGCATATGTATGCACATAAGATTATATATGTATACATAGACATACAGTGAAAGTGTAGACCCATCGCATTTTGGGTTTTTTAAAACTCTTTTAAGAAAATAGCTGAACAAATATAGAAAGTAGGAACACTCATAGCAGGTTCTTGAAGCAATGCAGTCTTTTATTTTCCTCATTTACCCCCTTTACCTAGATTCTAAATTTATGATAATCGGTCTTTTGTAAGTTTATGTGGAAACTTTGCAGAGGTGTGTTACTGTCAGCTCTTTACACAGATCAAAAATGGTCTGTACAGAGAGGGCTTTGGAAGGGAATGCTATCTGTTTCTTCAGGAAATTAAATGCACAAATTCTTTTTGCATCCTTCCAGCTGTAATAAATAGCTGAAGGACTCAGTCTATGGCTGTTTCTCTAAGCTTTCCCCTAATGGATCATTCAGATGAATAATTCAAAAGAACCATTTAAACTATTTCGAAGTGCACGTTTTCAAAACGCACATGTTCAAAAACTGCAAAGTACATCACATTACATCCCTGATCTCATCATTTTCTATCAGTGTAAATCCACGGTCTGATCATCCTGCATCAGGAATTTGTGGGGTTTTTTAATGTGAAAAGTATCTGCAAAAAAACAGCTTCCCCCATCTGACCAGTGAACGTGGATAGGTTGTTACATGGAGTGTGATAGGCAATATGTAGCTCCTATTTTCGTAGAGTGAGTGATGGAAATAAAGTGGGAATGGCAGGGAACTCTGCCTTAGCTTTCTGGAGGAAGATGTTTTCCTCTTTTTAGAAATTTTTGCACAGGCATGGAGGAAGATTAGATGCCGTAAGAGAATGAGTAGCATCTCATCAAACTTCACCTCACAGCTTCTGTCAGCCCACTCTGTTCCTCTGGCCGTAGGAGATGTGAGCATCCAGGCAGTGCCCTGCAGAGAGGGCTGCCTTCCGCAGCCTTTGTGGCAAGCGGTGCTGGCTTAAGGCTGGGTTTAGCATGACAGGTGTGGTAGCAGAAACCCATTGACAAGCTGAGCAGCTCAAACTGGGAAAACTCAGAGCTTGGTTCTAGTCACCTCAGCTTTTGTAATGACTGGTATGTTCTAGGTTTTAACTCCAGAGCGGGGGTCCTCAAACTTTTTAACCAGGGGGCCGGCGCATGGATTAAGTGGCAGGCAGTCATCTGTGGCTGCTTGGTTCCCCCCCCAACCCCCAGCAGGGTGGGGGGGGGGGCTGTAAATACCAGGGGGCCAGATCGAGGACCCTGGGGGGCCTAACTCTAGAGAGTTAAATTTTGAGAAACTTTGAGCAGTATGATTCTTGTTTGCACTTTGCTTGGTCTTCTGTTTTATAATCACAAAAATGTTCATCATTAGCTGAATTTTTTTGTAAGATCCCTTAGATTAAATATAATATTAAGATGCCATTGGTTTTAGAAAACAAACTTGTACCTAAACTGAAGCTGAGCCAACAGCTGCATGCAACTTGTTTTTTATTATGTTATCCTTGGCTTTTTACCTGCTTTGCTCTTTTTCCTCCTCATATTTTTTTTAAAAAAGGAAAACTTGATATTCAATGCATCATGCTCTACCTAATACTTCTTGCTGGAAGTGTTTCCAGGACTACCAGTGCTCTACTGGTGCTTCCTTTTGAGTCATTCTCCAGAGCAGCCAAGTGCTGCAGTGGGCTCCTGCATGCACAGGGACAGCTTCGTGCTGGAGAGTTTTTGCCTTTGGGTTAGAGATGACCTCCTGGGTCAAATGTTCTCGCTGTCCCTGCAATGAAGCCAGGAGTTGCCTATTCCCACTTGCTGGGCCCAGGCCCTTGGAGCTGCTGGCAGCCAGCAGGAGCTGCACCAGTCTGCAGGGGGCTTCAGAGCACTTTGGGTGGGATGCCTGGGGTGGCATGCTGGGCCAGGGATGTTGCTGGCCCAGGATTCAAGGAACATTTTTATCTGGCTTATGGCCTTCTCTGTGTACTCTCTCCGTAAGCTGTCATGTGGGTAACTAAAAACTGGCATCTTTCTACTGAAAAAATCTGATTATGTGTTTTGTGTATCTCTGATTTTAGGATGAAATTTTGACAGTCATCAGGAGGGTAGATGACAACTGGGCAGAAGGAATGCTGGGTGACAAGATTGGCATTTTCCCTATACTCTATGTTGAGGTAAGTTCATAACAGATGGTGATGGGTGATGGTCTTGACATCTTGTGGGGTTTTTTGGGCCCACAAGGGCAAGATAAACTTGAAAATTCTTAAATGAGAAGGACAAATCATAACAGAATAACTGAAAATGGAAATTTTTGGTTGCCGTCCCTTAAGGCATTGTGAAAATACACTTGATTCCATTTAAGTGGCCAGCAAAATATATGCCCTACACTGCTGTTGGTTTCCCATGCAGTGTTTCTGGTGTAACCTCCCCAGTACGTAGGGAAAATAGGGGAGGATGATTACAGTTGAGGTGTCTTGCACACATCTGAGGACAGGTGGGTGCTGCTGGGGAGCAGTAGTGTACACTCAGCTGTGCCCTGAAAGCACAGACCTTCGGAGGGGTGCTCTGTGTGTCCCCTGCCCCAGCAGGCACTCAGGCAGCTCCACCTGCATGCCCAAGGTCTCACCTTCCCTCTGTGTCAGACCCATCTTTGTCCTGAGCACTTTCCTGTGGTCATTTCCACAGGAGGCTTATTTCAGAGTAAATGCTGAGACTTCATGTCCTTCAAGCAGACGTGTTGTGCTGCCTCTTCCCACTGCTGCACACCCTTCTGCTGGTGCCCATCCAGCTGGATGCTGCTCAGGAGAAGAGCTGCAGCCAGCAGTGGTGGCACATGGTGGCCCCACTGGAGTAGCTCTTTTGTCCAGGTGCCAGGTGGTGCCTTCAAGGAGCTTTCCTCCTTCATGGGTCAACCCAGGGGTGCAAAGAATGGGTGGGCATGACACACGTATGTCAAGGTGCTGCCACTCTGCACCTGGTGCTCAGAGCAGTATCACCCTGACTCTGCTCCCAGGCATCGGCTGGTGCTGCGCTCTGGAGTGAAGCAACTCCTGTGCCCACAGCACAACCCGCCCCACTCTGGCTGGCTCCAACGCCTGCCTCCAGGATTACTCCTCCAGATTTCTTAGTTAATGATTGGAGACAAAATAGAGATAATTAGTGCCTGACTACCTAATTATTAACTCCAACAATGACCAATTTGGAATAAACCGTCATTAATATACATTGCATTCCCACAGTTGACAAGAACAATAATATTAAAACCAGAATGTGTAGGAGCCATTATTGGGAAGCCAGCTGCCTTGCATAAGTTAATGACTAGTTTTCTCCTATTCTGAATGTGTAACACACTTTCAGTTTGTTGTGATTAAATGAGAAAGCTGGATTTCTCCCAGATTTCATCCCTTCTCCTTTCTCTTTCTTGTCCTGGGGGAGTGCCATGTTTCTGTCCTGAACTTTGCTGCAGAATGAGTTAACTGGGGAGCTCTGCGCAGCCACCGTTGCACCCCACCACCTTTCCCCAGCTCTAGTTTTGCCTGCAGGCTGTAAGTGCTTGCACTGCCCACGCACTGTATAACATCCCGATGCCTCTCCCACCCCTAGGTATGTTCTCCCTCATTACTGCTCTCACAGGGTAAAAGGCTGGAAGCCTCAGAAGAACAGCCTGTTGGGAACATGTGCAATGGTTGCCTCACTAAAGTTCTCCAAGCACCAGCACGTCCTGGGTGGCCATAGAGGAGCAGGAGGTAGCACTGTGAAGGGTCAGAACAGCGGTGCTGGAAGTTTCTAAAGAGAATCAGCCAGGTAGCCAGCACCCGGGGAGAAGAGTGCAGGCAGGAATGTGTGTGTGCATATACATTCATACAGACACACTCATATATAAAATAAATATAACACTATACACTTGTGCATATATTTATATATGTATGTGTGCACACATATATTTTACCTGTATAAATTTGAAATCAGTAGGCTTGAAAGGCCTATTCAAATGAGATACTTAGGTGACATGGGCATACTATTTGTGTCATGGTTTGTAATGGCAAAGGGAAATGATTCTCCAGACAGCCACATCAGCCACCTATTTCACCCACGTCCTGGTGGATGGAGGCCTTGCTCTGAATATGAGATGAGCTTATGCAGCTCTTGGAGTTGTACAATTATGTTGCTGTTGCCAGCTTCAGATGTTACATTACATTAAAAATTAAGAGGAATCAGCAGGCCAAATCCCAGAGAAGTTTTGAAAATGGCAGTGCCACTGTTTATAAAATAAATCCATTAAACAAGTAGTACTTGAATCTAAAACCACTCCTTGAGTCTGTCCGAGTCCATTAAGTGGTTTTCAAAATCTTGGCAAAATATGCAGAATAAGGAAAGCTTAACTCTCACAGTAGCCTTCCACTTGTGTGAGCCGAAGTGCGTGGAATTTCACGTGGCATCCAAAGCTCTGCACTCTGGATGGAGCAAATTCCAGCCTGGAGTCCATCCCCAATGGCAGGCTTTAATGTCCCCAGCTGCTCCCACGGCCCAGACAAGACCCTTTACCCTTGCTGCGGCAGCCAGAGCGTTAGACAACAGGTCGATCACTTCAAGGATCTTATAGCTGAGCATGGCAGAGGTATGGACAGGGGATATAATCCCTGCGCTTGCAAGAAAGGCTTTTGCAAATGCTCTGTTGCAAAGCATTTGCATGGCTGGGTGGCAAGGAGGGGTGTGCTGCAGCCCTGCTGGGACAATCAGCAAATTCCTCATCAGGACCCCCCTGGCCTCCCAGCACTGGGGATTGTCAGCCGGCCCATCTAAAAGTCCGCAGTGTCTCCCTAGGCTCCCTCATCTTCTTTCCACACTGTGCCTGCTGAATTTGAGAGTGGGCCATTTCTGTAAGGGAAGCCTGGGAGGGCGACTTTTAGAGCCAGGCTGTGGTATCACAAAGAAGTGGCACAAAAAAAACCCAAAACAAAACAGCTGAAGACATAAAGATATATCTGCTCCCTGCAGTGTTTTAGAAAGTCTCTATTTCAGCATTATGTGTGGTTGTCCATATAGCTATATAAGTGTAACATAAAACATGGATTTTATGCTTCTTTCCCTACAAGTGTCCAGCAAGGGTGCTTCTGTGCCTGCTGTGTCTGACAGCTCTTTGCAGAGAGGCTTTTCCCTGCCTCTGTAGTGTCATCTCTGTCCCAACCTCAGAGGAGCTACAGTTGTATAAGGAATAAATATTCACAGCTCACAATGGTGACTTTTATAGAATGAGTCACACACAATATGCTCTGTCAGGGAGAGTTTGCGCTGGGTTTTTTTCTTATTTTGTTGCTATCCTTTGTCTCCAGTAGAAGTCATTTGGGCTGATAATTTATGTTTTAATTTGTCTACGGAAAAACACAACATAATCAAATTGATTCTCAAGGTGCCTTCTGTCCTGAAATAAACATCTTATTAATAATCTGTGTGGTTTGAAGTCATATTCTTGCTGGGAGGAGTTTTGAACCTGCAAGGAATTCAAAGTCCTAACTAAATTTATTTTCTTTTACTGTCTTGAAGCTAGTTCCTTCATTGTTAATAACTGCTGTTATCTCTGTTTAGAAGTTGTAAGTGTTGTGCTGCTATGTGTAAAATTGAGAATAATGAAGAATAAAGTGTGTCCAAATAGATATAAGTGTCTGGGAATGAAATTCGAGGGCAATGCTCTGCCAAGTATTTGGAGGGACTCATCCTGCTCAGATGGGCAGGAACTGGAAATTCAAAAAGCCGAGCTGTTAGACCAAAATTTCTGACTGCAGCCCCCAGTGCAAAGAAGTATTGACCAAGACCAAGAAGCCTCACGAGTCAGTGGTAGAGCAAGGCAATTATGTCAAGCGCTACTGTGACTGTAATATCAGCAAATTACAATTGATGAAGTGCCAGCCCATTTTTATAATGTTTTATGGCAGCAGGAGCACTGAAAGCTGTGATTAAGTAATATTAGGAGTTTTAAACCTCTTTTTACAGAGCAGTGAAGCAGGGTAATGGGGATCTTCTCCTGTTCTTCACAGTTAAAAAGAGAAAAAGGTGGAACGGAGGTCTAGGAGAAATAGGGAGGAGGAGAATGGGCAGAGCCGATGGTTTCAGTGCCCTGCAGCACAGATCCACGAGACTCCCCAGAGACCCAGAGGAAAAGAATTCTTGCAAGTCAGTATTTAAAAAGAGTTCAGCCAAAAGAAAAAAAAAATCAAAATCAAAATGTATTTCTTAAAGAAAAAATGGTTTTTCATTCCAAAATTAGCTTTGCAGAGCAGAATACCACATTTAACAATTTTGTGCTGTACCACTGGATCTACCAGTCATCCTAAAACAGCTTAATTCATACAGGGGAACCCGAGCACATTTACCAGGATCCCAGCTGTGGTCACTGAGTACTGTCACAGAGACCCAACTTCCCAGCACAATTTGTCCTTAACTGTATAACTATGTTCTTTGCTGAGGGTAGCCTTTGGTTAGCCTGCAGATGAATGCAAATGGTTCAGTTTAGCGTGTGTCTGTTTTCAGTTAATCTGAAGACTTGGTGGTTTCCAGGAGGAGATGCAGGGCACCCCTCTGAAGAGAGCAAAACCTTTCCTATAGCCCATCCTATAGACCTGCTTGACTTGGGGATTCTTCAGGATTTTCCTGGTGGTGTGGGCCCCAGTCTGGCATTCAGTCTGGATGACAGATTTTTTACTTTTTTTCTCTATATGCATTTCCTGTCTTAGCCATTTCCAGATATCCTTGTGTCCCCAGTGGCAGTCATCACAATTATATTCTTGAAAATTCAGATGTGAGCGTGTGTGTATTTCTAGCTGTAATAGATGTTTTCGCTGTTTTCAACAATGTCAATAATTGTTGCCCTGTCCACTTCCTCTCTCTATTTTCTGTCTTCTCCGTCTGTCTGGTTCCTCCCCTCAGCTGCAGGACAGATGGATGGGTCCCTACGGGACTCTCATAATTAATTCAACCTTGATGTCTGACCTGTCATTTATGTATGTGGGGTCTCTGTGGCAGCATACTCTGGACCTTTCAGGGTATCTTTTATGAAATGCTTCCAAAAAAAAGGAACATTAGATAATAACATTTATTTGGTGCTCTTTCCAAAAAGAATATACAGTCTGTTTTTATGGACTGTCAAAATGGTTCATTTCAGCCTCACTAGTATCGTTTAATGCTAATAAAAATGGAGGCTCTTGAAAGGTGGGTAGAAGGAAAGTAATGTAGATGATTTTAGAAAAGCTGACTTACTAAATCTCAGAGGAGCAAAATCATCACAGTAGTAAGCAGATGTAACACTAATGAGTTAAGAATTATACCCATTAACATCAGAATTTATTTTTTCTGTTCATTCTCCTTTTGCATGTCAGATAAAAATGGAATAAGAACCTTCTAAAGCTGACAACAATGTAAGCCCTAAGAGGTGTTCAGCAAATTTCTATTGAAAAGCTTTATTGATATGCATTTGCAAATTTTGTAATTACATTGTTTTAAGACTTTCATTCCTGCACCTTCATAGTTTCTAAAAAGTTGGTCCTACTGGCTTTCCTCTTGCATAGAATATTGCAGAATATTCCAAGATACTTTCTGGTATCAGATTTCTACATGAATGGAGTACAACACACAGTTCCCATGTTTCACATTCAAACTAAAACATGCAGAATTTGTGTTGTAGGGCTGCAAGAGGGACCTCAGTAAGAACCTAGACACCTACTACTACTTTCACATCAATCCATGACTAAAAATTATTGATTAGTTTCACACATACAAAGAAAAATAATTTGAAGAACTTCAAATAACTATCATGTCAGTCAAGAAAACTATTAGCAGGCGGAAGGAAGAAGATTAAATGTATGATATATAACAATATATAATTAGAGATACGTATATTTTATGCCTATATACATATTATTTTTAATCTATGGCCATCTTTTCTGCCTAACTTCTCAGTTTCTTATTTTCCCTTTTGCTTATATAAATAAAGAACCTTTTGCTCTTTGATTTAATTTCCCATGTAAAAATGTGAATTAGCATGACTTTGGGAAAAAAATATATATCTTTTTTTAATTTTACGTAATTTCTTCTAAGTTTTTTGTTAACTTCTAGCATCCTTCATGAGGTGATCATTCATGCAGACTCTGTGAGAGTTTCCTCCATCTTCAGGGTACAAAATTGAGCTGCTTTGTCACCTTTAGACTTAAATGCCAGGTTTCCCCTATTAGATTAACTGAGCTTCTCAGCTTTACAGACCTTTTCTAATCACTCACTGCCTTCAGGCTATGTCTGGACAAGTCAATGCAAGATTGCTTTCTAGATTCTGCATTGGGGAGCCTTCCTGCAAGGTTCATCTTGGGTGGGTGCCACGGAGGGGAAGCCTGCATATAGAGATAGGTGGGAGTGCTGTCACATTGGAGTCATCCTCCAGCCCAGACAGTCACGAGATCTGTGGTGAACCACAGTGACAGCCAGTGTGTAAATTTAGATGTAGCCGTAGGTTGTGAAAATTTGCCTTTTGGGAATTGACTGTTTTAGTTACAGGTCTTCTCTTGCTTGTCCTCCTGCCTACTTTCATGTGAATGAACTCATAATTAAGTTATTAGGATTTATATGTTATGACCAATGTTTCCGTTAATCAAAACCACATCCAAACTTTTATCACATGTTATTGTTTCAGGGACTGTTGAACCAGAAATTTGCTAGCTGACACATTCAGGAATATCTTCCCTGCCCACCTCCCATTATGAGTAATACCTGAATTTCTTACATTCTGTTTTGTAAAAATAACTCTGTAGGGTAATTTATAGAAGGTTTCCAGCCCAACCAACTTCAGCACACAACCTGGGCAAATAAGCCCATTTCCTGAGTCTTTCAAAAGCAGATGTATAATTTTTATAACTGTATGGGGCATTTTTGAAGCACTGCCTCCTAGGTGCCAAAAATTGAAAGGCAAGTTAGGTCCCTAAGATGGACTGACTTTTGCTGTTGTGCTGATAAGAAGACTATGTTCTCTAGCCACAATTCATTTGAGGACTGCCAGCACTTGCCCTGCAAAATCCTGTTTGTCATCCTCCCCAGTGCAAACTGACTGGGGTCTCACCTGCTGTGTTTTGCCTGTGCTGCCACTTCCCCACACAGCGCTACCCATCAGCCTTCCCCTTACCTTCAGCTGACCTGGACTATGCTTGTACTTCAGTACATGTTTTCTGGTCCTGAGTGTAATTCTGTCTCATTTCTGTTATTTCTATGCTGAGTTTTGGTTTCTGCCTCAGAAGTTTATATTCTTCTGTTATGATCCCGGGGTTGCTTTTGTTACAAAACAAGTGCCAGTGATGACTCTCCAGTTTCCCCGGACAGAGAGAACAAAATGTCTTCACGAACTATTGCATCTTGCTTGAAATTTTCATCTATTTAGTGTTTTCCTTCTCTTTGCTGTCTTTTCATCCTTTTTTTCTACTGTCTTTATTTAAACTTGTGAAATTTCAGTTGGATGGTAAGTGAAGAGACATATGCTGAAGTGCAGTCATACTGGCAGTAGTAAGAAGCAGCAGCAGCAACGAAACAGCAGTTTTACCCCTAGTAGTGCTTTTGAATTGGGAAAAACTCTTCCAAAACCTTTGTGATACCTTGCAGGTCTCTTAGATACAGTTCATCTGACCAACAGCAGATAAATCTCTACATCTGAGCTAACTGTCTGGATTCCCCCTTACCATCGAGAGAGGTAAACGTGCTTGTAGGGAGAGAAATAGGTGTTGCTGCTTAATGGAAGCATCTAAAACATGTCAGATTAGCTTATTTGTAGAAGACCATGTTTCAGTTCCTCGATTAGGAAGGGAAGGCAGGGCTGCTAGCTCCAGCCTAAGGGAGGAGGCACTACTCCTCATCTTCTGTGGTTGCTCAGGCTGTGTCTGTGCTCTGCGTGGTGTGAAAGGGAGAGGCCCACAACGTACCTTGCACATTAAACCTGCCATTTCACCAGCAAGAAGTATCTATATTCAAGTCAGTTCTTTGATGCTATAGGAAATATTTATCAACTTCCGAAACTGTCTGTCATGTACCTGTCAATGGTTGTTTTGATTTTACTAAGGACCCTAAAACTTCTGTGTCTTTCAGAATTAACAAGGTGTCCTGAATGAGTAAGCTTTTGAAAATGATTAAGACACATGTACAGCAAATCCTGGGGAGAGACCTAGATGCACTCTTTATTACCCATTACTTCCTTATTTTGCTCCTGGGATAGCTGAGGCCTGCCACGGGTGTTAAGGAAGTATCTTACAAAAAAATTGTAGATGTTCATGTGATCCTGCAATGTTTCAAGTGCAAAAATACCTCAGGTAAAGAAAGCATCAGTCCCTTTGGCCTTGAATCTACTCAGAAGGACCAACTAAACAGATAGCACATTACTTAGGGTTAGCTTTTGCCTGTGCAACAAACATTTTGGACTTCCCAGTGGTGCTCAGCAGCCTCACAGCACACAACCATTTCAGCAGTGGGCACAGGTTTCCAGGCCTAGAAATCAGCATTCCCCAGTGAAAGTACCCGCTATCCTGGGGCCCCGGGGTGTCTCCAGAGCACATCATCAGTAATCTGCTCTCTCTAGAGGAGGCAGGAGAACAGAGCTTTTGTCTTTTCCAGCCATTGATCACCTCTTGACAGCTTCTAAAGATTGTTTCAGCACTGCTGAATTCCTGGGATCTTTCTGCTTTTGAAAAGAATATCTTTCAGTCTTGCTTACCTAGAGCTAATGCATGAATATATATTAGGAAGCTATATGTCAACAGATACATGATTTGTTTAGCAGTTAATTAAAAATAAAATCCTAGAGGATTTCATTATTTCTCACACAGGCATTCTTCATTTTGTTTCCTACTGTTTTTGTTAGTGCACATTGAACATCTTAATTAGCTTCCTTCTTGGGGAGCTTTCCTGGTGCCCTAAAACTCTCAAAGTAGAAATCTTCGATCCAAACGTAGCCACAGAGGGAAGGTGCGAGGTGTTTGGGCAATGCCTCTGGCAAACTGACAATCTTATCAGCCCCTTTGCTGGTGGGCACAGCCCTCTGAGCAAAGGGCAAAATGTTTCCATGTCAGCTACGGCACTGCTGCTGGCAATGCCAAGGGAAAGTGGGTCCAATATCCCAGCCCCTGAAAGGACCTGGAGGAGGTGGAAGCACATGTTATATGCTATGCTGTGCCTGTGGTGGGTATGATGAGCTCCATCAGAGGGACGGGGTGGACAGCTGATGTCAGTGACACCATAAATGATTTGCTGAGCGGGGGGGGGGGGGGGGGGGGGGGGGGGGGGGGGGGGGGGGGGGGGGGGGGGGGGGGGGGGGGGGGGGGGGGG
>JAVJGJ010000014.1:64921531-64949846 GCA_035590215.1 Microhierax caerulescens | reverse complement strand
CTCCCCCCCCCCCCCCCCAATCTCTGTTTTCAGGTAGCATGTTACATAAATATTATGAAGAGTCACAAAATGTGGTTGAGCTTGACCCTTTAAGCTTTCAAAGAGGAGTAGTTTCAAGAATAATAGTTTCCTGATGGGATGAAACTATGAATTGTTTTTACCTCTTTTCTTACTTCTTATTGTGGCAGATTCTGGAATGGTCGAACTGTCTTTAGTCTAGGCACAAAGAGACCCGGGAGTGCATGTGTGTGCTGAATGCAGGCTTCAAACAACAAAAGCAACATATGAAGTTGATTGTTAGCCTAAAAATATCATTAGCTATGCCAAAAGCAGATGTTTGAGTTAAGTCTCAAATCCTCTAACATTTTGTCAGGTGTTAGAGCTGAATGTTGAGAAAACCAAGTTCAAAAGACTAGAGGAAGAATCAGTACAAGCAAATTAAAAACAAAAATCAGAAACAGGGGGAGATAGTTGGAATTCATCTGGGGATCTCCATCTTTTCCAGATTTTCTCCAGAACACACAGGATTCTTGAAGGCTCACCCCTTTGTGTTTAGTCTATCCTGTAGAATAAATGGAGCCCTTGGTTTTGCTAATTTTGTTCCTTTAAAAAGCAGGCCAGCCATTGTTTATTTTATGTTCTGCTGCACCATTTTTAGGGTGAGATACTGGCATTACTGTAATCTGACAAAAGCAAGGTCTGCTGCCAAAGGGATTGTCCTGCTTTTGCCTCATCTGTGACAACAGTTACTTCTGCCTTCCTTGTTCCAGGACCACCAGATATGGGGCTGCATGGCTGAAGTGCATCAGGGAACTCACCCTGTTGAAAGTTACTCATTTGTCAGTTTTCTTCTTTCCAGTCATATCTGTTCCATCACCCCACTTACTGCATAGCCAGCCACATGAACATCTATGCTGATACAGGGCAGAAAGTGGGAAGATGGGAAAAGAGGACATGTGGCATCTCACACTCACTGAAAGAAAACATGACCAGGGCAGCAACGCTCACCCAACAGGTACTCTGCAGGCGATGCTGCCGTCGATCTGCACTCTAAGCCATTACACCAAAATGGTGAGGTGAGGAATGTGGGGCTTTAGGCAAGAAACCTCCTCTACCTCCTGGTTGTCCCTCAATTTATCTAATTATTTTATTAAGTTATAACTTTATGATGAAGCAGCACTAGGCACTCCATAAACAAGGTTAATAATATTAACCTTGGTTTAAGTAAGGCTGGAGGGAGTGTCCTGCTCTAAATCTAACTTTGAAGTCTTCCGATCTGTTTAGACACAATTGAATCAAATTGACAGGATATTTCATGAGAGAGGTTTCCATAATAGAATTTTTCCATAACAGATTTTTTCTGGAAACCTTGCGACAAAGCAGGAGAGGTGCCGAAGCATTCAGGCAGTGGTGGACTCATGTTGGAGATAATTTTCCTCTTACCCTGTTGCTAAAGCGAGGGCACTGGGGGAAGAGGCAGCTCTGCCTTGGGCTGCTGTTTCTTGATAAGAAAGCAACCCTGGAGAAGGAGGGAGAGCGCTCCCTGCCTGCCTTGCTATTGGCGGGGAAAGTAAAGCTTAGTGGCATGTTCCTTGATCCCTTTTCTCTAATCTGCTTCTACCTCAGCAACAGAGTAAGGAATTTACAGGTGTGTCTTCCTCATGTGTCCTTTTTATTTTCTTTTCCTAGCCTGGAAGGAAGGACTGTGTGTCTTTCCTTTGAGGGCAGAAATAACGGCCTCAGCGTCTTCTCTCCTTGCTCCAGCCTAGTGCTTAGAGAAGCTTGCCCATTCCCAGACAAAGCCTTTTACTTCCATAGGCACATTGCTCAGGAGAGACAAGTGTGGTTGTGTTGATTTGGTGAGTGCCTGTTTTTCCTCTCCCTCAATATATGAATTACTGGTGTGGAAGGAGGGCTGTAGAGATGATTGATACCACATTCCTGGCAGTCCCCCAGGCCATGACAAGGTGTGGGAGCTCCTGGTACTGGCACTGAGCTGCTCTGCCCTATAGCAGCTGGGGGCTGTCATGGTTTAACCCTGGCCAGTTACTGCTTGAGGCCATGCTCTATCCCAAGGACAAGGTTTTGTCATATGGGAGTCTCTTGAGGGCACAGCAGTGCTCCTGAGGGCTGAGTTTAGGGTCATAGCAAAGGCAGCTCCACACCACTCCAGTGACACATACATGTGCTTATGCAGAGAACAACTCTCACTCTACACATACCTGAGGTTTCAGTGCAGTACACAGAGGTAAGTATGTTACTGTTCCTGTGTGGTCACTGGTTGAAGAGGGATTAACGTAGTTTCATGGCAAGTAATAAAGACATTGCCAATGGGAATCATATTCTCATGCCTGGCTCCATTCACCCATGTGACTGTCAGTCCTACCTAGGTTTTGGGCAACCTGATTGCTGAGTGTTCATGAAGATTGAACTGTCATCATCTTGTGTCCTGATTGTAGCTACATCCTTTTTGCATCCTTAGCAAATGCAGACCTGCCTCATTCATGACCATCCAGAGTGCCCATCTGCTGCCACTCCTTTCTTTCTGAAGCTTTTTGCTGTCCTATAGAGCCCATACAACCAGCCCATACCTGCAAACCTTTGGTTACTTATTCCTCTGTCTACCTATCATCTTTTTTTTACTACTGAAAGATCAATCCATGTCTTTGATCAGCCAGTGATGTAAATTGCTTTGTCTTTTTTTTCAAATTCTCGTTTTCTTCCATAGTGCTCTGTTCTTTGGTGTTGTAACAAATGCTTCAGAAACATCTGGACATCTGCATCAGCATTGCTTCTCCAGACTCCTCTCTAAAATTGTTCTTGGCTGTGATGCTTACAGAAGATTTATGGTGTGCAAAATCCTCTGTCCATCTTGCTGATAAGACTGTCTCATATATTTTGTTTATATCTATATATTGTCTCTTGTCCTCATGTTAAATTCTACTTTCTTTGGGCCAAGAGCTGTCTTGTTGCACTGTGTTTGCGTGATGCTTCTCACAATAGAGTTCTGATGTGTGGTGGGTGTTCTCATCATTTAATGGCAAAAATAATAGAAGTATTATTAACAAATGTCTCTGTGTGACTGCATCACATGGTGTGGTCACAGTTTGCAAAAATTCAGTTTCCTCGGGACAGCTTGACTCTCTGCCTGCAGAATGTAGGTGCAACCCAGGGCAGTCCATTTTCAGAAAGGAGCATGTTAGGAAAGGATTTGAGCTTGAGTAATTCCACAAACAGTAAAAAAACCCACCACCCAGTGTTCTGCAGTTTCAGAAAGATTTCCTACTGTGCAGATTTCTTGCTAGCCCATTAATTTTGCCATCTCAGAACTCAAACAGCATGGCCTAGAGCAGTGGTTTTCCAAATTCCTTCCAGTTGTAGCATACTAGCATAAACAGCATTTGCATATGGATGTCATAAAAGTGACTAATGCCAGCAATCATCATACTTTATTGCTATAATGTGACACATGTGCCTGAGCATCCTAAAAGATCTGCTCATTGGTGCTGAAGAGATGGCACACCTCTTATCTAGCAGTGACACCCGTGGCAGAACAGGCCTTAACAGAAACCAGAGCATGAATCCAGCTTCAGATGAGCATGCACGAGGGAAGGGTACTCACTGCTTCACTGCATGACTCAACACCCCCGGGTACATGTCCTTTACCCTACACCAGAAATCAAACTCAGGAAGTTGAACAAATAGCATTTTCTAGTTTGATAGCCGGAAAGTTCAATGAACTCCTTGAGTGCAGCTGTTGACAAGTCAGTGGAGAGACATCCGACTCTGACCTCGGCCTTGTACCCGATCATACTTTAACATCTGGGATTCTCCAAAGAAGGCTGCAGATGGTTCCTCTAGGCGAGGGGCAGTCAGTCGTGCTATGAGTGCAAGGCTGAACGCTGCCATTTTCAGTCAAGAATTTGCGGAGTGGAGGGAATATGTCACAGTTCAGCCATGTCAGATTTCTCTTCTGCAAAATGAGCAGGGAGGGTTGTGAACCCAATTACATCATCAACAGCACAGAAAACACATTTTTGTATCTTACAGACTGGCTTTCCCAGTCTTCATTTACTGGTCAGGCTTCCTACACCAGTGAGATGTGCATGATTATGCCATGTGCAACAGCCACTGCTTCCTAACACTGTCCCAATCTGTTGTCCACCTTCTAACAAATAAGACAGAAGGATAATTTTTTTACAACCTCGTGTAAAAATTGTTTTAAAATAACTGGTCACTGTATAGAGTGAAGAAGGATGTAAAGTAGTGCTCCCACTGAGGGAAATGAGCTGTGCCATTGTACCAGGCATCAGCACATCTATGTGGGAAGGAGGCACTTTAAATTTCAGGCACAGGTAATTTCAAGCAGAGTTTACACCGTAATAGCCACAGGACAGGGCAGCTACAAGATGCATACTCAGGCTAGCAAGTTATGTCTCTCTCTGAACAACAAAGATTTTTTCATCTGTGTGCATAGGTTAGAAGGCCAGTCTCCCTGTCACATAGACTATCTGTGTATCCTGCTGTGCTGCTGCCCTGGTGTGCTACTGCCCATCTCAAACACACGTAGTTCATCTCCCATTTCAGAGAGACATCTCAGAACTGTCCCTCTAGGGAGTCATCAGACACTTGGGTGAATACATAATCTCCTGATCCATAATTTAAACCCCACTGGCAAATAGTGAACCCAAAGCCTGGACACAGCTCTCTGATGACACAGCAGCTTTTGTGACTGGTGGCTGACATACTTTGATGTTGGCTGCTCCCAGTGAAACATGCAGGGTGACCCTGGAAGCTGGTGCTGCAACTCTCCACCACAATCAGCAGCCCTGCTTTGTAGCCAGCCATAGCAGGAGCTCCACGCACACAGTATTTAACTATACAGCCCCATGGGACATTATTCTGTTGGAAATACCTTGTACCATATCCAGCAATCCTTCTCTGTCTGGTATTTGGGAAGCAGGAGCCAGAAGACTATGTAGTAAAAAATGTCTCCTTCCTCAATATAGTACACATAGGGCAAAGGCTGTTTATCACAACCCTTTAGTGCTAATGTCTGCTTAAAGTTTGTATACCTTGGTTCCTTTTACAAACAGTTGAACCAAAACATTTTCTTGGCATTTGCTTTCATTCTTCATTTCACAGCTTTATCAGAGAGAGAGAGAGCAACGCATTTATTTGTGTGCAATTCCCCACAGGTAATCTTCAGTTGCAGCACATAAAACTTAATTTTCCCCAATTGGACAAGATTTTTTGTTCTGCACAAAGTTGTAAATCACCGCAACAAAGACTGGTGCTTGCTCAGTGTAGGCAAAGCCTTGCAGTACTTGAAAAATTACTTTGGCTTTCCCATGTGCTCTTCATGCTGCAATTCCAAGAGCTTCCAAGAGCTTCACAGATTTAACCAACTTCATGCTTTCTGCAGATAACATCGATGAAGTGAGATGCATGTAAGCCTTTTTTTTCATCGTCCACCAGAACACTTTTGTTATCAAATTCATAAAGGACTTCAGCAAATATTTTGTTTCTTTCATCCTTGCCCTTTATCACATTAAGTTGGAAGCAAGTGTTTTCCTTAAAAAAAGACATGATATTGTTGCTTTCATCAGGCAGCTCTGAACATTACAAGAACAGTATTTCCAAGAACAGTATTTCCAGGAACAAATCTCAGATAATGAGCAAAAAGAGCATGGTGTCATGGCTAGTAGCATGTGTGCACAGTGCAGCTATTAAGAAGACAAGGGTCTGCACAACAGCGTGAGCATGATATTGCCTGGTTCACAATCCCATTTATAAATACTTGGGGTCACACACCATAATTTGGAAGCCATTTGCTTCAAGACTCCCAGGCATTGACGTGTGCATTGACTCTGAAGACATCCTCTGCCTTGGTGTTATTTGACTTCTCAATTTTCAGTTAATTCAAAATGTTACGGGTATTCCTGATCACCCAAGTAAACAATAGCACCAGGAATCCTCTGGAACTTTAAGGAAGGGGGTAGAAAGTTGCCAGAAAACTGAAAACATGGCTCTTTTTAAGGCACATAGGGTCTACAGATCTTGCTTAAAGATCACTTCTGATCCACACAGCTCTTCTCCAGGAACTGCAATATTTTTCCTAGCCCACGCTGAAGTTTTGAGGTCCAGCAGACTCAAAGTGAAAGTTTCTGAAAGTGAAGGGGTTTCTAGATTTCAGCACAAAGCTGCTTCAGAGCACTTCCTTTCGCAACCGTAAAGGGCTCATACAGCTGCCAGGTGACAGTGAGACATGAGGACTACATCCAAACTGCTTCTGAACGTCTCCTGAGTCCATCTTGGTCTCCTGTCCAGACTGCAGCCCAGCACAAGGCTGCTTACACTTGTACTGCCAGCACCAGCATCTTCCATCATTGTGCAGGTGGGCACCTGGACTCAAAGGGAGAATCACAAAGGTTTTCCATTTGACAAGAACAAGAGTAAAGGAGACTCAGCATAGCCAGAAAGCTGGTGGGTTTCTACTGGGAAAGTGGCAGTGTTGTTTCAGGTCTCCCATGGCTGTTCCTCCACACAGGGACTTTGAACCAGGAGCCCAGGTACTCAGGTGAACTCCCAAACCACTGCAGCCTTGGTCATTCCGGTGTCTTAGCTGAGAAACATCATCTGACAAGCTGTTTCCTGATGGATGTCTTGTCAAAACCAGAATGTTCCTGGGAAGTGCTTGAGTTCTGATGAGTTGGTGGGTTTTTTTATGAAAAAATAGTTTGTCAGTAAACTCCTCACAAGCTCCAACAGGGACTCTTCTAGTACTGAATTTGGTGCCAGATGGGCACCAGTCCTTCCACCATTGAAGGCAGCTGGAGTTTTGCCACTGACTTCAAAGGAATTAGGATCAAGCCCATGAATTCATAACTGAACTTTTTTTTTTAGTTTTCTGAATAATTTGAAAGTAAAAATAGGCTGGATTCTCCCACTCTTTCTGACGTTGAGTAAAACTGTGGTTACATTTCTTGCTTTCAAAGGAGCTTTGGTGCAGGCATGAGCATCGCATTATAAAAAAGGGTGTCCATGTAGGACAGATAGGACAAAGAGAAAAGGAAATCCTTAGGCACATTGAAAACACAAAGCAGATCTGAGATTCAGAGATGACAGATAAGAGTAAGATAGTCTTCATACTTGGAGCTGAAGGCTAGATATCTAGAATTGTTTCAGGGAATAGAGAGGAATGCAGAGAGCGTACTTCTTTTTTGTGAGTTCATTTATTTTTGATGCCATTGCATTTCGTTTTCTTTTCTTCCTTCTCAGTGGTTTGAACTTTAGTTTCCATAAGGTTATTTGCTGTGCTTTGCTCCTGAGCGGACTTTGCAGCAGACTGCACATTTTTCTGGGATTCACCAAGCCATGTGTTTGTTCTCCATCACTGAAAACCATTTTCCATCTTAAAACTGTTTGGAAAAAAGAGAAAGAAAAAAAAATCCCAGTTCACCACCCAGGGCTTAGTGTTTACTTCTGCTGCACGCATCATTTATTTTCATTCTGCAAGATCATGATGACACGCTCGTCCAAGCACATGCTGTTCTAATATGCTACATTCCTTTGGCCTCTCAGTGCGTTAGAAGTGACATTGCTGCTAAATGAGAAAGATCTTGTAAGACAGGGAAATAGATTGCTAAATACAGCTCCTTTCAGGGAACCATGTTGTAGACAAAACTGGTTGGCTTGCTTTTTCCAGACTATACATAACTGTGTTCATGTACAACCCTTACTAGGAAGGCTATCTGCTGTATGGGTTTGGGGACTTCCTTCCTTGAGAACATGCTAACATACTTAGCAGGCTCTTGGAAAAGAGAACGAGAGGTATGCCTCAGCCTATGACTGGGGGAACAGGACACCTGAAGTTCGAGATGTGTCCTAGAAAAGTATTTCTGCAGCTATTGTTCTGTGTGAATATGTTGAAGCAAGCGCATGTACTGCACTTCTTGTATTTTCTGGGGTATGGAATAACTGTTTCAGTCACAGTGTGGAGTTTCAGAAATCTATCTTCCATGATGGATAAACCACTTGCAGAAAATCTGTTTCACATTTGCTTGTCCCTCCCTAGCCATAAATGAGAAAAGGCAATAGTGAATTGTTAGAGATTAGCACAAAAACATTAAATAATGCGTTGGTTTAGACATAATATTTTCTCTTAATCTGTGCCTTACTAATGATTCTTCATTAGGAGGTGGTGCCTAAATGAATAATTGAGGTAGGGTTTTGTAGCTTCAGTCCAATGAATTTAAACTATCCACGGACAACTGTGGAGGTTTTCTGAATATATTTTTTAATCTGAATTTACAAAACACATAAAAGATGAAAATTACAGATGCATCCAATATGACTTGATTGAAGAGCCTTTGGCACAACTTTGTCTACTAATATCCCATTAGTAAGCCCTTGAAACTGCTATGCGTCCACTGTAGTAACCTACCCAATGAGCATGTAAAGTGTTAGATAAAGTATTACGTACTTTCTCCTAATGCCCATTTGACTCAAAGTGTGTTTTGCTACTTGGCTACAGTAGAAGAAAGGTTGTATCCTGTATTTGCTGGTAGGGATAGCAGTAAGGAAAAGCTGCTTTAGTTCTCTGAAACTCTGCTTTTTTGGGGGATGAAAATGCTTTCACAGATGCAGCCTTCTCAGGGACCCAGCAGAGACAGGAGACATTTGTATAGTTATGCCCTTACTTACTTAATAACTTCACAGTGCTTCAGAACATAAATTATAAGACTAGTGAAACTAATTCAGTGAGGGCACAAGAACTTAATATTTCCTGAAAGTAACTACTCTGAAGTGAAAATGCAGTAATAAATTCAGACTGTTTGTTTTAATCACAAAATCAGCTATGGAACTCCAAAGCTGCCAAAGTTTCTGCAAGGCATAAAATAGGGATGTGCATGATCTTCTCAATATTTATGAACTGTAGAGTATAAAAATTAGCAGTCCCTAGGTGAAAATATTTTCAGTCTTTCAGGGGGACATTGTGAAGAACTTTTAATAAGAATTTTAATTTTCCTGTATGCTCTGCTCAGTGGTTCCTTTCCAAAACCTCGAGCATATTTTTTCTTACCAATTTGTCCTTTTTCATTAAGTATGCATTGATTTGTGGAGTTTTGTAACTTTTCAATTTTAAAAGGGGTCTTGAACTTACATATTTCTGATCTATACCTGTATTTCAGCAGCACCATCCTTCAGCTATTATTTTCCACAAAGACAGAAAAAAAGCTTACATAGCAAATGAAGCATTGTTTTCCTGAAAGTCTTAATAAACTGTACTTTCTGGTTCAAATTGGCTCCAGTTCAAGAAAATACTTGAGCACATGTGTAACACTGAGAATTTAAGCAATCCTTCCTTATTCAGAAAAGAATGGTGTTTTAGTCCCATTAACAACAGTTTGGTCTGCATAGTATCAAGTACACGCTGAAGTATGTTGCTAAACCAGAAACAGAGCAAGGTCCTCTCTTTGGTAGGTCAGATATCAGTCAGAAATTAATCCCTTACCCAGACCTAAATGTCTAGAAAGCTAGGAGTGTTCAGTAGCAGAATAAGACACTGTCCTCTGTCTTACAGAAGACAGCACCGTGAGTGAACTGCAACAACCCAGGAGCTGCTGTGGTAACCACTGTGCATCAAGGTGTTCCTTGGAGGTCTAAACTGGGCTAGAACAAATTCTGCCACTACCATGGATTAGTGAATGCGCTGGCGTATTTGTCAAGGAAGATGCAGTAAAGGTTAATTATTAAAATCTAACCTAAACTTCCCATGCTTCTGTCTTGTTCCATAATAATAACAATAAGTTCCACAGTAATAATTTTTTATTTGGACTAAAACAGAATTAATTATGACCCACACGGGACAAGAGGTAGGTTTTTCTTCACTCTTCATCCTAGCTGGGCTATGTAACTGGGTGCATAACACTGCCCATTGAAACTATAGTTCATTAAATCACATTGAGATATAAAGAGCATATTTAGTCCCATGTAGGGATAGTCAGTGCAGGTGACAGTTTCTCTCCTGTATCCCCTCATCCTTAAAAGACAAATATGTTGAAACTGTTTACAGTTAGTCCCTTTTAAACCTACATGTATCAGGAACTACGGTGAACTGGGGTGTGTGTATGTGTCTGTGTGCAAGCATGTGCAACAGAGACAGAGGGAGAGAGAAAGTCACCATAATGCATTCTGCAGAAAAATTATATTTATCTACAGACTAATAAAAAAATTAATTTTGGCAGTGGAGAAGTCCTAAGTGAGGTAGCTTAATGTTTGTACCTTTGTTGCCCATATGGTAAAGTCTCAAGTAGAAATCTAAAATAGCCATATCTAAAAGCCAGAAGAAAAACCCTCTCCCTTAGTTCATATTGCATGGGCTGGCTGGCTGGAGGCCAAAGCCATGACAGCTTGCATTGTGGCAGGGAGAGCAGTGTGGCTCCCTGATCAAGGTCAGCAAATTTTTAACGAATGGAGCTTGATTACTGCTCCCTTTGTGGGAAAAGGTTGTTTGGAGGTGAACAAGGCTCTGTGCACAGAGGTATTCCGCATGCATCCTCCTTTACTTTTAAAACCAGACGAGCTGGAGCAGTTTCCCGTAGGGTTCCTCGCAGCTGGGGAATGCCTTCCTGAGAAACAGGCACAGTAGCTCTATGAACTGAGGCTGGTGCATCCTTTTCTCAGCATGCAGCACCTGCAGTCTATAGCCCCTGAGACCCTGTGAACAGTTTTACTGTATGGTTTCATTGCATCTCTTGCATGGTAGGGTCCCCCAGCTATTACAAGGCTTGCCCTCGTGAAGTTTTGCATTCCCAGACCCCAGAGTGCAGGGCTGCTGGGAATGTTAGACTGGTTTGGTACTCAAATCCAAGCCATATCCTTCTAAATCATCTATCGAGTTTACTAGGACATCTTCTTGTTGTAGAATGGATTTAGGGTAAAATCAGTCCCGCTGCAGTCTCAAGGGCTTTTTACAATTTGAGATTAGCAGGACCAGAATTTCAAACATAGATTCTTTCAAGAGGAGGAATCAAAAATGGGCGAGAAAGTTGAGTTCTGGTATTATGGGTTGTCATAAGACATGCTGAATTCCCGAGAATGACTGCGGGTCAGAACTTTCCATTAAGCTTCTCCTCTGGAGGCAGATCTGCCTGAAGATCAGATGATCTGATTGTAAACAAGCAATGCTTGTTTACATACGCAGAGTTTAAAATAAGAAATCACCAATCATGTTTATGTTTAAAAAAGGGTTTCTAAAAGTTCTTGGTGAAGAGGCAGCATCACTGGCTTTCACAAAGTAGTAAGTAGAACTTACTTTCTCTGGTATTCGTAGCCTATTTGGGAAGTACTTCCCAGCATCTGTGGGCAAATCTGTTTAAAAACAGTTCTCTACAAAAATGAAGTTGTAAAGCTATAAAGCATTTTTTATCTTGGCAGACCAAAATTATATTTTCCCAGTATTTCAGGAAGACTCTGACATTCCCAGGAGTTCATTAGCTTGACTGTTTTGGGGAGGGGTTTTCTCTTTGCCTTTAATCTTCTACTGATATTGAGAATTACTTTGTTTATATCAATATGGGGGTATTTTTTATCACTCTGTGTTTAGATGCTAGCTCTCTTATTGACCTTTTTAACTAGGTTTTACTTTGAACAAAAAAATAATGGATTTTGTTGTTTTAAAAAGAACAGCTTTGGTGTTAAATTGGATTTC
The DNA here is from genome assembly GCA_035590215.1 of Microhierax caerulescens. Taxonomy (NCBI): domain Eukaryota; kingdom Metazoa; phylum Chordata; class Aves; order Falconiformes; family Falconidae; genus Microhierax; species Microhierax caerulescens. The sequence continues at coordinate 64,938,130 of JAVJGJ010000014.1, read as the reverse complement.
AGCCAGTGGGATTTATAAATTAATTCTTACAAGACAATCAGAGTTTTGATATTAAGAGTTGGAGCAGTTCATTGTCCATATGGAGCATTGCAGTATAATCAGGAAGTTCTAAATTCTTTTTTTTAACACTATATTTTCCTGTGTCAAAGAGTGTTAAAATATCTTCTTTTCATATTTGCTGTTGATTAGCAAAGTATTTCCTCACCCTCTGCTGTTGAAAAGAATCATACATATTTGATCTTTCTTCTTTTCTCCTTTTCTCCTTAATATTTCAAATAATTGAGCTAGACTATCTCCATCAATTGGGTAAGCGGAGCTGTAACACCTACTTAAGGGAGGGGAGCCATCTGGTTTCCTTGCAGCTTGGAGCCTGCTGGCAAATATTAAGTTGTACCAATTTAGAGCATGATGAAGTGGGAAATAATGGACATTCTTGAAGAATCTGAAATGGGATCAGCTGTTATTGGCAAAAATTGGCAGGTGCACTGTGCTGGCTGTAAGCATGGTCTGGAGTTGGAGAGTGCAGCTGGGAAAATGGCCTGCTAATTGGATGGTTGCAGGACTCCCAGCAGCTCTGACCATAGTGGAGCATCATTCATTGGAGCCTCTTAGTTGACTTGGTGGAAGCTGTCACAGAATTAAGGATCCGACAAGTTGATGGTGACTTTCGATGTGTTAGTGTGTTTATTGCCTGTTACTTAGAATGGGTCCTCATGGAGTCAGAAATGCTTTCACACTTAGGAGGACTGCCATAAGGCTAGCAATAGATATTTCTTGTTTGTATTTGCAGCATGGTGACAGTGGTTGGGAGACATAAAAACTAGCCAATTACACATTTGTTTAAACGCACGCTTCTGTTGTTATCTTTCCCTTCCCTCTCTCTTTCCCTTTTATTTTCACTTGTATTAGGTTTCTAAAGTGGCTTGGCTTGGAGCAGCAACTATTATTATTTTTTTATTTAAAGCCTGAGAAGACCTTGTCCTCCACTGAGTTTCTTGGATGCTGCTGTAATTCATACAGAGATTACAGAAACAAAAATAGCCTGGTTTTGATCCAGAATTGTTACATGCACCTCTGGTTTGTGTGGGTCTCGGAATAGCAGTGTATTCAAAAGCACGCGTGCATTAGCTGTGGCTCCCTTTTTCATATGTTGTTTTTATTCATTAAATGCAACCATATTGCAGTGCATCCTAGTTTAATATAAAGGTCTGTTGGCAAAATGTGGTATTTTCCCTCAGCTGTTAGCACCCCTAGAGGGAAGATCTATTGGCAGTGAGGGCTGTGCAGAAAGCACTGCTGACTTCAGAGTGCACTTCATGTATCATCAGGGACTGTAGCACTCCTAAGAGCCTAAAAACTCTCCAGCTATGCAAGACATAGCTTTGGGGTATGAGTTAGGATGGTTAAGAGGTAAGAGACTTCGGCGACGGGGTTGTTCCGCCCAGCTTGCCTTTGCCATTGATAGGCACAAGGTTATCTGTGGGAATGAGAAATGGTGGGTTGAAAACTGGCTTGAGTGTCCTGGTGCTCTGCTGTCTCTGCAGGCTGTAGGCCAAGCTTTAAACCCTTTGGGAGGACTGATGAGACCAATTTTTCAAGCTGGATCCCAAGCAAGACTTCCAGTGGCCATCATGATCTTCCCCAGTTGAGGTGATACAGCTGGAAAAAATGCCTTTGGTTTGCATCTGCATTTGGATAACCTGTGTCAGATGGGAGGCAGGGAGACAAAAGTGGAAGGATTTGGAAGCCATACCCTGGATCAAAACCCTATGTGGCAAACATCAAGCATAGGCCCATGATGGACCTGGGAGTAGCAAAACACTGATGAAGAGGCTCCTGCCTCCTTACCCCAGCCCTGCATCTGCAGCCTGGGACAAGCTATTTTGGGGAATGCTGGGTTTTTTACATGTTGTAGCTTGATGTGCAGCAATTTGTGGTGCCCGGTTCTAGCCTAACTCTCCTGGATGCTTATTCCACCTGTCTTTTGATTTTCTTGGCATTAAGAAGTGGATGGAAATAACTCACTCAACTTCAGAAAATTAAATAAATTTGGGATCACCCTGGAGGTGGACAGTAACACTTGGCTTGGGGCAGGTTTTGGGAAACAAAATGTGCCAGCGTGCCTCCCAGGGATCCCTGGCTGACTGAGAGAGAGTGGACAGATGATGAAACCAGGCTGGTTTGGGGACCTGCCCCAAGCATCCCCTTTGCCCTGCAGCAAGTGCCTTAGGTGTGCAAGCATGCATAGCACCCGAGACCGCACTCCGTCCCAGGGGACAGCCGCCACATTTCAGCACTCAGCATGGTCCCCTTGCTCAGGGTGCAGCTGGCGCTGGGGTAGGCCACCAGGAAAGGATCATGGTGCTCCAGGGAGGAAGGCCCAAGCAGGTCCTGAAGGTGCCATCAGCGAGCTGTGATGGGCTGTTAACGTCCCCCCTTCTTTAATCTTCTTTTAATCTTTCCCTTTTCCTCTGCACACAGCTAAATGAATCTGCCAAGCAGCTCATCGAGATGGACAAGACGTGCTTGGCTGCCGCCTCCGGCTGCGACGTGCCGCTGCCAACGGAGCCGGCAGCAGCGGCAGCGGCAGCAGCAGCGGGTCTGGCACCCTGCTCCACGCTGTCCGGTGCCGGGGTGGCCGGGGCAGCCCAGCGGCAGGCAGAGGGCAAGAAGAACGCCAAGAAGCGCCACTCCTTCACCGCCCTCAGCATGACACACAAGTCCTCCCAGGCCGCCAGCAATCGGCACTCCATGGAGATCAGCGCACCTGTCCTCATCAGCTCCAGCGACCCACGGGCGGCCGCCAGGATTGGGGACCTGACCCACCTCTCCTCCAGCGCCCCGGCCCAGGTAAGGCAGGGGTGGAGGTGGGGTTTGGGCAACTTGGGTGGGTGGCACGCTGTTGCCTTGCCTCTTTCAAAATGGCTGACCATGGCACAAAGCAGTTGCACAGTACTGTCATGCATGTGGTATGTGTCATTCCCATCCTTGCATTAACCAGTGGGCAGGCGTGAGGAGACAGAAGATAAAGCCAAATCTGATTCACAATAATACACATTTTAAAAAAAAAGCAATCCTACAATTTGTTTGAAGTAATGCCATCTATGTTGCCTCACTTTCCGTTGCAGAAAGTAGTAATTTTGAGTGATCCTGTTACCCTGAATGTATCTCTTACCCTGAAGGGTAGTAATGTCAGTATGCAATTCACACATTTGGGATAAAAAAGATTTTTGGAGTAATTATTTCCCTGCAGATCACTGAAGGATGAGTAAATGTGCTATACTTTGGCAAGTGTTGTACCCAGCAAGTATCTGCTGTTCAGAAACACCCAAGGAGTTTTAAGCCACTACACGTGCTGAGGGTGCAACCTGCCATCCTTCCCCCTCTCAAAGGAGAGGGTGGAGGAGCAGCATTCTGGATATCCTGACAGGTCCCAAAACAAGCTTCTGAGAGGCTGCTCCTACAGGCCTGGCAGAAACAGGAGCCAAATTCACCAGGGATGCACTGAAAACCCTTGCAAATGCCCCTGTTTCTGTGGATAAGTGAATCCAAATGGTAATTTGCAGTTTGAAGCTGTAGAAGAGAGCGGAGAAGAATAATCATTCCAAACTTCTTCTGCCTTGGCCTTCCTGCTCAGTCATCTATACCCGTGGTGTGCAGATCAGCATCCGTGGGTTCCCTCTACAGACCGGCTCCTTGTGGTCTGCACTGTTTGATAGTGCTGAGATAATCTAAGCATGGCAGGGACTTCCCACCCATCATTTCCCCGCTGAAAAAAGCCGCCCTTGCCCTTTTCCTCTCCCTGGCTGTGCTTCCTGCCCCTTGCACCTGTGTCCCCATACAGGGATAAATAGGGATCACTTCCCACCCCTGCAGTGGCACGGAGCAGGAATCAATTCACATTACAGGCACGGCCCACAGTGGTATGTGTGTAGACGGCTGGGACATGGGAAGGGGGACAAGCAGCAAACTGTAGGGACTGCCTTGGGCAGAAATGCCTGTTCACATCCCTTTGCACTGCTGGTGGGTCTCCCCATGGCACCAGTGTGGTGCACCAGACCATGGGGTCACTCTTGATGGCTGTGCCATACTGCCACCCGTGATGTGAGCCCCCAGGCCCCTGCAGCACAGGTTTGCAAGGACACTGGGGAAGGCAGGGTGCCTGCGTGCATACCAATGTGTGCCACAGGGCCAGCTGAAACGGTGTGCCAAACACTGTTTGGTGGAGCAGCACCCTCTGCCTCAGCTGCTCACCTCCCTCCACTGCCCACCCAATGTAGGAGCCAGAAAGGCAGCTCTGTCAAACTGTGTTTTAGCTTATTTTCTTCCACATGCCTTTTCCAGGCAGGGTCTCTGTGGTGTAAGGTCTTCCCTCTCCTCTCAGCTCTCAGCAGGAGGGTGAAGGTGAGGATACGGCCCCCACACAAAGCAGCACGTGTGCCAAGATGTACTGGGACATCTGTGAAGCAGCACAAGCCCTAGACGTGAGTGAGGGTCCCATGCTTGTCAAGTAAATGACACCCAGGTTTTTGGCACCCAGAGTGACACATTTGGACTTTACAGAGATGTGACAGACTGCGGCTTTTCTGTTCTTGTGCTAGTCAAGGAAAACACCATGCACACCCTTTGCTAGAGTCATGTACAGACTCGTTCTAAGCTAGTGAACCGGAAAAATCAGACCCTGAAGCAGAAAGTGCCTTGACTGTTCTCCCCCTGTTTTAACAGAACAACTGGTGTGCAAAACCCCACTTACTTTGCAGACCACTGGGGCATTCGGGCACAAGTAGCTGGGGACAAGAAGGGCCCCATGTTCCCTGTGACAAGATATGATTATCAAAATCCAACCCGCAGGAAGGTTGATTGGGTCTTTTGCAGCAGATGGGACGACATATAATTGCTGTAATGGTCAGAAGCACAGCTAGGGCTGGGGTATAAAGAAGCCACTTCAGCAAGACCCCTGTGGTGGGAACAGGTTTGGGGAGTGATTCTTCTGCCTCAGGACATTGAGATAGTTTGTGGATGCTGAGCACATGCCTGCATCACTGCTGGCCAAAACCATCTTGACCAAAATCCAGGGAAGCGGAAAAGGAGTCTTGGTGGTTTGGACCAACTTTAATGAAAAGAGGCTTCCCTCTGTCAAAAAGTGTTATTACAGCCCCAAAGACCCGGTTACCCCAAGTGTGGCATTTACATGTATGAATACATATCTCTGCTTTTGGGAGCCTAACTACTTGCTCTCTATTTTGAGGGATTTAAGCATCTTCCTTTGAAAACTTTGCTAGGAATGTGGATCTGTTGGGGGGTGGGTGGGTGGTGAAGTTCTCACTATATTCTCTTGCCTGTAAGAGCAGCCCTCAGAAAAATGCCTCACATAAGACTAGCAATAAAATCACAAGAGCTACCAACATGAATTCACCTGCCTTCTGAGGTCTACAGAGTAAAGAATCTGCCTCTTACCCAATGCACATTAAAATTATGCAGCTCTGTTTATGTAACTATTAATCCCATAATAGCTGAGGTTATATTTTAATTACAAATATCAAAAATTCAGATTCTTCTCTGCCATCTTCTAAGCTCAACATGGCTCTGAAACAATTAATGATGCTTTAGCCTTAGACAGAAAATCAGTTCAGCATTTTCCTTTTATTCACGTGGCTGAACACCAGTCAAAGTAGCATAAACAATGGGTCTCCAGCTCTTACACCAAGGCATTTGGGACAGTGAGAATCTTGTCTTCAGATTGTTTTGTTCTAAAATGTGTTTGGCATTTTTAAGATAAATGTCCTGTACGTCTTGTTTAGGATTTGACATCTTGAGAATCTGCAAGCTGACTACTGCTGCTTTGGAAGCGCTCAGGGCGCATTGCTGAGAGCATGGGCAGGTTGGTAGGAAGGCTGTGCATATAGCTGCCAAACTTAGTGGTGAGCTCTGCTGCAGGAAGGTGTCTCACATTTTCTTTCCTCACTTGAAGAGGAACCTCTGCCCTGCAAGTCATCACACAGCCCCTGAGTGGTTCTCTCTGTAACCATCTCAGGCCCCTGCTAGTTTGCAACAGCAAATTTGGCCAAAGTGTATTTCTTTCAAGGGGAACAAGTTTATGGTTTCAGTGCTGACTATCTAGCAGATTTATGCCTTTCCTTTCAACATTAGAATCTAAATTTGGGGTTTTTTCTATCTTTATATCATGTCTTTGAAAATTCCAAACACTTGTGTATTTAACAGATCTCTTCATAAAAAGAAATAAAGGAATTTTGTTTGAGTTAGTAGGTATGAGCTTCTGTGGTACATATCAGGTATTTAGCTTGGGGGGAGGGGGGGTGTCTACATTTTTAAAAAGTTTGACTCAGTTTTCCTATAGCCTGTTCTTTGAATAAACAGAATTCAATTGCAGGATTTCTTGAATGGCATCCAGTCCCCTACCTCAGGCAACCTGTTGGTGCCCAGCAAAACATTCTTCTTAAAACAAGAATCCATTTTCCTTGTAGACCAGAGGTGCCTACATCTGGGGCACCTGCTTTCTCTCTGCTGACATGAGAAGAAACAAAGATAATGAGTGCTTCTTACTGTAGGAAGTTAAAATGTAGGTGCAAATTTTAGGTGTTTCAGTATATGTGGAATATATTCCACCCTTTGAAGTGATTTCATGTGTAGTACTATATTTCTGTGGCTTTTGTAAATTTTTGTGAATTGAAACCAGACTTTCATGTCGAGCTGACATGTTTTTTGTTTTTATGAGTTGTTAGTCTATTATAAGCCTTCTGCTTCTCCAGGAGGGCACAGATTTATGTGTATTGAGCACTGACATGCAGACCAGAGTATGAAATCACATGTTTTGGAAGCACTTCTGCATATCATTAATTTAATAATTGAAAACTACAGGTCTTCCATAACACGTTCATTATTCTTTAAGCAGAACCAACTCAGCTGTTTCCCAAAAGCCAAGATGCATTTTTAAATGAGTGATGGTCAAAAAAACACCTTCATTGACTGCAAACCCAGGGATGCTCAAAGGTAGAAGAATCAGCTTCAAGCCACCTCAGCTGGATAAAATAGCGACTGGAAAACCACACAATAGCTGGGGTACAAAGCATTTATTTTCAAAGAGGCAATGCTGGGATCTTAATTTCACTTGCAGGCAAATTTACTTGTATGCTTTTTGTTGCATGCTAGGTATCACTCATTAAATGTTAAGATCTCCATCTAAAAGGTCATAGTGTCTGTCCATCATGTAGAATGTCCTATCATGCTGTAAAAATGGATTTTTATTGAAGATGTAAGTAGTGCTGCAGGCCTGTGATCAAGCTGAAGCTGAATTAGGTTACAGATGCAGAGGACCAGTTCGTAACTGAGACTCCTTGGGGAGCAGGGAAGATCCCTCTAGACAGTAATCATGCCTAAGCCTCAGATGGCTTGTCTTGCTTCCATTTGCACCCCTTATGAATTATTCTTTCCCTGCTATTTGGAAAGGTCATAGGCCAGTGCTGCTCCAAATCCCCTGGTTTTTGACAGAAAATGTCTCTCATGAATAATGAAGTGTGGCTTTGTGCACAACAGGATAACAGACGAGTAAGGGAGACGGGATCCTCCCCTCAGCAGGAACTTCTATGTGTGTTTTGAACAATTCATCACCATGCACAAAAAGTCTATTTGTATCAGCAAGTGTTAGTACAGGCTCCTAACCAGAGGCCACATGTTCAGGAAAAACTGAGAACAATGTCTTGCATGCTCCCAGTCCCAAAGAGTGACAGTATTTGAAATGAAAAATGTTCCTTGAAGTGTCTCGGTATATAAATCATTTGGAAGTGTGGCTCCTTATCAGTTATTTAGACGTGATGAATTTTAGCTGAGAAAATGTAATAGCAGAACTCTGGTTGAGTCTTGGCTGATAACCTAAATGTGCTGACCATGAGAAGCATACAGATTGCACATAAAATCCAGAGACTAAAAATGAACCTTGAATTTTCAAGTGCGCAACAGGCTCTGTGAAAAAAAGAAAAATTCAGGTATTTTTCAGCTTTGGCCTGGAGTCCAAATTCTATCCAACCTGCTCCGCTGCTGGCTCTGAATGACAACTGATTGGACATCCGTTAATGAGAGTGAGACAGCTGAAACCAAGGGCAGCTATCTCAGGAGGCTGCACTGGTCAAAATGGCAAAAGAGAAGTAATATTAGTCTGACCTGTGTTTCTGTCATTTAGATCAAAATATGTCATGAAAACAGCATAAGAGACTTTACTAAAGACTAACCTAAACTATTTCATGCTCTTTGTACATTCCCGATTCTACACAAAATTATTTAGATCTGGTTCCAGACATTACCTATTCATTGAATCTCTATTTTAAATTAAAACTTTACAAAGAACTCTTGGGAGTTCTGTAGCTGGGAAGGAGTTAAGTTTTTTCAAGCAGAGAGTTTTGGACAGGCATGTAAACTGCATTATTTTATTCTTTTTCTACCAGTGGGTCTTTGAATATACTCCGTGCATATGGGATGTATTACATTATTTGTCACAACTGTTGTGAATGAGACACACGAGCTCACTCAGTCTATTGACTGATTACATAAGCTACTGAGAATCCAGGTCAAAGCAAAATCCTCTTTCAGAAGCTACCAGTTTAAAGACAGTGTCTTCTCTTTATCCTATAATTTGCCTCATGACAAATACCTTTTGAAAGATTTTTCAAGAATCACAAAACCTTTTTTTTTTTTTTTTTACAGGATCTGGGAAGAGGAGGTTTTACTTTAGAAGGGTTATTCAAATTTGTGTGTGAAATCCCATTGCCTGTAAAACGAAAACAAAATATTTTTTTCTTGATGGTCCTCAGGGTAGTAACCCAAAAACATTTTGCCACTGAAATCAGTTTTGAACAGGGCTAATCCTGAGGCTTTACACTACCTGCCAGTCAACTACTGGAAGCCTCAAGAGCAAGCAAGGCAATCTCTTGGTATTTACACTATACCACAAAATCCTGTCCATCCAGCACACACTGTGTGTACATGTATGACATTTCAACAGAAATTACAACAGTGTGCATTTTCCCTTTTTATTTGTTTACCACTACTATGTTCCTGGAGCAGGACTTCCTACAGGAACCATTGCACAGGATCCTGAGGAGTTTGTTGTGCAGTTATGAAAAGGATAATTATGAACGTGGGGTTAAATTAACATCTTTTAGACATCAGGCTTTCACTTTAACCTTTCCAGTCTCTCTGCATTTGATTTTTCATGTTCTTTGACCCCAGAATTGCAAGAAACTATTCACTATAAAACCACTTAAAACCACAGGGTGGAGAGGTAGACACTGTGCTTAGTACTGAAAGGGTTAGTCTGAGAGAGAAATAAGGCTGAATAAAATACAGCTCTCATAATGCTCATCCACATGATGCTTAATTAGTCCTCATTTGGGGGAACCGAGAAGCTGCAAACCAGAATAATCAGTCCTTAATGGATGGTAATGTCAGATGAATGTTTGGAAGAAGATGACAAAAAACATTTGGGGTTTTTTTATTTCCAACTTGCAGTCATTCTTAGATTGCAAGATAATGGAAATGGAAGCTCAGGAAATACATTTACGTGACTTCTCCAGCTCCCTGCATAGCTCCATCAGCTATGCACAGAAGACATCGTCTAGAGTTTTTGGCCTACTATGAGTCAAAAAAATAATCAGGCCTGATGTGGTACAACAGGCTGGCATAATATTCTGCCTCACCTCCATCCATAGCTGCAGATACTTCCAGGTTGTAAGAACCCTGAGTAAAGCTAAATTAAAAAAAAATATTAAAGCATAAATTTAGCTCCAGCTTTTGCAGGAAGGAACTGGGTATTTATACAGCTATTTATGCAGCTGCAGCTGTTATCATGCACATTTGTTTGTTTTTTTACACAAATACCATTATGAAAGAAAAAGTCTTACTGTAGAATTGGTAAGTCCATTTCAGCTCCCACTTTGGTAATTAGCATTTGATGAGGCTACTTGATCTTGCGTGTAACAGTTTTCATCAATATTTGGTGGCACTACCATGCATTAAGTGCTAATACATTATTTCTAGGAACATTAAGGCCTGGAGTGATTGCCACAGCCATTGTTTTATGGAGTCAGCAAATTAGAGAAACAAGTCACAGGAATCTTAAAGACCATTAGCCTTTTTTTTGTGGTATTTCCAGAGGACAGTTTTCAACCTGTGTGAGTTGAATGGCTGAATGTTTTTCTCTTATTTTAAGGTAATATTAAAGAGAAATTTTAAGTAAGCTGTAAATATGCATTCAAGACATTAAAAGAAATTTTCCTGTGAATTAATGAATGTGATAAGTGCCCTGTGGTGAGACAGTGCTGGATTTGCTTTGAAGTCAAAATAGAGATTTCTGGTTGGTGATTTTCTAGATGATAAGAACATTCGTCTGATAGCAGCAGCAATTATTTTTCTGTGAAGGCTGCTGCAACCTGCAATATCATTGTACTCTGTTCCTAGTTTTATCACTGTCTTCATGACTTCTATTCCCCTCCAAGACTTGAGTTTTGTGCTTTTGCAAGGCACTTCACTAATCCCTATAGGCACCATGTCTTTTCAAATTAAACTGCAAACATGGCCTTAAAGTACTGGTGAAAATCTAAAGTAAATCTACAAGAGAGAGAAAAAGATAGTTTATTCTGGAAGTCCAGACTCCTAATTCTTCTGCTTCCATAGAGGTGGTGTCGTGGTTTAACCCCAGCTGGCAACTAAGCCCCACAGCCACTTGCTCACTTCCCCCCAGTGCAGTGGGGGAGAGAATTGGAAGGGTAAAAGTAAGAAAACTCGTGGGTCAAGATAAAGACAGTTTAATAGGGAAAGCAAAAGCCACACATGAAAGCAAAGCAAGATGAGGAATTCAATCACCACTTCCCACCAGCAGGCAGGTGTTCAGCCATCCCCAGGAAAGCCAGGCTCCGTCACACGTAACGGTGACTTGGGAAGGCAAAATGCCATTAGTGCAGACATCCTCCCCTTCCGTCTTCTTTCCCCAGCTCTATATGCTGAACATGACACCACGTGGTACAGGATACCCCTTGGGTCAGTTGGGGCCAGCTGTCTGGGCTGTGTCCCCCCCAGCCTGCTCACTGGTGGGGTGGGGTGAGGAGCAGAAGAGGCCTTGATGCTGTGTAAGTGCCGCTCAGCAGTAATGGAAACATCCCTGTATTATCAACAGTGTTCCAGCACAAATCCAAAACTTAGCCCCACACTAGCTACTATGGAGAAAATTAACTTTATCCCAGCCAAAACCAGCACAGGTGTGGATGGGAAGAAAGGGAATGAATCTGAGATGAAGTTTCAGCCCCCATGAGTGGTTATTACCTTTAATTTCCTGGTCTCTGTGGGCTTGTCAGTAATGTTTTGCCAGGCTGGTTGCTTTTAAATATATGTCAGAGCTGACACAAGAGGCAACAACATCTCAGCAGTGTATTATTTACCCAGGAGTATATGCTATAAACTGTAATAGAAATATATCATTACATATACATTAAAGTGCAATTTATTTTGATGCTTCTGTAGTTCTCTTGCAAATAATACTTATCTGTTGGAGGAGGAATGAGATCCATCTGAGCTTAGACACGTTGCAGTGACTTCTGAGCAAGCCTGACTGTTTGTTCTCACTAGGAACTGCTGACCCTCAGGATGGACAGTCATCTGCAAAGTTCATTTTTGGCAGCTAGCTTTGGCTCTCTTGATTTTACATGACACCTGAACGGTACCTGGTGCTGTGACTTAAGCATCTAAAATTGGTGTTGGGGATGTGTGTGGGGACTGAGAGCAGACACTACTGCTGTTTTGCTCCAGAGGACCACGCTGTTGCTAGGACCAGATCAAGCCCCAAGATACCTTCCTGCAGAGCTTTTCTTCATTCTTGGCCCTCACGTACAAGTCTCCTTGTAATAGCCAACATGGAGACTGGGCAGAAGAAAAAGACAATTTTTAAGGAGGCTTCAAGGCATGATTTATGAATTTCTGTAAGACATTAGCCTAAGAGTTTGGGGAAGGGGCAGGAGTTGTGTTTCAGTGGTCATAAGGAGGCTGTTGTGTTTACAGACAAAAGGCAAGAGTCCTTTTGTGTTACTATCCAGCCCATGGGTACATAGTCACCTACTACACCAGAGTAACTGGTGATAAAAACAGATGGCACAGCATGAGCTGGGAGTGAGATATCTGTCATGCAGCATCATTGTGCCCATGTATACAGTCTGGTAGTTTTACTCAAGATCTAGCCTGCCACAGTAAAGGTGGCGTTGCTCTGCACAGTGGGTGCAAAGAAGCAGGAATTAGTGCAGAAGTATCCAGAGGTGGTCTTCGGATTGTCTTTGTTTTTCCCTGCTGGCTGGCAGCCGTGGCTGTATTGCCCCCTGAAGAGGTCAGTTGTTGCTGTGGAGCTGCACATATCAGCAGTGGTAAGTGGTACTCAGAGGATGCCAGAATGAAGTGGGAGCAAGAAGAAGTCAGACTTGGCTGTTTAGTGGCCTAAGTAAATGGGATGAGAGTTGGCAGTATCTAGTTCAGAAAACTATGTACCACCATTGAAAAACCTCCTAATCAGGAGGTGTGCTACAGTGTGATTGCCCTGTAGGTCATCTCTGGAGACTCAATAGCCAAATGTTTAAAGGCATTAGACACTCATAAGGACAGAGAGGGCACCAAATGACATTTTCAGAAGTGACTTTTATTGCTTAGATTGCAATGAAATCCATGGGAATCAGACAGTGAAGTACTTTTCAATGCCTCCCTGAGAAAACTCTGCAAGGTGCCTGTTTTTGTCAATAGGTGCCCTCGTGCCTTTTAAAAACCTTAGCAATGGTGAGTAGCAGGGGTGGAAGAAGGATTAAAACACAAATGCCACAGTGTTTGAGTCCTCCCTGTGTAATGCCTGTGCATGGCTGTATTTGTGTGCTTGGTGCCACGGGAAGGTGGATCACGCAGGGACATGCCATCAGAAATGAAGGATGTGGCACATAGACCTCCCAAAAGGTATCAAAGAAGAGAACAAAAAAAAATCAGAGCATCGTCTCTGATTCCCATTCCCCTGAGCAGATGAAGAGAAAAGGACATGTTTAGTACCTTGTTCCTTAGATCGCAATAGCAAAAGTACAACCTGGCTCCAGGGCTAAATAAAGAAGGAAAACAAACTAAGCCCTGCTACCAGCTGTCATGGAGAAAGGTCTGCTGTGTTTTCCAGGGGGATTATTAGTGTTACCAGTAACTGGGGTACCACAAAATATAGTGGGAATGAAAAGTGCAAAGGTAAACTTCCAGCAAAGATAATCAAAATATGAAGAAAGAGGAGATTATTCTTTCACAAAATTCAGTCTATTCAGAATCCTATTGCAAATATTATCTTGCAAAATAAACTAGCAATGTTGTATCTTATAATAGGAGATAATTATTGATACATAAGAGAGAGAATGTGGCCTTGAAAGAGGAGGCTTAGAAAACCTTCACCAACTGCGTCAGGGACTGCAGTTTAAATGCAAAGCTGGTGAACAGTCAGATGCATAGTAGCAATCAGGCAGCCACTGAGAGAATTCATCAAGGACCACAGAGGCAGATGAAGCTGCAAAGCAGAATACTTGTGCGAAACAAAATGCCAATGCAGTGGAAGGCCAGCGGGTCCTGTGGAACAAAACCTGATGATGAAAAGCATGGCCATACTCACAAGTACACCATGGTGTCCAAGCCTGCAGGGGAAAGCAATGAAAGAAAAACTGGAGCACAATCAGGAAGCAGCCACTGATTTAGAATTTAGATGCATATGGTACTAGGCTGTGTGAAGTGGCAAAAATGAACAGTTTGTAGGGTTCAGGCTGGCATCAGATGCAGCAATATTACAGTAACAGGTCATAGGCAAGAAATTGAATGTCAGGTGGATAAAGGACCTACAGGACTACGGAGATTTATTTGGGATTATCAAAGTGAAGAAAGCAACATTCTCATCTAGCAACACTGAGTAACAATTACATGATTTATTAATCCCTAAGACTTTATGTTAGTACGAGTGTAATAGCACATAGAAAGTACTTGTGCTACCAGTAATATAGAAGATGCAGAAGCTACCACTGTCAGTGCAAACAGCACTTAGATGATGCTTAGACCACTGTGGTGCTCTCCAGGCTTGAGCTTGTCTCTCTGTGGAGTCAGGCTGGCTTAGCCCAGGGTGCCTGCAGTGGGCACTCCTGGCTGGGATAGCTGCACCTCTGCAAGCTCAGAGAGGATCATAGGAGCTAAGGAATGGGTAGCACATGCCTTACAAACAGGATCAACTGGAAGCATTGGTCAGCTCCCAGAGCTAAGTAATCATTGGTATTACTGAGACTTGGTGGAATGAGTCCCACAACTGGAATGCTGGGATGGAGGGCTACAGGCTGTTCCAAAAGAACAGGCAGGGCAGGCAAGGTGGAGGTGTGGCAGTATGCATAAGGGACAGGTTTGATTGCACAGCACTTAAGTGTTAGTGATGATGTGGTGGAGAGCCTCTGGGTAAGGATTAGGGGGATGGAAAACAAAGGAGATATTGTTGAGGGTGTCTAGTAGTGATCGCCCAGCAAGGCTGTAAGCACTCATGAGTTATTCTGTAGGCAATTAGAATAAATTTCTGGATCAGTAACCCATGTCCTTATGGGAGATTTCAACTTCCCAGACATCAATTACGAATATCATACTGCTGTGAAGAGCAGATCTTGGAAATTCTTGAAGCTTTGTAGGAGATAGCTTCTTGTCACAGGTACGCAGAGAGCCAACTAGGAAAGGTGGCCTCCTAGACTTGATATTTGTGAATAGAGAAGGATTTGTGATGGATGTGATGATAGGTGGCTGTCTTGGCCATGGGATCACAAAATGCATGAGTTTAAAATTTTCAGTGTAATGAGAAAAAAGGACAGCAGGGTTGTTACCCTGGACTTCAGGAGAGCAAACTTTAAGCTGTTGAGGGAGCTATTTGGCAGAGTACCCTGGGAATCTGCTTTTGAGTGTTTAGGAGTCCACAAATGCTGGTCAGACTGTGTTGCACATCAAGCAAGCAGGGCAGACTTGCTGATCAGCTTGGCTGAACAGGGAACTCCTCGTGGAGCTCAGCAGGAAAAAGAAACTGTATGATCTCTGGAAGCAAAGTCAGGATTTGCAGGAAGAGTATGGAGTTGTGGTTCACCTATGCAGGAAGAAGACATGAAAGGCCAGAGCTCAATTAGAGTTGAAACTGGCCAGTATTGTTTCAGATAACAAGAAGGGCTTTTTAAAGATGTTAATAGCAAAAGGAGGTCTAAAGAAAACATTGGACCAAAACTTGTTGAAGATGGTCATCTGACTAATAGGGATGAAGAAAAAGCAGAGGCATTCAGTGCATATTTTTGCCTCAGTCTATAATAGTACTGATAGATCTTGGGCTGCCCAGTCCCCTGAGTCAGAGGACCACAAGCAGGGAGACAGTGACTTTCCATTTGTGGACACTGAAATTGTAAGGGACCAGCTGTATCAGCTAGATGTTCACAAGTCCGTGGGATGGATGGGATTCATTGCAGAGTACTGAAGGAGTGGATGTTATGGCAGGCCCCATCTCCATCATCTACCAAAGGTTTTGAGGGTCTGGGTAGATTTCTGCTGACTGGAAGCTAACCAGTGTTACAAACCCGTGTTATTCCAATCTACAAAAAGGGTGAGAGGGAAGACTCAGGAGACTGCAGACCTGTTAGGCTAACCTCAGTTCCTGGGAAAAATATGAAGATTATACAGAGTACTATTGAAAGGCAGTTAAAGAATAATACAATCAGCAGGAACAGTCAACATGGGTTCATGAAAGTAAAGTCTTATTTAACTGATTTGATATCCTTCTATCATAGGGTCACCCACCTAGTAGATCGAGGGAAGGCAGCATAGATGTAGTTTTTCTGGATTTTAGTAAGGCTTTTGGTACTGTCCCTGACAGCATCATTCTGGACAAGTTGTCCAGCTACAGGATGAGCAGGTTCACAGTGCACTGGGTGAAGAACTGGCTGAAGAGCAGAGCTCAAAAGGTTGTAGTGAATGAGGCTACATCTGGCTGGTGACCGGTCACCAGCAGTGTTCCTCAGGGTTCAATTCTAGGGCCGGTTCTCTTCAATATATTTATCAACGATCTGGATGCACCATTAACCAGTTTGCTGATGATACACAAATTGGAGGTGCTGTTGACTTTCTTGGGGGACAAGAGGCCTTGCAGAGGGATCTAGATAGACTGGAGCATTGGGCAATGATCAACGGGAGGAAAATGAACAAGTCAAAATGCTGAATTCTGCACCTAGGATGGAGTAATGCTGGGCACAAGCATAAACTGGGAGAGGAGTGGTGGGAGAGCAGCCCTGCTGGAAGGGATCTGCGGGTGCTGGCTAACAGCAGCTCAGTACGGGTCAGCAGTGTGCCCTGGCAGCCAAGAGGGCAAACAGCACCCTGGGGTGCATCAAACACAGCATAACCAGCCAGCCCAGAGAGGTGATTATCCCGCTGTGTT
Organism: Microhierax caerulescens; assembly: GCA_035590215.1. Lineage (NCBI taxonomy): Eukaryota > Metazoa > Chordata > Aves > Falconiformes > Falconidae > Microhierax > Microhierax caerulescens. The sequence goes on along the minus strand of JAVJGJ010000014.1, from coordinate 64,921,629 downwards.
CAGCGTTGGTGCGGCCTCACTTGCAGCACTGTGCAGGTCTGGGCCCCACAACTGAAGGAGGAGGTGAAGGTCCTTGAGTGTGTCCAGAGGAGGGCAAC
>JAVJGJ010000014.1:64873408-64921066 GCA_035590215.1 Microhierax caerulescens | reverse complement strand
TCTCCTCTCCTCTCCTCTCCTCTCCTCTCCTCTCCTCTCCTCTCCTCTCCTCTCCTCTCCTCTCCTCTCCTCTCCTCCTCTCTTCTCCGTGATCTTCTCTGCCTTTACAGTTGCACCCTGAGGCTGTTCGCTCAGCTCTAGTTTTTCATGAGGTAAAACCAAAGTGTTTTGTCCTACCAAGAAAGGGTAGGGACCAATCTGTTTTGTGTTTTCTTGGAGGCTATTTCTCTAGCTCAGAGCAGGTGTCCATTGGTGGAACAACATTAAGAAGACTGAACCAGCTGATTTCTCACCTCTTGGATGAGGCAGCTGCCAGGTCTCTCTGTCCAGCATCTCCTGCAATCCCTAACCCTATTAACCAGCTCAAAATAGCAAATGAGGGGTTATTCTCCAGCTATCCCTACATTTTTGAGTGGGGTTATTTTTCTGTAAGTTGATATTACCTCACTGACATGAAGGCAGGATTAATCAAGTTTCACAGAACTGGAAAAAACACTTACTTTTATACATAGGACCAAAACCTGCCTGGAACTTTTCTTGTTTGAGCAAGCAGCCAGAAAGCGAAGGGAAATAATGAGAAAAAGGAGATGTACTTGTCACTACAACTTCATGACTGATCATAGATGTGGGTGAGAGAAGAGACAGCTTGCTGCTTGTGCCAGAATCTATGGAATCACAGAGCAGTGTCTTCATATCTTGCTGCATGATTTCCTAATGATATTGTGTTAATATAAAGCAAAGCAATATAGCTTAGCAATGCAGTATCAAGACATGACACTGTAATAATTATGTGGGCTTCTTTGGAATGAAGTGACCTTGAAATCCATTAATTAAGTAGCAATGTGTATCTTACTTTAATTCAGCATCTTGTTTTAATTTAGTGTCATTTTTAAGTGCAAAAAATGTCCCTATGTTTCTGTTCCCAAAATAATTCAATATTTACTGTTTGTTGGATAGCATTTGGAAACAGAAAAGCTGCACTGGAGGTCTATGAACTGCTCAGAATCTTTGTTGTATGTAACAGGCTCTGTCTGGACCTGCAATTTGTGCATAAACTTTGAATCCTACATTGTAGAGCCATTTTGCATATGGATGTGCACGCAGCATTTGGTTAGACTTACTAAAAAAGCCTTTTGCTCAAGTAAACCATTACAGGTCCCATCAGCCCAGTTCTGCCCTGTCTTTACAGCAAAGATCTGTTGCTACAGGCCTTGGCATTACTTCAGGAGAAGTTTCCAGTCAGGATTCATTTTTGACATAGATGAATGAGGACTTTGGTGAGACAACTCAAAAGGGTTTGCCCTACATACTTTTGCTGAGCATAAAGCTCTGAAAAATGAATGATTGCATTTAGAATTGCCTTCAACATTAATAGCTAGAAAGGATCTGCCCTGTTCTGTGTATAAGAGTGGGGATTTATTTGCTGTGATAGAAGTGGAGTGGACCCCTGCTTTCTCCATTCAGAGGTACTCCTGTTTTGGGTTGTGTGGTCAACTTTTTCTTAAGGAGAAGAATATTCCAGATGATAAAAACAGCATACATAAATGAAACTGTGTTTTTTAAATTGAATAGTATCTTCTTCTCCTTAGATCCATGACCATTAAATAAGAGTAAAAATTTAAATGCAAGCTTTTGAGGGGGAAATGTGACTTTTGTCAGAGAAGGTATTATTGCAGAGATGTACATGTTGAGCTAATTTTACAAAGCAGCCAAGTCATTTTGCATTCTAAAACTTTTAAGATCTGCACACAAGGTACAACTAAATTTCTCTGAGAGGTACATGGAAATGCTGTTAATAACCTAATATCCCTGCTGTCAGAAATGTATTTTTGAAATGCATAAGGCTAAAGGATGTCTTTTTCAGTGCAGCATCATGAAATTAGAAAGTCTGGGAATTGATAAAAGATGTGATTTTTTTCCTCTATGCCTTTACCCCATAGCATTTTAGGAAACGGTGGGCTTTATCTTAATCTCTGTACGTTCTTCTTTGTTTATTTTCAGGATTCCTCTTTGATTGGAACAGCCACAGTGGCTAGTCCCAGGACAAGTGCAGTGACTGGAGATCAGGGAACACCACCGAAGGTCCAGCTCCCCCTCAATATGTAAGCAGCTCATCTCAGTCTCTGCATACTCGGTTTCCATTTCTGTGCGCATTTGTGCCTGTGTTTGAAAAGCCTGAATCTAAGCTCAGGAGCATTCTGAGAACAGAGAGAGATTGCAATTTCATACATGATCCAGCCTCTGCTGAAATTGAAAAAAGAATAGAGAAAAGCAAGACTTCCCCCTTTCTCTGTGAGCCCTTTGAGACCCCTGGTATATTTATTACAGCTGAATGAATCACTGTGAAGCAAACAGAATGCCTCTCATCTAGAGAAAATCTTCCTTCATTTAAAGCTCTTAAAAAGGTGTAGTCCCATGCAATCAAACACCTGATACATTCATCGTTAACAAGAAAAATTGACCCAGTTGCATTTTTTGAGTGCCATAAAGGCAACGAATGAACTTCGTGTCATGGGCATATGGGCTTATTGAATAGTGTGTAGAAAAAACAGAAGTTTGACTAGATACAAAACAAAAAGAGTAGACTTGGTTATAATAAATCCCTTCTAGCCTGGTTAGTTTATCTGGTACCTGTCTAGTTACAATACTGAACCCATTCGTCTCATCACATATACCTTGTGAAAGGAGTAGAACTGTATAGACACACACATATGCACACCAGTATTTTAGAGTTTTATGATATGCCTAAACCAAGCTCTGAATTCACAAATAAAATCTTAAAGTAACATAGCAAATCTCCTTTAAAGAGAATAGGGGAATTGGAACAGAACCAAACTGAATTTCTTCTTGGCTATTAAGGTGAGATCTTCATACCTGAGGGGTACTACACATCACTAACTGCCCCACAGAGAGGTCTCATCATCACCCCATTGTCATCCTGCGCAGCCTGTGTGGCACATAGCAGGGCACAAATTTATTTTAAACATTGTCCAGACTAGGAAGCAGTAACTGGCAGTATTTCCAGTATTTAGTTGCTGAATCGGGACATTTTCCAGTTCGCTGGCAATGCCCCTGCCTCCATGCCTGAGCAAGCCTCCCCTTCTCCCTCCCATGCTTCTCCTATCGTCTCCCTCGTGAAGCAGCCTTGTAATCCACTCTGTCATTTTGTATTTGCGAGCCAAGTTCCAGTCAAAGTGGAAGCGTTATCTGAAAGCTGTAGCAGAACTGGGGAGGCACAACCCTAGACACAGCCCTGGGGCTTCTGCGTTACAAGTAGAGTCACAGGCAGCTCCCTGAGGCTAAGAACATGAGCTACCTTCATGCTCAGGCCTTTTTTTTAGGGGACTTTCAATAAACATTTTGGCCCCTTCTAGGTCCTGCTCCCTAACCATTAGCCTCACTGTTTCATGTAGCCTAGAATAACTTGCTATTACATTTTGCAAGATTTTAGATGGCATTTTAATGTTTTCCTCTTGGTTGTAGAGAGTTTGCTTGTGAAGTTTCATGCCTAAAATATAGAGAACAGTGAAACGTGTCCAAGTCCAAAGGCCTTGGCTTAAGGCAAAATCATCATCAGCAAACAGGACCACTAGACGTGATTCCCTGCCAGAGGAAAAGTCCAGAAACACTAGGGAGGGAAGCTGCTTGCACTCTAATTCTTTTTAGCGATGTATGACAGCAGGCATCCCGCCAGCTCTCCCACAGCCCTCTCTGTGCCAGCACCTAAGGCATGCACCTGTCCCCATGGAGTGGGCATGCCAGCCACAGCCAGACAGCAGACCCAGGCTGGGCTTGTCTGTCACTGGGTTTGGAGAACCCCTACCTCTTTGCAGACTAATAGAGGAAGCCCCAGGGACAGCCATCCTCACTGCCCCACGTAGGTGGCGGGGTCACTGGGCCTCAAAGAAGGTGCTGATCCCCTCTGTTGTCCCAGGGTCAAGCTTTGTGGTTATCACATACAAGTTTTCTTCAGTTTAGCCATAGGGATTTGTCAGTTTTGGCATGGAGGCCAGGCTGGGCTGTTGTACACCTTCTTTTACTCTCTGCAAGGATTTCGATGCTCTGTCCAGAGGTTGTTTAGGCTCATTGTAGTATTGGATATTCAGGCTTACTGGAGCCTGAGTTGGGGGAATTTACAGGGAGATAGTAGGAGAGCTGCAAGGGAAAGCAACCTATGATCCACTTAGGGTAATTTTCCTTGCACCTTCTTCCAGCATTTCAACCTGTAAATTACATTATTACATGTAGCCTCTTGGGAAAGGGCTATGTGAGTCTATCTAAAATGCTCTGTCCTTGACCCCCAGCTTTACCCATAGCTTCTGAATATGAGCCCTGTGTGAGCAGCAACTTAAAAAGAGGTAGTCAAAGCCACACTTTCTGCTCCCTTGAGTAAGTGCAATCTGGCACTTTCCGTCATGTCCTAGCAGAGTGCAATGCTGAAGGATTAGCACTGAAGCATGCAACCTTATTTCATGTCAGGCTGATGCATTTTAATGTTCTTCAGGTCATACATAGCCTCATGTTTTCCATCAGGTGAACAGCAGCTACGGACCTGCTCAGGACCACCTGATTATTTAGGCTCAACAAAAGATGTGCAGGATGGTTCCTCCCATCTGTTGACTAATGAAATACAATTTCTGATTAGGTCTTTGTACCCCATGCACGTGGTAAACAGAGACAGGCACATCAGCCTAAGCATGCCCCAAGGAGCTGTTACCAAATATTTCATATTCCACTCATTACTGCTGTTTATTTACTGCCTTCAGAATAAAAATAAGGAAATCTACCAGTACCATAAAGGAGTAGAATCAGGAAAAATAACAGAATTTATTCCTCAATTATATTTCCTGGAGAGCAGAAGTAAAAAGCCATGTATCATTTTTATTGGCTGCAAGTCTACAATCACAATGGTTATAGTTTTCATTATTTCTCTGGTTCACTGCTATAAGGTGGGCAGCAAGCCTCTTCTCACCCACCCCTGAGCCTAAGAGCATTCTGCTGCACTTTGTAGTGTAAATGCACTTTCTGAAGTGTTTCCCCATTTGTCCTAATCTCTCTACACTGCCTGTAAAGCACAAATAAATAAAAAACTCAAGATGACACAACCTTGATCAAGAATTACCAGAAATCTCTTTTTGCATTTGTAGAAAGGCGACAATACAAAGAAAAAAAAATAAAAAGGTATTTACGAAGAAAGTGTTGTCCTGTGTGTGCACTGTTGCTATTCTATCCCAGCTTCCCTTTATTCCCCACAGTGCAAGCAATCATTCTTAATTTTCAACAAGAATCTCTCTAAACAGGAAGAATATCTTCAGGGACTTTAAGCTGTAGTCATCTCACAACATTAGACACATCCCTGAAGTAGTAACAGAAGAGCAAAAGAGAGATAAAAAGAAAGATTCTAAACAAAGGGAATAAATAAAAGCTGTAATTAAATAAATAAAAAGTTCTACATATTGGGTCCTCTATGAAAGATTTATTAGAATACTTGCATGCAAAACATCCAAAGCCAAATTCTACCACTTCATTTACTAAAGTAAAATTCCCCTTGCAGAATTTGGTCTTCTGCTACTTTTTGTTTTACCCACATAATACAAGAATTACCGTGCCAGATCAGAACAGTTTGGTGTGTTGTTTTAAAAATTGGCCAGCATAAATAACATTGAGAAAGCTGCACGAAAAGCTGCCTTAAATGTTTCTCAAGTAGCCTACCCATAAGAAAAATTACTTCTGAAAACCCACAGTAGAGGTGGTTCCCACCCTGAAGCATATGAATATACACTTCTTCCAGATGTTAGGCTTTGCAAAGCCTTCCCACTTGACTACTGGTTACTCTGGCTGTCTCTGTAATTGCCTTGTCCTTCTGAAACTGCTGCTAAGTCCTTAACTGTGGTGCTGCTTTGTAGCAGTATTTTGCTTTGGTTGTGCCCCGAGTGAGAAGTATGTCCAATGAATTTCCAAATTACCCCCTCCCTTTACTCTGATTAGTTATTCCCTTATTGTCTTGGCATCCAGTTGATCTTGTCTCTGCCGTGCCTTGTTGGTGTGCGGTAATGATGTCCCTTTTTAACTACCCTTTCTGAGCAGTGTTTCTGCTCACTTTCTGCTCTGTGGGGCTGGAGTCGAATTGGGACAAGTGGTGGTTGACATCTGTGTGCTTTCTTCTTGTGTGACTTTTTCCTGCAGCTACCTAGCCCTGTACGCCTACAAGCCTCAGAAGAATGATGAGCTGGAGCTTCGCAAAGGTGAGATGTACCGGGTCATTGAGAAGTGCCAAGACGGCTGGTTCAAGGGGACGTCTCTGAGGAGTGGGATGTCTGGTGTCTTCCCAGGCAACTATGTGACACCCGTTTCAAGGTGAGGACCACTGGTCAAAGTGGAAATGCCTGAGCTGGGACTGAGAGGGATTGTGCATCTGGAGGGTGCTGAAAATAATGTAGCTCTGCTTTTTAATCACACTCCTCTCCCAGAAATTTTCTGGTAGCACTGCAGACTTAGGTAATGAAACTTGCTGCTTGTAGTATTACAGTTATCCATGTTCTCAGAAAACTTCACTAGTTGTGTTAGATGACAGCATTTACAGCCTCTGACTACAAAGTCTGATGAGCCCAGGTTTTACTGTTGTAAAGAATCTGTTTGTTGGCCAATGATATTTATATTGTTATAAAACTACTGGACATGTAACAGGGAAAAACAAAATAAGGAATGCTTGTGTCTTGCTTTTCAGTAGCTCCTTGTGTAGATTTTGTTTTCTTAAATCAAAGATCCTGGGTTGTTTGGATCTGGACTATTGTTCAGAAGTGGTAGGAGAGTTCAATAAATTGTCTGATTTTAGCTACCAGTCTCATTTGCAGTAGATGAGAAAATGAAAGAATAGTGTGTTTGAGGAGGAGTGCCATTTGTCAGAGTTCAGTATTGGACACACCAAATCAAAGATCGTTTCTGATCTACAGCCCACTCTGAAATAGTCTGCAAGCTGAGGAGAAAGTGCATTAGTGTATCCTAGACTGCACTAGTGTGTCCTAGCACTGTCCCACGTGCTCCTTGCAGGTGAATGTTGCCATGTGTATGCAAAAATCTCCTTTAGAGCAACCATGGGCTGGCAAACCAAGCTCGCTCTTTCTCATATGCTCTCAGTCTCTCCTCCCACATGCACATGGTCTCCACCATCGTTCACTCCTCTCGAGAGACAGGCTCCTCATAACTCAGACAATGTTGATCTTGGAAAATTGATCCAGTTTTGTTCCATCTTAAGTTTTTCAAGTTTGTAATATGTGGACTGAGCAAGACCAATAGTTAAGAGCAGATTAGAAGACGATAACTAAGCCTGCTGACAGTCCTAATACTGCATTTTAGTAAAAAAAAAAAAAATACATTAATTCATGGGTTCTTCACTGTTCATCAGCCTAAATGTATTACCTGATTTTATAGAGCCCCTTGGCTGCCTTCACTCCTTGCCTCTTCAGCTCTTAATTAGTAAAGAAGTTTGTGCTGAAGGGTTGGTGATCTGAATCAGCAAGACTTTATTAAATACAGCATGTCACAGCTAGAACAAGACAGAGAGAAGTGCTAAAGGGCAAAAGAGCTTTCCACAAAACCTGAAAGCAGCTGTATGATTATATTTATGATCCTATGAGCTAATTAAGTTCCTGTGTAAATCACCTTCAGTGAGAACAGCAAGAAAAATCTGATAGCAACAAAATCTCCTATTTGCTGCACTTTCAACTTAACTTTGTTCCCCTTTGACAGCAAAGCAGAGGATTAGATTCATACATGATTTTCTGCCACTCCCTACAAAATCCAAGAAAAAGAAGTTGCCCGTGAATTTAATAATGCCAAACTAGATTTATAAGGTGCCAAAGCACATGTGTGAGCAGAGCATGGTGGAAAAAAGACAAGACCCTTTAGATGGACAGACAGGCACAGAGCAGCAGAGGAAATTTGCCAAATCCAACATCTATCCAGCTCTGTTGGAGTCACACAGTTTCTGTACCTGTTGGTGTCCCTATTTGCCTGGACACAGCTCTCAGTGGACTACTAGGTGTGCTTTTCTGGCAAACTCAGTCTAGTGCAGATGGCCAAGGCAGCTCCAGCTGAACCTTGCTGCTACCCTGCCAGCTCTTCACAGTAGATGACAGACAGTCAAGATTTCCATCTGGTGGGGTTCCCAGCTTTTTCCTACCTGGAGGCTGATGAAAAAAAAAAATTGAAGAAAAAAAACCCCTCAGATTAATTTAGGAAAATGTAATCCAGGGAAACCTTGCATCATGAGATCAATCAAGTCAATGACACCACAGTGTTGTTTTTCCTGATGTGATATTTTTTTTTTTTTTTTTTGGGGGGGGGTGGGGATTGGGCACAGGGGATAGCTATCTTTTCCAGTTTCAGACCATATCTTCCAGCCTGTGTTTTGGTCTCTTTCTATCAGAATTTCACCCTTTTGGCTCTTCCTCTTTTTGCTCTTTTCTTAGGGTTACTTCTGTCTTTCTTGTTCTCTGAATCAGACCAGACTGTTCAGTATACTGCTTTGTTCTGCTCTTCTCTCTATGTTCCCATACAATTTTGGGGCACCAGAAGTTATCCCAAACCCAACCCCCATAGGCTGGCCTTGTAACCTTTCTGTTATCCTCTCCTCCCTTCCCAAACCTCTGCACTGTCTCATTTCCATTTCCTCCACCATACTTCATTCTGCATCATATCCACTCTGCTGTCCTTTCCTGGAGGACACGGAGCACACAGAGCTTAGCACATGGAGCAGTCCAGGAGAAGAGCATAAAATGATCCCTCTGTTTCATGGCATCTGCTGCTGGGGAAGGAAATTACTCAGGAACCTGAGTAAGAAACTCAGAGAAAGCTGCTGAGCAGCAGCTGAGTTTGTCCATTGCTGTCCTGTCCTCCCCAGTGTCCTCCTACACCTGGTCAGAGAGTTTCCAGATCAGTGGTAGGAGGACTAAGACCTGCTCTAGGATGAACTCTCTGCACAGGAGAAAGAGCCTCGTTCCTTCCCTCTAAGGTCTCCCCGGCCACTCAAGTGAAATACAACCAGTGCATGCAGTTGAATGGGGTCATGCAGCTGAAGGAAGTGTCAATTATTGTTTGGATTTCCTTTTCAGTTAGGTCTGCTGCATTCCCTTCCCTTTTGCATTTCCTTAGCAAGTCTAAGCTGGTGCTGGTTACATTGGTAGGGTAAGTGTTCAGACAAGCCAGGCCCTGCCAAGTCTGCTACTTTTCAGTCCCCTTCAACAGCCACACACAGATTTTGTTATCCATCTTTTTTCCTCCCTGTGGGGCTGTATGCAGGTTTGGTCCTAAGAAAAGATCTCTGAGTCTGTTTTAATTATCACTCCATTAGTACCTGTAAAATAGCCTCTGGCGCACAAAATTGCATTTGGGAGATATCCATTTCTTCTGAATTTAGATATGTGACTTTACTAAAAACTATTCAGACAGAAATGTGGCTTAAGAAAAAAAGCAATAAGAAAAATTATCTTTTCCACTGTTGCCCTGTACTTCTTCCCATAGGATAAAGGAGTGAAAATGTCCTCCAGCATGCTTACAACGGTGTCCTATAAAGATAAATATATATCTATAACTTGGTTTACTTTAACACCTGAGGGACTATCGTGTCGAACGCCCTAAGTAACTGGGGGTGCTTATCAGCATTGTGGCTGGGTATCGGGGTCTCTGCAGCATGCTTACACTGTGCCGTGTCTTCACACAGGGTGCCAGTGGGAGCTGGGCAGCCCAGGAACAGCGGAGCTGGGGGAGCTCCAGCAACAAAAGGAGCCCCAGGAGCCATCCACCCCATCGGGGCTGGTCACACCAATGCCGCCGCGGCTGTCAGACCGGTTGTTCCTATCACTGCTCCTCAGACGCATCCCCAGCTACAGGGGGCCTCTCCACAGCTGAATAACTGCTTGAGGTATTCAGCTCAGCAGCCAGCCAGCCAGACCCGCACCGCCATGCAGATGGGTACGTGCACGCCCGCCGGTGCCTCTCGCCCTGCGTTGGCAGGATTGATGTCATACCCCTCAAGCACAAACCTCTCAAATCTGCCCGTCCCTACAGCTTGCTTTCTCATTTTAGTCGCAGCTCGGTCAATGTGGAATAGAGTATGTTTTATTTGCTTGTAATATGTATGGGTTTCTATTGATCTCTGGGAACCATGTTGTGTTTATCAGATTGTTCTGTTGCTACAGCTGAAATAGATTATAGTGTTTACAAATATTTATACAATTTATCTGAGTGAAAGCAAGCACCCTGCATACCGAAGAGATTAACAGTTCTGAGTCCGGTTGGCTTGCTGACAGAAAAATACTGCCCTTATCACAGGGCAAGTAATACACGACTTAAAATTAAGAAGCATTTCATTGGGCTTCAGGGATGAAAGGTATTTATTAGGCAGAACGGGACCCGGTGTTAGTGATAAAACAAAAGATCTGAAAAATACTGCCACCTTTTTGAAATGAGAATAAGAGCTTCTCACACCAGGGGGGCTCTGTTCTTTCTAGGTTCCCTTTCTGATGTACAGCACGACTTTCTAGAATACAATTTATTCCCTTTCCTTGATGTTAAACAGCTCTGATGTTGAATAAAGTAAAAGTAAATCCTGTGGTGGAACTTTATAGCAAAGTTTAAAACATTTTGTTTCTGATATTTTATAGGGACGTGAGCCGTTGTGTTTACAAAGGCAGATCAGTAAGGACTGTGACTGCTGAAAACTGAGGTCTTAGATACAAAACAGAGCAGGCACAAATGAGAAATACACTGCAATGTAAGTCATGTATTCACACTTGTTGAAGCCAGAAGACACCATAATGACCATCTAATCTCACCTCCTACACAGTCCAGACCAAAGGGAAGAAAATGTAATCAAATACATGTGAATCTGTATCTCAGACAGTGCAGACTCCTCAATAAACAGTGGCAGGACTTTACACAGCATCTCTGTCACACTGGGGAATAATTGATTTATCTTTTTTTTGTCTAGTTGAGAAAATTCTGCTTTCCCCTCTAGTCACACCTTTCCAAAAGCCCTTCTGCTTCCACACTGCAAAGGCAGAAATGTCCCCTCTTGGGCAAGGATCTCAGGAAGCATTTGGTGCTCCTGGTGCCTCCCATGCCCATGCCAACAGGCAGATGGACTCCCCTGAAACTGAGGTGACATATCATTTTGCCCCACACACCCAGCATGCCCTACACCTTCCTTCCTCAGCACTGCTGTGCTATACCCCCAGCAGCTTCCCTGATTTACGGTTGCTCTTCCAGATCACTCTGACATCTTAAAGTGCCAAGGGGTCGGCAGGCAGGGTGATCCAGGGAACACAGAGCTGCTCAAAAATCTTCTAAGTGGGGAGTTCTCCAGCACTTCCAGAAGGTTCATGAGCTGTTGTTTTTATTAAATAAGCCTTTGCCTGGGTAAATAAAGAACGTTTTTCATGAGTATCAGTATTATTCTCCATAATGGATGTCCTTACCAGCATCCTGGGTACCAGAGCCCCTCAAAAGGTCTCTTTAGTCCTGCAGGGCAGGGCAATGCACACTGACTTTCAGAAAAGCTTTCCAAGAGAGACAGGCTGGCACAGTATTCAAATCACGTTTCAGTTGGCTTGCAATATACATGAGTAACAAATCAATTTTGCACAAGGCCACTAATGTAGGAATACACCCAAAATGAAATACGAGTGGTGTAGAACAAAAATAGCCTTCAGTGAGCATTGCTAATTAATAGCATGTTTGATGCAGCACAGTCCAGATCCAGAGATCCCAGAGCAAAGGCATACATTGTAACAGTAAGCAGATGAAATTACAGAATAAAATGCGAGAGCTCTGCTCAGAGTTGATTTTTCTCAGGCCATTTATTTTAGTTTCTCATGTTTTCTCTTTCCTTTGTGTCTGGAAACACGGAGTCCCGTATGAAAAAAGCAATGTTCCTAATATGATTATCAAATCAATCTTCTGTGTCCAGGTACATACAGTGAAATTCCATTATTGTGATTTTCCTCTAAGTTTAGGGAAGTCATTGTTCCCTACAACCACTAGTTCAAAACCTTGACCCTTCAAGCTTAACCATCCCATAAAATTTGATCTCTGGCAGCAGTGGTTGCTCATCACACAGGTTCCAAACAGGAAAATCAGGAGGGAATCACTTCAAGACAACCAGTGGTGCCCTGTCTGGCTCTCTGGAAAAGAATTATGCTTTCCAATATATGTTCTTGTTAATCCAGAGAGGGATGGTAACTGATAGTAAGAATAGTCTTGAAGGTGTCTGTAGTAACTTGTAGGCCCTTCCTTATGCTACATAGTAAAATCACATCAAGTTCAAGTCTGGTTCATGATAATTTGGTTTATTTGCTATGAGCAGCATTAATAAAGGAATGTTACAGAGTCAAAGAATTACTGTGAGGGAGAATCACATAAACTTTGGAGGTGCTAATCTGATGTTCAGTGGCCCATCATGTTCACTGTTGCTTTGGATAATAGGGTATAAGGCTGAGGGATGAAAATCCCTCCTGGCAGGAATGCTCAGCTGGTGTAGTGAGTAAGATTAATGTTTCTTATTAAAGCACTCCTTATTGTTTCAATCCCTGGTAATGGGTGCCGCTGTTAACCACAGAAACGGAAAATAGTGGTTTGAGTTGTTCTAGCATTGTTTTTTAGCTTTAGATTGAGTGAATTCCAGCTGGTCCTGCATAAAAATGTATCCTTCGGATGAGTTTGTAAAAAAGAAAAACAAAAAAACCCCACAAATAAGAGTGGGTCAGAAATTTTCCAGAAAAATGCTATTTGGTCAAAGAAAAGCTGATTTGTTGGAATCAATGCTTTTTGTCAGGAATGGATGTAGTTCAGTCAGACTTCAGCCATGAAGCTGTCCTGACTCAGATTGCAAAGGGTACAGACAGCTGCCCCGAGCTGTTCTCTGCAAAGGAGAACAGCACAGTGACCAGATCCTGTGTTTTCACAGCCCAGGTGAATGCCCTGGCCAGAATAGAGGCTGTTGTGGGGTGGATGAGTAGGTTGTGCTCAGAAAAGTATTCAAAGGTTCAAATTTTCCACTGAGGCAGAACTAAACCACATTATGAAACCTTGAAATCATTTGTGAAATGGGCATTTTCCAGCCAGTCCTACTATTTAATCATTTAAGTTAGGGAAAGTCTGAGCGTGGACTTGGCTTCTGGTCTGTATATACTTGAAGTGGAGCTGTATGTAGGTCACACCTAGGCAATCAACCAACATGGAAGTCAAAGGTAAGACTGTTGTGGAAATGGACCTGGAGCTTTGTCACACTTTTTGCAGCATGAGGCACGCAACAGGCTCCCAAATCCCTGGAAAGCTGACCTCGGCAGTGTGTCATGGTCGCTGTTAAACGGATGAGTGCTCGCTCCTGGTTCCTGGTGCTTGTGGGCAGGGTTTGTTCAGCAGGGGCAGTAAGACTAGAAGGCACTGCATAGTCCCTTAGGGACTTTGCTGGCAGAGATGAGGCTGAGCTCAGAAATCCTCTGGTGTATTTCTGCTTAATTTATCTTGTGCAGCACAGTGATGTGCTGTTGATCATTTTGTTAGGGCTGAAACAAGAGACCTTCCTTTGTAATTGCCATCTGCGAGGTCAGGGTCTGACCCTTTACATCCCATGTTGCAATCCTCCAAAACCTATCAAGTTAGGAGCAGGTCCTGGAGGTTTGGAGAACAGCTCATCTGGAATGAGATAAGGTATTTTAAAAACACAGTAGTTTTGCTCTTTTTATTTGAGGCAAAGCATTGGCAGGGGTGGTGAGGCCATTCCCCAGTCACATCGCTAGGGTTGACCAGCCATTTTGGTGACTGCAGACAGGCCTTTCGCAGCCAGGAGGGGCATTTCTAGGATATAGCTGAAATCACTTGCAGGCTGAGATTTAGCTTGGGCTAAGGCTGAGCGCTTGGCTCTCTGTTGGGCCCTGGCACCTCGTGGCCGCGATGGCCACTGAAGTGCCGGGTCTGGCAGTGATGGAGGGCTTAACCCTGCTCTGTCCTCCCTCTGCAGCTCACCCCCCAGTGCCGGCCCCGGAGCGGCCCACCGCCACGGTCTCACCCCTGCGGACACCCAGCTCGCCTTCCCGCCTGCCAGCGGCAGCCATCCGGCCTCACCCAGCCATCTCCCCACAGCACGGCCACCAACCGCCTACCCCGGGGGCCCGGCCCCTCATCCCCCTCACCTCCGCCGCCGCCGCCATCACCCCACCCAACGTCAGCGCAGCCCACCTCAACGGTGAGGCAGGCGGCGGGCCCCTGGGTGGCCCTTCCACCCCTGGCCCCACCAGCAAGGCTGAGGAGAGGAAGAATGAGAAGGTAAGAGCCACCACACCCCCACCGTGCCCCACGCTGCCGCTGCCTCTCCCTCCCATGACGCTGTCCAGGAGAGACCCTGCAGCTGCCCAGGAGGGGGGAAGCTGGTTTTCATCACCTGCCAGCTTGGCCACCCTTGTCTCATGTTATTTTCCCATGTCATCCTTTCCCTACCACCATCCCCAACACTGCTCTTGTGTTACCTGCTCACAGGTGGGAAACAAGGTTGAGCCACTAATGGGCTGAATTTGTGTATCTCTTCCAACGGTCGGTGCCTGGATCTGCAAATTTGCATTGGTGCAGAAAGATGTTATAGCTGGCTCATGGGCATGGAAACAGGATGGCCAAGTCAGAAGCCATCTGCCTCGCTACATGGAAGGAGCTGATGGTGACGCCGGGCAGGTGCCACAGGCACAGTAAAACACTGGCTCATGGGCAACAGCAGCTGTTCTACTGCTCCAGAAACATCTCAGCTTCTAGCAGAAACTCATTGCGGTGGCATAGCCAAATGGGGAGACAGGAATTAAATACAGCTTGTTGGGATGTAGGTGCAATGCACTGTAGGTTCAATCTCTTAGGAGCCAGCAGTGGGACCGATAGCTGGGTGCCCATCCCTTGTGCACCTTGCTAAGGAGAGACAGTGTGGAGAGCTGCATTAAGCGCCCAGCCACTTAGGTTCTTGGCATATGTTTTGCTTTCACTAAATGTTTACATTGTGTTAGCAGTTCTCATTTATCAATGCTGAGGGTTATCTTAGTACTGCCTAGCAGAGCCCATTGATACAAACTGCTTGCTGGAAGCCAGATCCTGGTTTGTATCTGAGTAGGAGGAAGAGATGTGGGGACATACTTTTCCTTTGGACCTGTGGAAAATTCTGTCCACATGTTCACCGAGCTTTTCTGTAATGACAGGCACATATGGGGTAAACATTTACTTTGTACATGGTAATGCTGAGGCTGCAGGTGTCATGCGTGGTCAGGGTCACAGGTAACCACTAGTTTCACAAGATGAAGAATACAAGTTTCCTTAATCCTGTCTTGAATTTTCTCTGAGTCCCTTTTGGTGAAAGAAGGGTGCAGAACTCCTGCCCTGGATGTGAAATTTAGGTACTTGTTTACAAAGAATGACTTCCAAGTGTGCACCAAGGACTGCATGCTGTGTGAGCAGAACAATACCTACTACTTCTGCAAGCACAAGTGTATGGTTTTTGGCAGAAAGTGGTAGATCTGCACATTACCTTTGAGCTTTGTGTACTGCTTCTTAAAACATATCATGCTATCCTATAGCTCCATTTTATTTCATGTGGGACCACACAATGAAATTTCCTAGGCAAAGTTGTATTGAGCCCCTTCTTAAGATACTGGTTAAGTATTCTCAAACTGTTACAGCTTTAAGTTACTGAATTTGAATACAGGAAAGTTATGGGGGTTTTGAGCTACATGGGTGGAGGGGAGAAGCAAGTAATATACTACATCATTGCAATGAGCATTTCCAAAAACCAGTTCAGTAACTGTGAAGTATCAGAGAAGTAACAATAAAAAAATTCATCTCTGACTGGATTGGATGGTGCATAACTTCTCTGTGTTGAACAGGATATTCCTGAATCTCCCCCATGTCATATTTCACCTTCATTTTAGAATGATCTGAGTTTCTGATGCTTCCTTTCCTTTTAGAAGTAGTGACAGATATTTGGCCAGTTAAGTTGTGTTCCTGTTCCTTGTGTAAACCCAAATATTTCTTTGAAGCCATTGAGAGTTTGGATAATGCCAGAGTAAAAGCCATATAACTATTCCAAAAGGAATCTGTGAGTCAGAACTGGAGCCATATCTGAAACCATGCTTGATATTTCTGAAGTGGAGGCTTGTTGGGCAGGTTTTCTGGTAAATAGTGAACAGTCATAACACTCAGAAGGAATATTTGTGAAGAGAGGCAGTATCTGTTATCAGTATACCTGATAGGAAAAAACAGACAAATCCAAGGAGCAAAAAACTGAAGCAGGGACAACTAGCAAATTGCCAGATAAGCAAAGATCGGAAGCAATTTATCTGAGTTCAGTTTCATGATATTAATCAGTTAGGTGCTTTGAGATGAAAGGAATAGAGGGGATGTTAGTAAGAGGAGCGGTAATAAGGTCTTCAGCTCTGCTGAGCACAGGATGGAAGAAATGCACAGGTAATTATTTCCTGAGAAACTGAGATTAGCAAGTTGTATCTGAGGTAAATTGTAATGTACCATAAAATTAGCATTGTTCTTGGAATCAACAATTTTTGGTGTCACATCAAATTATTAATTTTAATCCCAGCTTAGCCTTTTCAGTTTCTTTCGTAGGATTCCCTTGAAGATGAGGGGCTGAATGATCAGAGGGAGAATGGCTGTTTTGGGAAACATTCTCTTGTTATTAACCACGTTTTTCTTTCACACATTGGTTGTGAATGCAAGTTCACCATGGTATAGAGGGCACATGGTATGTAAGAGGCAGTCTGCTTTTGGAGATGTCATGTTGAGGATCCATTGGTTTTCATGTTTCTTATGAGGGCTGTGGAGATCAATTTCAATTTTTGCATTTATCACCAATATAGTCAGATATATTGGTTCTTGGGAAATTTTCCTCAGATAAGTTTAGAAAAGTTGGTTGGCTGCTTGAAGGCTGGGCTTGGAGATAGTTGGGAAAAGTATTTTAAGATACGATCTTCTACCAATTTATGTTTTGTAATTTCCCATCTAGATTCCACTCAAGGATACCAAATGTGACACCAAGGGGCAGTATCTGTAGTGAGTCTGTGTATGCTATTTGGGTTGCTTGTTCCAAGACAGAACCAATTCTTTGCCTTGGGAACAGCCTTGCTGAGCGTACTGGTGAGGTCATCACTGTTAAAGCTTTCCTCTGTGCAAATATTTATACGCCAATATCATGGGTTCGTGTCTGTATGCAGCAGTCCAATACAGGCACATCCCAAAATTTCTCCAAAATCAAGGGACTCCAATTCCAATTTTTACTATTTGTTTCCTTGTGGTTTAAAGGCAAGTGGCAGAAATATTCCTAAGGATTATGGTTTTGAGCAGGAATGGGTTTCTTGCTCATTTTCTATTAATATAGTAAATAAATCCTTAGGTCTATTTTTTGACATCTCTAGTTCTCTACTTCAGCTTATTTGTCCAAAGTCTTGATACAGACTTCCAAACCTGCAGGCGAACCTTGGCACCTACATTAATTTAGGCACCTTAACAATAGTGTCGTACTGTCATACCTCTGCTGGCTTAATCAGGAGTATGGCCTCCGCACTGGTCTTCATTTGTCGATATGCACCAACCCCCAGAGGATCCTATCTGCAACTGGGCTCGTGCTCTGCCTCTCAGCTGCTGAGCTAGCCTCCTGTCCGCTTAGGGAACAGTTTCAAAGCTACCCTCCTTTGCCAGTTGCTGGTGGTAGCTGATGAAAGACTGAGCAAAAGATAGAGCTTTAAGTCCACTGTGCAACAGGGCTTGCAAAATGCTCAGGCAGCCAAGCAGGCTTAGAAGTAGAGCTCTTGAAAATCAAAGCTGTTTCAGCGCTATACGGACAGAGTACAAAGCAGCAGGAAAGGCGGCTCACACAGAGGTAGAGCAGACACTACAGGAATAACAAATTGGGAACCTAATATTGGGAAGAGAACAGAAGTCAAAGAGGTAATGGTGGTCAGGGCAGCGTAGGAGACAGAAGAGCATTAGCATCTGTTGGGAGATACAGCAGGGGGCACTGGAGAAGGGGTGCCAGTGGGGAGGGTGGAGGTGAAGGGTGCTGGATAAAGCCCATGGGGAGGGGTCCTGAAACAGGAAGGTTGGAATATGGGGGCTGAAATTAGGAGGTGGTTGAAAAAAAAGCAAGGTGTAAAGGCAATTCTTTCTTCTTTTTCTGAAATAATTCCTGCTTGAGGGTAATTTTTCTTCTTTTCCAAGAAGGAGGTTTCCTTCCCCAGACAGAAAATAATAATTCTCCCTGAAAGTTGCCCTGTTCTCAGGTTAGGAACAGGAGTGTCCCAAAGACATCACAGGGACAGGAGGGAGATCAAACAGAGAGCAAATGGGGAACATTCTGCTTCCTTTAAGGGTGGAGGTTGGTATCAGGGATCCTTTGAGCTCTCACCTCATCATTCACTAATAATATCTGCATGTGTAACCAGCTGACACTCAAGAGAATTCAATCCCGGTTCCTGAATCTTCCGAACATTTGAAAGAAAAGGATGGAGATCCCATCTGTGGAATGGAAGTAAAACCCCGTGGTTTAGGGACTTTTTAAAATGGGGATCCTGCTTTTTCAGTCATGATGAGCACTGCCCAAGTTCAACTGGTATATTACAGCTGAGAGCTTGTAATTATGGCATGACTACTGCTTTGACCTCGGTCAATTTTTGCTATAATAGTTTCTACTGTACATAATCTGGGCTGATACTTAATACCTCTGATAAAACCACTTGTTTGAATGAATTAATGCATCTCTCATTAAATGTGCTTCTCATTACATTAATCAAATCAAGCAAATCATGCTGGGTGGTTTGACCACTGTAATTAAACCTTCCTTAAAATCCACTCATTTGGCTTTTGATGAGGATTTTGATTAAACTCTTCCAAAATGTCTGGCCCAATGTCTGCTAAAGAGGAAAATAAGAGCTTGCACTAGCAAGCAAGCCATTAATTCATCACTGAGTTACACTAATTCTTTACTGTTTTATCTAGCCAGAGTATATAGAAATATTTGGAAAATGGCAATGTAAAATTGAGTGTTTCTTACAAGTGTGCTGAGAGAACAAATCTGTTCTCAACAAATTTCAGCTTTAAATTTAGTAACTGTGTCCCTGGGATATGTAGAGGATCTGAATAAGCAAGTCACAACAAATGGGAAAATAAACTGGGCTTTACTGTTTACTGATGTTAAGGTAACAAGAGACACAACTTCAGAAAATTACTTTGTATATGCACCAACAGTTTGCATGTGAAGATTGAATCAGTAAACATCTGTCCTCACCAGTGTCACTCACTTTCTCAAATATTGGTCCTCCTGCTCAAAATATCCTCATTCCTCAAAGATAAAGTATGTTTGCATGATCCTGGTATAAGGACTACATGACAAAATAGAACAAGCCAAGGCCTGGCTTCTGTCCCTGCAAGTGTCCCTGCATGACATTTCTAAACTTTCTTCTCTGCCCAAAACAGGGTGACTGCATCCATGCTGCTCCTTGAGAAGAGTCTTGGTACGTGGTGTGGCCAAAAGCATGCCCATACGTTGTCCTGGAAGAATGCTAGTTGATATAAGCCAAACCCACAATGGTTAGTGGATGCAGACCAGGGTTTGATACTAAATCCTGGCCTTGTTTTATATGCCAGTAAAGACATGACCTGAAAGACTTCCCTCTCCACTACTGCCCCTTTCTGCCAGTGCCTGCTTCTGCCTTCCCCTGATTTGCAACCCAGTGCCCAGTCCCATCAGGCAGCATCCCTCAGTGCTGACCTGGCACCTGCATGCATAGTTGCCCACCCTGGCTTGATGTAGGGTTGGAGACTAGATCAAAGGCCCTTTGTAAACTCTGAGATGCTCTTTGACTCTAGTTCACGTTACAACTGCCTGTTCAAGCTATCAGCTGGCAGAACTGAAGCTACCCAAAGGACCTGATCCTACAAGGTGCACCTTCAGTTTTCACTTACTGTTAGTCTCTGCATTGCGACCTCTCCTCATATCAACATATCCCTAAGTGAAAAGGCTTTGTTATCACTTCATATCCACTTAAGAAATTTAATTCCTTATCCAGAAAATGGAAGGTCAGTCTCAAAAATGAAGTTCTGAGTGCTTGCAAGGACTTCATAGATATAAAATGACATCACAAAAATATCCCAGTCACCCTGGGATGAGTAAAGGAAGCTAAGCACAGAGTTGATGAAAGTAGATTTTTCAGATACAAAGTCATTATGACACTGAATTTCTGGAAGAGGAATTCAGTCTTCCTGGCAGATATGAAATGATTTAGTGTTTTTCACTTTGTAACTGGTTCACCTAAGAAAACCCCCTAAGTTGTACAAGTATGAAACAGAACGATAACAACTAAGTGACTAAATTAAAGCAATGCAAGACAACAATGCCCAAATTGCATAAGAGCAGAAAAGCATGGTTTGAATTCTTAGAGTAAGCGTATCAAAATATAGAAAGCATTAAGAGGAAGCAACATTGGAATAGTAGTGTAAAGGTCTGCATCAAAAAGGTAAAGGGTAAGTTCTGTGACACTAATTTGCTTGGGTACTCTGTAAAACATCTGAGGTGGTCCTGAAACCACCAACACCTACGTTTCACTGACCATTTTCAGTTCAGACTTGACTTTTCAGTTTAACATGTGTTCCAGTTTGTTTTCAGTAAGGATGCTTTAGTCGGGAATATTTTATTTCAGTTCTCTCAAGACTTGTGCACAGAATACATACTGTTAATCCATTTCCTCTCAACAAAGGCGAGGGGGCTGTCTTCATCACAAATGAGCCACTGCTTCCCATGCTCCAGAAAGCAAATCTTGGCTCTGTGACCAGCAAGTGATTCACCAGAAACTTGGCCAGGGAGTAGAAACCTCTTTTTCTGGTCATGTAAATGCAGGCCACAAAATTCTGTTTTAGGACGGGGAAGTCATGCTTAAAATCTCACCAGCACCTTCTCCCTCATCGTTAGAGTTCAATTTGAAAGGACAAAAACCTGGCAACTCGCTGATGAGTATTTTAAGGCTGGCAAATAACCCAGCCAAAAGCATGAGCCCAGCTGTCAAAACATAGAAAACTTCAGCTTTACAATTAAACAGATTTTTGTTATTTCTGACTGGCTAGGATTCTTCTGCTTAGATCAAAGGCAATAAGCCATTGATCAAAATTTCTTTTTCTTCTTCACATTTTTGATGTTAGGAAATGCTTTCAAACTCCCCACAGATATTTCGAGCATTGACTGCTGCCAAGCAGTCTCCGAAAGCTATTCCTCTTCTCTTTTCTCTCCCCCTGCCTCCGTTTATCTGCCTCATAGTGCTGTCACAGGATTTCTCAAGTGTCCACAGTGGATTTCTCTAATGCTGTTTTGAGTGGTTCTGTGCTGCATTCTGCAGCCGTAAGGGGAAGCAGAACCAGGGAAAGAGAAGATGGAGAGTGCTTTAGCTTCAAGAGGAAATTCAGTTTATCTACTAACTTGAGACAAAGCTGTTTGGATGCCAAAGCGCAGCGTTCTTCTGGCACCTGAAGAGACCTGATTTTATAACACAGAGGACCCATGGGCTTTTACTAAATCCTTAGTGCTGCCTGGGGAGGAAAGTAGAACTGACAAAAGAAAGAGCACGCAAGGGAGAGCTGGAAGCAGAAGGCTGGAGGCGTGTGTGTGTGTGCGAGTGCATGTGCGTGTCTGTGTGTGAGCATCCCAGCACTGGCGTTCCCATGGCATTCCCCTGCCTGCAGAAGGAATCACACAGGACCAGATGGCTGAATGGGGCCAGGCTGTGGGAGGGGATGGCAAGCTTCTCCTTGGATTAGTCGTGTGACATGTAAGCACTTTCATGATATCGATAGGAGACATTGACACAATCTGGCTGTTGAGGGATCGTAGGGGCCAGGCCACAGCCCAGACCACGTAACTCCGCAGCTGAGCATCCCATCATAGCTTCTGCCCTCTCCATGCCCTATTCCTGAAGAACATGGTTTGATCCCTCGTTCCCTCATGTCAAGCTCCCAATTCCCATGCACAGGTGAAAAAAAAAATGGAATGTGAATGCTGTGCCTGTCCCTGTCCTCCATTTTCTGCCTTGGAGCAGTAATACACAGAGCTGGCATGGTGCTGCCACTGCCCTACCACTCCCAGGAAGGAAAACATGCAGGATGAAACCATTCCAAGAGAAGAACACAGTAAGCAGCTGGATGCCTTGAAAACAATGAAACAACTTGTAATGTGTCAGACTTGGTAGCATCTTGGCCTCACATGTGTCCAGGACGCTTACTTTCCTCAGTGGTTTTCCAACTATGAATTCAGCATCCAATAAGTCTTAAACCACCAAGAGGTTATTCACTGAGATACAACTATCTCAAGTGCCAATGCTGTTGTTTTATGGAGGCATCCTGTGAAAATTTGCTATGGTCAACTTTTCAGTGCCTGTGTTTCTTTTTTCGGTCACACAGGTACTGGTATTTTTCCTGGGTTTCTTTATGATTATGCATGATAAGTGAGTTAAAATATCTAGCGTCAATGCAGAAATACTTCAGTAAGATGTTAGAAAAATTCTAATGAAATTGCAGTTTCTGATAAACATCATTATTGTAGGAACAGCATATTATAACAGACATCAGATACCTGTGTCATGTTTCTGGTTTTGTCCTATAACTCGAGGGCATACCCAAGTTATAGCAAAGGGATATTTATGTCATTTTGTACATTTTTGTTTATTTTTTATTTTGCAGTAGCAGCAGAAACATTCACAAGCCCTCAGCTTTTCTTTTGTCAAATGGTAAAGCCACTTTAAAGTCAGTCTGGTTTGTTATTTTTTTGATTGAATGTCTCAAGCATCTAGTAATTCCCTTCAGACCAAGTCAAGATACGGAGCCAATGCTGGTCTCTGAAGGACTGGGAAAAAAATGCTGTTATTATGTCCTCTGGAGAAAAGATCAGTCTCAGAAATTCAGAAAGTACACCATACAAAAGTTACTTTTCAGACACTACATCTGCAGGCTGTCTGTAATCAATTAATATAGGGTGTCAACCAGTGAATCGTTTAAAAAATGGTTCATTATGAAGGCAGAACACAACCTGTTGCTTTGCTTTTTTGCATATATTTTGCTTGGTTAATATTCACTGATACATTTCTGTAAGACTACAGAAGCTAAAATATTAACCTTCACTCACAGCTCACTGTACTCAGCACATTAGCAGCAGACTGGCATTGGACTTCATCACCAGATGCCCTGGGGAGAGAAGAAGTAATTTAATGTGAGTCCATGGCCAACTTATTTTGCAGTAAGGTAGGTTTCCTGTGCTGTAGTTTTTAGTCACAATTCATGATCAATTCAGAACTGGTATATTTTCAAATGGAACTAGCTGGCTTTTATGATGACTTCAGAGATCTCTATTCCCTCCTGTACAACATCTTGTTATTCTTCACATCTTAAGTTTTGAGACAGAAAAGGGGGGAGGTCAGGCAGGTAGATCCTGTCCACACAATGGTGTCTTCTGTGTCAAAGGAAACAGATAAGCTAGGCTTTGAGCAGGACAGCGAGAACTGATTTTCCAACTTTTAAATTTTTTCTGGGCAGGTTTTATATCTAAGCCAGATATTCCTGGTTGGCAGGTTTAGGTGCAACCTGGCCAAGAGATAGAGCTGGCCAGCAGGATAAGTGGCACAGAGAAGGTAGGAAGGATGGTGGCCCCACAGGCCTAGGATGGGTTTTCAGTCACCAGCTGTGAGAAAATTAGATCTATGCCAACTAACCACCAGAGATGTCTGTCTAACTCTTCCAAAAATTGTTCGATTAGGATCATTCTGCAACTTCCCTGAGCAATCTGTTCTTCTCCTTTCATATTCCTGGAGCCAGAAAATTCCCCGTTACCCATCCTGAATCTTTTATGGTTACAAATGAATCTTGCTTCTTCACGTCCTGCTCCAGAAGAACAGCTGATCAGCTTCCTCCTGACAACCCCACCTATAAGAGAACTAATAATGTGTTCAGTCCTCAAGAATGGTCTTCTTTCAACTCCACTGAGCCCAGTTCCTAGCCTTTCTTCACAGGTAATGCTTTCTAGGCCTCTGATTGTACTTTCAGCTGTCCTCTGGGTTCATGAAGATCGGTGCCCCAGCGTGGAGTTTTGCCGAGACCTTGTTAGTGCCAATTAGGATGGAATAAGCCCTTTCCATCCATGGTTTACATATTAAATGTTTGTTAATACTTTTCCAGATGAAGTTCACCTTTTTTTGCAGCAGCATCTTGACTTAATGTCCAGTTGGTGATCCAGTGTAATTCCCATGTCCCTTTCTGCAGAGCTGCTGGCTGGCCAGTCGCTTCTCATTTTGCATCTGTGCACTTGATTTCTTTCCTAACAGTAGCACGTCATGTTTGTCTTTGCAGATTTCACCATGGTGGTTCGGGATTTA
The DNA here is from genome assembly GCA_035590215.1 of Microhierax caerulescens. Classification (NCBI taxonomy): domain Eukaryota; kingdom Metazoa; phylum Chordata; class Aves; order Falconiformes; family Falconidae; genus Microhierax; species Microhierax caerulescens. The sequence continues at coordinate 64,896,620 of JAVJGJ010000014.1, read as the reverse complement.
ACCACTTTAGGAAAATTGTTCAAAATTCTTACCCTGCTTATTCTTCTGTTGTGGGTTAACCCTGGCAGGCAGCTTAGCCTCACACAGCCACTCACTCCCTGCCACAGTGGGAAGGGGGAGAGAACTGGAAAGGTAAAAGTGAGAAAACTCATGGATTCAGGTAGAGACAGTTTAATAGGTAAAGCAAAAGCTGCACATGCAAGCAAGGTGAAATAAGGAATTCATTCACCACTTCCCATCAGCAGGCAGGTGTTCAGCCATCTCCAGGAAAGTCAGGCTCTATCACACATAATGGTGACTTTTGGAGACAACCAGCATTCTGAATGTCCCCCCTCTCTCCTTCTTTCCCTACCTTTTATGGCTGAGCACAACACCATATGGTATGGGATATCCCTCTGGTCAGTTGGGGTCAGCTGTCCCAGCTGCATCCCTTCCCAATTTCTCATGTGCCCCCAGCCTACTCTGTCCCAATTTGTCACAGCACTCTCCAAACTATCAAGCTGCAACAAGGTCTTTCACCATCTCATACCGGCACACTCTTCATGCCATTCCCTCTGCTGCCTTTTCCTCATCTCTCCTCCTCACTCAGGACATGCTCTCTCTCCTCTCCCTTCTTCCTCAGCTGCTCTCCCTTCATTAGCTCTCAACCCCTTAACAGAACCAGCCACAGCTGCACCTTATCTACAGCAACCAACCCACTGCCTCTGAAGCCAGCCCACAGTTATATATTATCAAGGCTAATTAACCCATCTTCATTCTTCTACACCAACTGAAACCAGTATACCTTTCAACTGCTTGCAGATTTAATCAGCTCAGTGCCCACTGCTGATTTTAGGAGTGCACTCTCTAGCTCACCTACTAAGTAATTAATGAAAAGATTGACTAGCAGTGGGACTGAGACAAGCCCTGTTGGTACCTACTTGAAATGTCCTCTTGGTTTTACAGAAAATCATAAACTTGAAAACATTGCAAAGCAACTGGTAGCATCTGGTTATCTGCAGTTTGAGTTCTTGCATGTATGCTGCTGACTTAAAAAGAGGGAGAGTGCAAGACTAGAAGGGATCCCTCAAACACACACTTGCTGTCCTAGCAGGAAGAAGTTGAAAGAACAAACTTGTACAAGATATTCATCATATTGCCTGCTCTGCTGTGGGAAGATTGTCAGATACAGCAAAGTAATCATAGTACAGGAGCTTGAATGGCAGTCGTGATTGCTTAACTAATGGACTACTAATTCCGTTATCTTTATAGGCAGAGACGTTCCAATCAACCATGATCAAATTGAAGATGAGACAATTCTAAGTCAATGTTTACCCACACTGGTTTTGCTAAAACGAAAATAAGAAAGGCTGTCAGTCTGTACAGACCACCAGTCAATCAACAACTGCGGTCAAAGGGAAATCTTGTGCTGTTATCTGACTTGTGTAAAGGGTTTTTCATCTTCATCTATGGTAGGTGGGCTCAGAGATGGACTATTATGACAAAGCTGTCATTTCTGCTCCAGTGCAGTAGTGATTTTAACTTTATAGTTTCCATCTTTCAGATATGAGGTATATGTGACCAACATCTTCACAGAGGCATTTTGAGCTTGTGTGTTAAAATTGACCATTTCTTGCTGTTAGTTGGCAGAATCCACCTTTTATTTCAGGTCACGCTGACCTCCTCTGCATCAGTCAACTAGCTAGCATAATAAAGAGGAATATGCTCTCTCTATGTTGTCTTTGCTAATTAATTCTGCAGTAGTCACATGTGAAAACACCAAGCAGATTTCATTGCCTCATTGCATAGCCCACTCCAGACAAGCAACAAATTTGTGTCCAGAGACCTCTTAAGTTACAGATGTGACTGGTTATGTGTGTAACCTTTGTGAGAGGCTGCTCACTGGTTGCACCACTGAAATTATCCTACTACCAGCTTTGGCATAAAGCATGTCCTCGGACATCTTGGGTTACCCTAATCTGGTTAAGCCTGACATTTGAGCTAACGTGTTCTCTCACAGTTGGATTAGGATGAGGAAACGGGGAACATTGGCTTAGGTGGCACACTTGACAGGTGGTAATTAGTTAAATCGGTGAAACTCAGTTGCATTTACTTGTATGATCATACCTGCAGGTCATGTGTCAGGGAAAAAGAAGTGGGTGAAACAAACAAAGGAAGGGAAGATAGAATGGAGAGATAGGATTGCAATGTAAAACCAGGAGTAATACAAAAGTTAAAAAAGCTAACCCCTTGGTTAACTGTTTTTCATTGATGATTCTTCTTGCTTAGGTCTTTAATTTAAGAAAGGGGAATTTTATACTCCTAAATACCTGACTTTAGTTTAAGGGAATTGGGAGGGGTGTTTTAGCAAATAGTCTTTGATGGTTCCATTTTTATTTTTTAAACAACAAAAAGATGAAACAAGGAAAAAAGATGAAATTCAGTTTTTGATGAAGAGAGGATGTTACAAATGCTGCCAGGCCTTGAGCAGCTTCTACCAAACCTTTTACTATTGCAAAGATTACTAGTAATCACAAGCCAAGTATTGTGACATTTGGAAAGCCACAGTGCCTTGGTCACTTCATCAAAGAAATTGTCATTTACATGCCTGGACATTCCTCTTACACTGACAGCTGCTTATTTTATCTTTTATTTATTATATTTTTTTATATTATATCTTATTATATTTATTATATCTTTTAAAATGATTCTGGGATTTTTTCTTCATTTTTTTAAAGAGTATACGTGATCAGTTAAGCTCTGTAAGAGAAAAGGACTTCAGCCACCTCAGCGTGTCCCAGGACTAATTCACAGGGCATCGCTTGGAAATGTAGTAGGACTGAAAATGCCTGTAGCACAGCTGATGGGGAAGGTTGCAGAAACCTCAGCTGCTTTGTCTGCAAAGCTTATGCACTGTGATAACTGATCACACCTCAGTGCACCAGACAATGGCTCTGTCCCCGTGCAGGGCTGCTGGGTACAGCGAGGCCTGTGAAGCCCATGGAAACAGAGCAGCTGGGACTCCCTGCACTCCCATGGGTGCTGAGAGGCTGAGCTTCCCCTTACTCCCAGAAAAGAAGCCGTTGGCTTGAGTGCATTGGTATTTCTCTTCTTGATGCTAATAAAGTATCACTTGCCTTGTTTGAAATATGCTTTCATGAGGGCAGGAGGGAGCAGGGGCAAGACCTAATACACTAGGAATCATTTTTTGGATATTCAGATTTGATGCTGTGGGAGTTGGCAAAACTGGAGGGCATCCTTCAGAGAGAGCAAAATGTTCATGCTCGTGGCTTTGATGGTGTCAAGGACCTACTTCTACAATGCCAGACTATCTGAGAACCATCAGAGCACCTCTCAGTCCCACTCCTCACCCAGTCCAGGCTGCCCCAGCAGCAGTGTGAAGCCCAGCTGATTTTCAGAAATACATTTTCTGAGCAAGAGGAGCTTCTGCTTTTTGTCACCTCTAGGCCACAGTCCATGCAGGTGTGATATGCTCTGCCAGTCTCAGCTGACTCCTCAGTCTCTAGCTAAATGCATCTTTTATGAACTGATTAATTGTTTGTAGGAATTACTTCACTGTAATGTGTTCCAGTGCCTGGTACACACAAATCCTGACAATTTTTCATTGCCCACAGACAGCCCTTTTTCTCTTCCATGGAAAATTGATTTTAAGAGAAGAATATACCTCTTGTGATGCCTGAATTTTCCATGAGCAATCTTCCCTCTGAGTGCAAGCCAGACCAATACCATTTAGTTTGTTGAAAGTGCTGAAATTACAGCCTGAGGTGGCACAGCTGGTGGAACAGTATCAACCAAGCAGGAATAGATACATCAACAACAATGGGCAAGATGACCTCCACTAATCCAAACCTTTTACCCACATGTTTCTGCTTTCCATAAAAATACAAGTCTCACTTGCCTCTCATTTAATAAGATTACAAAGCAAGACCAAGCAATTTTAACTGTTTGCTTCTGAAATGAAATCCATCCCTTGTGAATGGGGAGAGCCAGAGCTAACTACGTGTAAGATTAGAGTATGCCAAAGTACATCCTGACTTCTGTCATTGATTCTTTTTCATTCAGGTGTTCAATGAGTGTGCTTGCTCTGGCTTTCTGCAAAATATGAGTGCTGCTCCCGGTGCTCCCCGGGACCAATAAATCTTTTTCACTTCCTTGCAAGAGACAAGCAGCAGCAAGCTAACCAGTCATTTTAAATCATCCTGTTTAAATACACTGATTCTAAGTAGTTTGTCTAACAGTTAATGTATTTGTACATCTTTTTCTCATTTCAGAATCCTGTGCTGTCAGTGAAGCTGTGATAGATTCTCCTCTAGTTTGAATAAATGAACCTAAAGTTTCAGAAGGATGTTCATGGTCTGTCCAGCTGTTTTGCTTAAGTTCTCTGGAAAGCACAGTTAGTCTACCACAGTTGCCTAAATCATCTAGTCGTACTTGATTCCTATTAAAGCAAAGGTTTAACATTTGCTGGGCTTCAATTTAGAGTAGGCCTTCAAGACATGGTGTAACATTATGTAGGAGACCCCCATGGTAGCTCCAAGGAAGCCGTTGGTATGTACAAAGGCAGTGCAATGCCAGGTTAGGAAGCAAGCTGAGCTCTGGGAAGCAATAGGGCTTTGTCAGCCCCATCACCAGTACTTCGGTTTCTCCTTGGTGCAGTGAGTGCTGCAGCCCTTGATCTATCATGTTTTGCACAGCAGAGATGGAGCTGAGGAATCCAAACAGCAGTTGCAGGGCTGTGGAAGTTCTCTGGGGTTGCAGTTCCCAACCTTCTGTCTCTTCCTTGGCTGACATTGCATCCTGCCGGGTGCCTCTTGCCCTCTCTCAGACCCTTGCAGCTGAGGAAGTCTCTGAGCAACTGATTTCCCAAAGCTGGGAGGGCACAGGGGAGGGCTCATTCCTGGCTTTGTCCTGTTTCCTACACTCTTGCCCAAATAGCTGATTTTTTAATCATAGCGATAATTCTCACTGTTTTTATGATCTCTTTTGTAGCGAGGTGAAGTCACCCTGTGTATGCTGTAAGTGCTGTTTCATTTACCTGTTGGGGCTCCCTGAAGCAGAGGTTGGATCCGTACCATTCTTTTAATGGCCCTTCCTAGGTCTGTTCTCCATTAATTTGTCTGATCCCCTTTGAACCTGTTCATACTTTTGGCTTCCACAATACTGTGTGCATTAAGTCTCTATTTAATTATGTGTTGTGTGAAAAAGTGCTTCCTATTTTTTATTTTTGACCATTTGCCTGATAATCTCATGAGGTTCCCCTTAATTCCTGTACTGTGGGAAATAACCCATCAATTCCCAAGTTACCTTCTCTGAGCAGACAGGGATTTTGTAGACCCCTATCATTTTTCCTGTCAGTTGTCTGCTTTCCAAGCAGGCATCTCCAATGTACAGTCGTTGTTCCACACCTCTCATGGTCCTCACTGCCCTTCTCTGTGCTGTGCGTAGTTCTGCAATACCCTATTCCAGCTGCAGTGGCCAGAGTAGGAGACAACATTCAGGAAGTTAGGCATGGCAGGGCTTCCCATAGTGCTGTTTTCTACAAATGTTTTTTAACTCTTTCTCTAGAGCTTTCCTAACAATTCCCAATCTTCTCTTGTCTTTTTGACATTGCTCAGCATCAGGTTTTAGGAGTAACTCCCTCTCTGTCAGGCAGAACAAAGTCACTGGGAATACTTTTGCCTTGTATTCCCGGAGTGCACACTGCATTCATTTATTGGCCGGGTTCAGAATGGGCATTAACTTTTTCTGAGTATGGAGGTTTATTAGCTTTAAGGCTCATGCTTTGCACTGGAATTCATAATTCCCATTCAGTGTGGGGGTAGAATTAATTGTCTAGAAAATGGTATTCACAAAATATGACAAGCAGAACAGGTGTCTAAGTGTCATGGTGTAACCCGGCAGACAGCTAAACACCACACAGCTGTTTGCTCACTCCCTATGCTTAGTGGGATGGGGGAGAGAATTGGAAAAAAAGTAAAATTAATGGCTTGAGATGGAGACAGTTTAATAGGACAGAAAAGGAAGAGATAATAATGATAGCAATGATAATAGTATTTTTATATTTATTAAAACATATGAATATTCAAATAATAATTAGGATTTATCGTTGTTATTATTATTATCAGAAAATTTGAATATACCAGACAAGTGATGCACAATGCAACTGCTCACCACCTACCAACTGATGCCAAGCCAGCTCCTGAGCAGTGGCCCCAAGCTAGCTTTCTCCCTAGTTTTTATGTACCGAACATGATGTCATATGGTATGGAATATCCCTTTGGCCAGTTTGGGTCAGCTGTCCTGGCTGTGTCCCCTCACAACTTCATCTTCCCCCAGCCTTCTCACTGGCAGAGCAGCATGAGGGGCTGAAGAGTCCTTGATCACCACTGAACAACAACTAAAACGTCAGTGTGTTATCAACAGTATTCTCATCCTAAATCCAAAACACACTATACCAGCTACTGGGGAGAAAATTAACTCTATCTGAGCCAAAACTAGGACACTAAGCCAGCAGGAGATACTGGTAAGGAAAAAAAGGTTTGGATCTTGTTTTTTCACTCTGAGGAAGTTACCTGCTTCCACATAGGATCCACAGCATGTGCCCAGCTCTGCAGGGTACCAAGGTTCCCTTCTAGAAATAAAGGATGTGGATTTCTTATACAACTGAGCAGGAATTCTTGTGCTTGCTTGGGCATACCACACTAGAAGCACTTGCATGAAAATCCCTGATTGAGTTTTCTCCTGAAATTGGATGGGAGCCCACACTCCCCAGGGGAAGTATGCATACTTTGTGCCTCTCTGTATAGGCTGTGCTGGAGGCAGGAGTGTGGATCAGAGAAGGGGAGATCTCAGTGCTTTGTGTGAAGTTCCCTTACTTGCTGTAGGATAATCTAACATTCAGTGGATTGCTGAGTGAAGAAGGGAGCTGAATGTGAAATGTGTACGAGGATATCATGCCTACTGCCTTCTTTTGTGTCCCCAGAGAAGTTGTTCACACTTCAAAGGAAGAGATGGACTAAAATCAGAACTAAACCACATCCAGCTGAGCTTAGTTCTAGAGACAGTGGCTGCTTGGAAGTAGGTGGAAATGTTGCCACAGTCTTCATGAGAACCGTGGTTTCATCACTTTCTTTGGTGGTGTCCTTGCATTTCACTTTATCAGCACATGATTTCGAGTTACTTCATCACAGCAGTAGTTTTCAGTTCACTGGTGCTTTGTTTCAGCTGTTGCCACTAAAAAAATATCACTGAGAACTGTTACTGGGGCATGGAGGAAGTTGCATATCTTAACAAATTTCCATCCTTTGCATAACCGTCACCTATTCCTTACATAGCAGACCAGGAAAAGCAATGACATACAGAACTATCCATCCACCAGCTTCCCCCTCCACTGAACACAGAAGAAAAGACAGTATCAGCATAGCAGATCACTTGTCCCTCATTCACTGTTAATTGTGTTAGCGTTCCTTTTACCTTCTGCCTGTTACAAACGCAGCAGCCTCCAGGAAGCTCAATAATAGCTGAGGCTCTCTGCTTCCTCTTCATGGTGGGGTTTTTTTTTGCCTTTAAGCTAGCCTTTAACTTTTTTCCAGTGCTTGAAAGATCCAATATTCCATCTAAATTGAATAATAAAATATATTTTTAGATTCCATCTTTATGCCTTTTAGTAGTCTCTAGGGCCTTGCATCTGCCCCAGTTCAACAAAACCACACGATGAAGTGCCTATGTGCTTTGCTCTACTGGGACCTGAACACAAATTTCTTCTTCTCAGTTTTGTTTTCAAAACATTTGAAATTCCCAATCAGATCTAGCTGCAAGACATTTTATTTTCTCTTGGCTTTAATACTGTTATCTTCAAATTAGTGATCATCAGTCTAATATGTTTGTGCATGTGTGTATGCATGTTACTATCACTGAGATCTTAAAGCTAATGACATTATGATCCTAAAATCCTTTTTGTTCCTCGGCATGTAGCTTGTATACTGAGATTATAATGATCGACTTCTGGCCAGAAGCAGTTGTCTCCATTAAAAACTAAATCTTTGGCAAATATTTCCATACAATGTATGATACAAAACTAGTCTTTCCCTAAAATCAGAAGGAATTGTGTAGTAATTACTGTTGTTTTGTTTCAGCGTGTCATCTATGCTTGATGAGAAACAGTGGCAAACTGCAAGTAATAAATACATATCCAAAGACATTCCAGACTTGAAGCTTGCTTTTGAGATTATGCTGGTTTGTTTTTATAATCTGCTTTGTAAATAATTACCAAAATCTTGGGTCAAATAATTTTACAGATTTAAAAACTCAAATAGCTTTTATCCTAAAAGACATAAGCCAAAATACCACCTACTTTTTCAGTGCAAGCATCAATCGCTAGTAGCCAAGTTGGAATCTGAATAAAAATGCACTGTTCTCCAGACACTAACTTAAATTTACTGAAACAGATACTGACCATGTTAAACAAGTAATAGAAGTGGTGGTCTGGGGGTACTGACTGATAGATGAGTTTCTAATTTGTTCTGTAGGGCTCAGGGCAGCATTTAAACAGTTTTGTTTCTTTTTTCTTCCTTTTTAAATGAAACCTTTTTTCTCCCTGTGGCTCTCTTATCTATTGATGTAACTGGTGTTGCATGAGAAATTATCTCATTTCAATGGTTGGAGCCAGTTTTTCTATCAGCTGCAGTAAGGTTTCCTCATTTATTTAATGAGGAAATAATAATAGGTAGGAAATTAAGTATTAAGAGTTGCAGATGAAGAAAACTAAAACAGAATTTTCTGTTTATTATGGCGGCTTAAAAAACCAAATTAAGAAGATCTGTATTAATATAACCAGTACATGTAATTGGTATTCGGATTATGGCATGATTATTACTTTGCAGACAGGGGACTCCGTTACCACTCAGTCATCAAGGAAGTAGCTGCATTCTGTGCTCATCTCATCTCTGAAGCTTGAAAGAAGAGCTAGTTATTATCTTCAAGTGGGGTTATTAATGAGGGGGAAAATCATCCCCAATTACTGTGAAGCAAAATATTTCAACATTTACATATCTGAGACTTTAATTTTTATCTAGTCCTTCATGAGTTCTTAAGCTCAGACTGTATTCACTTTTCCAAATGTTCCCACTGTGAGATCTTGAGGGGAACTCACACCTGTCCAAGTGCTGGCTTCCCCAGCTGCATGCTTCAGGGTCACAGAAATGCTGCTGATCTCATCCTTGTGCTTCCAGAGACATTTCCACAGAGATTCCTTTGTGCTACACCATAAGAACAGAGTCTCGAGCATAGGCTTCACTAGAGAAGTAAGAAACTCTGACCTGCCTATACTGTCTATGTTCACAGTCCTTTTTTGCTTAACTAGAAACAGCCTGAGATTTATTTGAAAGAGCTAATTTCGCTCTTTTGCCTTTTTTTTTTTTTTTAACAAGGTATTGATCCTTGTGAAATTAATGGTTTGAATTTTTTTACTCTGAACATCCTAGAATAAAACCTGAGCAACAAAGGTGATGATTTAAATTCAGTTAAACGTGTGGGCAGTAACCAGGAGATGGGAGAAGTGCTGTCCATACTGTGAATCCATCCATCAACACAGATGTGAAGGTCTGACCTTGGCAGGTTCAGGAGGTAGGGATGTCAAACACAGTTTGCAGTCACTTGGAAATGTAGCTACTAGACAAAGAAAACGCAATAATTACGCAGCTGTTTCTGTAGATTACAGATTTCCTAGAAAACAATAAAATAGACATCTGTGAATGGAAAAAGTAATTTTTTTGTTTTTCATTCAAAAACTTAATTCCTGAAAGTCATCAGATATGTCCTCTGTACTTCTTATCTCTTTTGAAAACCCACTGAGCCTGTAACCAATCAGTGTAGATTTCTCTACAGCATTTATGCCCATTAACGCTTCATTGATTTACAGTGAAACTGCTGAAGAAAGAACTGTCTCAGACAGCCATATAAATATTAATTTCTTGTGAAGGATGGCTGCTATTACACTAAATATTAAATGAATTCATAATACTTGGACATTTGCAATAAATCACAACTGGGACTGCGTACTAACATCCCATTCTGAATCTTTTCCTATTTTCAATATTAAAGCCTTGGAAAAGGATGGGTTACTCCCAAAGAAATGCACAGCTTTGTAACACTGAAGTTATTAACAAAGTCCCATGGCACGAGGAGGAGTTTTAACTTAGTCCCATTTTACAGATGGAGGGAGGAGGCATGAAGGGGTTTAGGTGGAATTGCTGATCACCCAAAGTTCAAACCCAATCTGTTTCTCATGAGAGACATCACAGTAAATTATCAGCTCCTGACAGTCCTTGTTGTGCTTGAAGTGCTTTGAGCAGCATTGGCAGAGGGTCTGGCAATGGGATACCAGAAGGCTGAGAGCGTTTGCTAGACTCAAAGGGAGAACAACCTGGATGTTATGTCTAATCTCCAAGTGCCTGAAGTGGCTAGTATCAGTTCTCCTCTAAATATCTTGCCCAAGGCCATGATGGGAAGCACGGGCCTCCTCAGGTTTTGACTGGAAGGACTAGGCTAAGCAATTGAAGTAAGTCACCCTCTTTCTTTAAGGAGCACTGATCTTAGTCTCAAAAGTTTAGTAAAATGGACAGTGGACTAAGGGCTAAAAATCAATTCTTTATTTTTCCTTTTGTTAAAGTAGAACAAAGGGTACATCAGTAAGTTCATTATGGCTCTCTGTTATCTGAGAGATAGTAGCTTGAGCGTAGAAATTTATGCCAGGGCTAACCATGTAGAGTGGAAGCCATTCTTGTAAACAAAATTGAATGACTGTCAGACTCATCCGCTTTCTAATGTGCAGATGGGTGTGAATATATGCATCCCCTTCTTTCCAAAGGTTTTTGCTTCTATGCTTTGAGTGGTCTAAGTCACACAAGGTTTTTCTAATGAAAATTTGCCAAGGTATTTAAATTAGAAGCAAAAATTAGAAAAGCTGCTACCACATAGGAATATTAATTGTTCATTATACAGGGCTTTATTTCACATAGTTACTTTGGATGTGCAAAGCTGCCAATTAAAGAGGCTCAAAGTGCTCACTGCTGCACAATAGTGGTTTCTCCAGAGCCCCACAATGGCTATTGTATTCTGTCACTGACCTTTAGACACCTTCAAATGCATATTGACACAGTATGCTGGGATCATTGCAGCTATTGTTTCAGTGTGCCACAGGGAAAGATGAGTTTTGCAATTTCATGAAGAGCTTTAAAATCTGATATAATGATGACAACAGCAATTTTTCTTAATTAGAGAATGAGAGAAACACTGTTGTATTTTTCTGATGCTTCAGGTGAATTCCAGCGTGCATACCTACTGCAGTTCCCACAAAGGTCCCTTCCCACTGGGGAAAGATGTTTGTCAGGGGCATTTAGTCTGCTCTTCTATTGTTTCCAGGGGAATTTATTTTGTATTTTTGACCTGATGGTGCCATATGGCCAGCCTCCCTTAGCTTCCATGGATTCTGCCTGGATGAACATCTTGGCAGGATGGATCTTTTCATCCTGTAAGTGGCAAATGCCCTTTTAAACAGAGCATATAGTTGGAACCAGTGGTATGCAGGAGACTGGGGTCTGGAAGCGTCGTTCAGACTCTACTCTTCAAAAATCAGTGGACGTTGTCTCTGTGATTACAACTGTGCTTCTTTTTAGCCCTTCCATGTCTTAACATCTAAGGTATTTCTGTTTTCTTACCAGTCTGTAACAGCTAAAGAGTGTGAAAAAGAACTTTGGGAGCAGAGATACCAGATACTCCAAGTACATTTGCTGCAGTAAATCCAACCATCTTCTAAAAGCTCATGTTTATTTTACTGTAGCCCTCCTATTCCTTAAAGCTGCTTTGAGAGATTACTTCAGCAGTCAGCACATAAAAGAGCATAATTTTAAACCTTGCATGGGACATTTTGTCTACAGAGAATAAATAAATTACTGGGTTGTATTTCCAAAGAGTGTTCCTGCTTGAAGATAGAGAGAGAGTTTCTCTTCCGTAAGTATTGCAGTTGCTGGGTTCATTTTTATCCCCTGGGATCCTATTATAGAACAAATTATCAAATATAGCTAAACTTCAGAGCCCTGAGTCTCTGAAGATAGTCTTGGGTGATGGCTTGTGCTTCAGACAGAAGAGGAAATGTAACAGACCTTTTGTAAAACTTCTTGTGTCATTAAAAGAAATGGAAAATTTACTGCACAGCATTGCTGGTTTCATGTGCTGGAGGGTGGCCAGTGTCTGCACACAATCCCTCTACCCTTTCTAGCTGAGGGACATAATATTTGGTGTTTGTGTGTGCTTGAGGTAAATGTGCAGCAGGATTTCTCATGCTGCTATAAAACACACCAGGTCAGATGTGTTTCTTCAGTAATGCAGGCTGAACTCTTTTTTTTTTTTTTTCTCCCCACATTAATTGAAAGGGTACTGGTTATCTTGTTTTCATTCCTCTGTGTCAAAAACCCTTGTAGAACCTTGAAACCTTCCATGCACTGCCACTGCAATTGCCAGTTGTGAATTTTGTGATCTATCTTCAAACATCAAGGCAATACCTTTACCTTAACACATGAGAAGTGACCCGCTTCTGGGAGGGAGACACAAATAGGTAGAGCTGTGTGACGCAGGATGTGAAAGGGAGCACACCCTGGCAAGAGCTATTAAACCACTGCCCTGTGCCTCCATTCTCCCTACAGTAAATCTGCATCAGGTGGTAAATGAGGCTGTAAAGGTAAGTGTTCCTTTTGCAGAAGGCTGGGATCTGAAATCTCTCCTCAGACCCTTGTGCTCCCCAGTGGAAGCTTTTAGCCACAAAGTCTGATTTGTTACTTTTGGAGAATTTCTGTATTGAGAGACAGGATTCTCCTGGAAGAGAGATGGTGAGGGCAGCACTTTGATTGCTGCCTTCTCTGCATGGGAAATTTGTACCTTTTCTGTCTCACTGTAACTGCACTATTTCTTTCAAAAGGCACATGATCACTGCCTGGGTGGATTTGAAAGTGGAAATAATCTTTGCAGTATGTTAGGTCCTTACTCTGCTGAACAACTTAAAGCCCTGTTGGATGGTGAGGGATTTTCACAGGATCTTTATTTCCAAAAGCTCAAGTTCTACTTGGATCCATCTCTAGTCATGACAGTTTGGGAAGGATCTCTGCCACACACACTGAGATTTTCCACAAGAAAATTGGAGTTGGTATGTCCGCTCACTGCCCATATTTTGTTTGGTTCCTTTGCAGAAGGAGAAGAAGAGCGGGCTGCTGAAACTTCTAGCAGGAGCATCAACAAAAAAGAAGTCACGCTCCCCACCGTCTGTGTCCCCCACACACGAGCCCCAGGCAGCCATTGAAGGAGTCCTGCAAGGGGCGGTGGGACCCGAGCTCTCCTCCCTCTCCAGCCACGGCAGGGCTGGCTCGTGCCCTATTGAGAGTGAAATGCAGGGAGCCATGGGGCTGGAGCCTCTGCACAGGAAAACAGGCTCCTTGGATTTGAATTTTTCCATCCCTTCTCCTGCCAGGCAGCCCCTCTCTTCCATGGCAGCTATTCGGCCAGAGCCCAAGCCTTTGCCCCGGGAAAGGTAAGTTGGGTATCTCCTGATGTCACCTGCATCTTCAGGGAGCATTTGGAGGAGGGCTGCAAGTTCAACTTGCTCAAGGGCTGTTGCAGTTTTGCTGCTGTGTGGATTGACTGTAGGTGACTCAGGTGTCTTTTAGGAAGACAGGGCTTACATGCACCTGCCCATTGAAAATCATTTGGCACACAGTGCAGGTTTAATGTTCATGAATTAAAAAAGTGGTGAGCAGCACCTGTCTGTGACACCTTACAGCCCTGGTCTAAATATGAAGGACAGCAGAGCTTTCTCAGCCCAAAGGGTGCAAATGCTGTTGGCAAAGGCTGTTTTTCAAATGAGATCCCTACGTTTTAATAAAATTATGAAGTTGTCATGTGCTGCTTCCTGTCTAGAGGCAAGAGGGGTGATGTGGTTGCTCATCAAGGCCCTTTCTGGCCTGTTTTGCAATAACAGGGACTGTTTCAAATTCTCCTTGTTTAGGATATTTACAGGTATTACCATCTTCAGTGACCTGTTACCAAAAATGTAGCTCACTTCTGGAGAGGAATGTACCAGTGATTCTGGAGTTCATTTCAGCAACCTGCTTGAAACCTTAGAGTAACTGACCTTGCAAACCCACAAAGAGTAGACTAGGAACATGAAAATACAAAAGCAGGTGGAGAGAGAGGTAACTGACTAGAGACAGGTAGAGCAAAGAACTAGGTCTCCATGTGCAGTGTCATATTGGCTTCAGGTAAATATTTTCTACAAGGCTGCGGTTTGAGGACTGGGAAGGGAACAGATAATGCACTGATACAATGGTATTGAAATGCTGTCCACTCTAAAAGTGATTGAGGAGAACATGTTCTATACAAAACCATTGAAGAGTTTTCAAAAAGCAGTCTAGGGGACTCCCTGGAGTTGATATTTAAAACAATTTTGGAATGATAGTAAAGTTCCAGAAGTTTGACAGAAACTTTTTGACTGAGTGTATGAAAGAAGCTGAAGGGAATGGACTGGGCAAGCCACCTGATCCTGAATCCAGCTGAGGTCATGGAGCAGATGATTCAGGGCATAATAAGGGATACTATAGGACAGTTCATACCTTACAGTGTTTTACTAAATGCAGGTTGAAATTTGGTTGGGAGGGTAACAATGACACAATAATATATTTAAACTTTTCTAAGGCATTTGGTTTGTTACCATAAAATGCCTTGCTGAGTAAATTGTTCGCAACCGACACAGCAGATACTAAGTGGATTGAAAACCGATTCACTGTCATCAGATCTAACTCTAGGTCAGAAATCACTAGAAAATGATTGTGTGTGCCTGTAGTGTAGACCAAAAAGAGTCGGGTCTTGGACCTGTTCAACATAAAGTCTCTGCTGTTGCAGAACGGAGGACTGAAGTGGGAGGTAGGTGATGAAAAGGACAGACCTGTTGGTACAGAGCTAATTCAACACATTGGTAAGGAGAACACAGACAGAATAACAGTATATTTCAGAAGATCCAAATCTGAGGCAAAGCAGAGCAGCCTTAAAGAAGCACCATAAGAACAATGGAAGATTTAGAACTGTATTGTTGCAGTGAGAGATACAGGGAGCTGTGGTACACCTGATAAAGAGCAGGCTTAGGAATGGCTTGGTAGGTCTGTAAGAGACTACAGACAGGACAGACATGGGAATATTTTTACTTTAGATTGGGCATTTCATCTGAAAGAGATGCTGTTGTTCAAGCACAGCTATTAAACTTGAAGCAGAAATAAATTCAGGGAAGTCCTTCAGCATTGTAATGAAGGCAGTGAGAGCAGACTATCACAGTAGTCTCTTGTCCTTAAAATCCATGAAAAAGCAATTTAGTAAAGGGAGTGAAAAACCAATCCCTATTTAGGCGCACTTAATTTGGTCTACATCAGTTTAAATTAATGCTATAAGAAAAGTTAAATCAATATAAACCAGATTTAGCACCAGTGTAACTAAATCAATGGAATGCTACACCTTTAGTTACATGTAGCCATGAAAAGAAGCTGGGAAGAACATCCCCTGACATCTCCAGAGCTGGCTGTTGAGGTGCTGCTTTCAAAGCTGTACTGTAAGGATAGTTTATTTTGATTATTTGACCCATTATTTGATATGCCAGGGCCAGTCCCGTATCCTACAGGTTTCTCAGTTCACCTCAGGATGGTCCAGACAGTGAAACATTTAACTGATGACAATCTAAGTAGCCGAATACAACCAGGGGGACATGGGTTAGCTGCATGTGATCAACTATGCTGGAATGAAGAGTAAATAGATATAGACTGCTAAAACCGAGTAAATACTTCCAATTGCAGTATATGGTGGTAAGGAACTTACTCTGATTTTAAGCATTTTAATTCCTGAGTCTTAAATCTGAAAATAAGCTATAATTGAAGTAACCCTAATTATACACAGCAGGCAAGATTCTCTAATTGATTTATGAATTAACTTCCATATCATTGGTGTATCTGCATTCCTTAACTGATCATATGGGTTTTTTCATGCCCATAATGGGAAATATTAATTACCTTCATGCACTAGGAAGGATAATGCTTAGTCCTGGAATAATCTGAGCAGATACATTAAACACTTGTCTCCTAGAAATTCATCCCACATCCATCTGTGCTCATTAAATCATCAAATTGCTCAGAAGAACCAAATTATATTTTTTTTTTAAAACAAATTATGGTTTTCAAACCACTTGTTCTTTTCACATCTGGCAATGGAGGAACTTGCATTCAACGTCACTCAGCTCCATATTTTGCTTGTTTGCATTTTGGTGCATTTCATCCGCACAGTAGGAGCAATTCTCTGAGAAAGAAAAGGGAGGAGAGGGGAAAAAAAGGTTAGATAAACAGATTCAGATGCTGGATGAAATTTTAAAAAGCTGCAAAGCATTTCAGTGCACTTAGCTGTACTTGGCTTTCTGTCTCCCAACGCCCATCTGTGCGCATAGAGACAGAGCACTGAAAGGTTGGAAGAAGTAGCACATTCCTTAATATTTACGGCATTCGAAGGGAGGCTCATGCAGACAGCAGAGCCCTGCTACTTCTCCTACAGAGGCTGGCTTGCAGCTCTAGCACTCGCCACATCCAGGCTACTGGGCAAACCTACTGGTCGTGCCGCTCGCCATATCAGAGGTACATTAAAAAGCTCTGATTGCTCATGGCTCAGTGCTCACAATTTAAGGGAAGAATTGCCTCTTCTGCTGCCTGGCAGCACGGCACTTCGTGGGAGTTGCAGCCAGTCAGACAGGAAAGTGAAGTGAGCTTCGCCCTCTCGGAGATGCTGCTAATGTTTATGCTCTCATTCATTTTTTGTGCATGGGGAGAACGAAGAAAACAATTATTCTATCTTATCCTACTTGATATTCCACAACTTGGTTATGCATGGCTAGGTTAGAAAGGAAATTGCTCCTAGCTCTCCCATCTTTTAACCCTGATATTTAACTAGTTTTCTGGGATAGTTAGTGCCCATCTCTGCCTTCTGGGTGTAGTTTCCCACCTTTGGTTTATAAAACCACCTTCCTGCATCTGCTCTCTCCCATAAAGCATCCAACAGTCCGAGCAGCAGAGCGGAGAAATTTCCCAGGTGGTGGCCTCACCACTTCGTGATTGAAGGTGTCAAGTGAATTCCACATCAGGCTGCGAGTGCCCCACACACTCTTTTCCACCTACTGGGTTGCCACTGATGCAAGTCACAGGACGAGCACAGGGATGCACTGTGATGAGGCAAGCCCTGGGCCAGAGGCTCGCCCACACCCACCAACACTGTTGGTTCACGTGGAAGGGGGGTGGGGGGTGGGTGCTGTCTGCCTAGCAGCACCAAAGCAAAATACTTTCCATGCCACCCACTTCAAGAAAATATGACTGTACATTACGCAAAACAGGAGAGTTGAGTGTGCATGTGTGTGTGTGAGTCATGTTCCCCTTGCTGCCTGGCACTGTTCCCAGGTGCGGACCTGAGTAAAACAAGTCACGCGTTGTTGACTCTTTTATAGTAACTGGCACTAATTCTGCCATGTTATATTCTGATAAAACAGTCACATCCAGACTTACTGTCACGACTGGCATATCTGTGCTGTGTTTCTATGGTTTTCATGGAGCCTTCAAGCAAGCTGTAACCACAACAGTGCTGCAGAATAAGATGGGAGCAGTGAGTTTGACCTTTAAAATAGATGCCTTCATGTTTCCGTGTTTCCTTTCTACAAATCACTGCCACGTTAGAAATTGAGCTCCCAATTGAAGGAAGCGTTCAAGCATGTGCTTAACGCCCATTGACTTCAATTTTGCTGTGTACGTATATCTCCTTTGCCAAAAGGGAAAGCAAAGAAGGGTTTTTTTTCTTTCCTGGAAAGTGATACTAGAGGAATGACCCCAGGAGTAAGTTCTGACTGAACCAGTGACGTGTATACACAAGGTTAAGTGCTTCTCTGACATGGGATACCGGCCTAAGGACTGAGAAACTAGAATTAACCACCTCAGAAACTGAGTCCTGCAATATTTCCAGCAGAAGGGTAAAAGACCCAGCTGAGATTTGTTCTTCTGAGGCTGCTGATTCAGACACCATAACATGGTGAAGCAGGTTCTGTCTTGTAGTGTGCAGAGGCACTTTGCAGGTCTCTGCAATCTGCCAGTAAAAGGATGGAGAAACAGAGCTCCACCGATAAGCAAGAGCAGTCATTAACTGGGCTAGATGCTTCATTGTCACCAATTATCTATCCCCTCACAAAACTAACTGTGTATCCCTTACACACAAGGGACCAGTTGGAGCCACAGGACTGGACCCCTGCAACCTGTCCTTAGTGCATCATACTTTGGCAAACAGAAACTTTCATTAAGCATCTGAATTCAAGCACTCTAAATGGGACCAGGGTGAAGGTTAGCCCTTCAAACCTGATTTGTGTCCTTGTAGATCTGTTTCCTTAAGTTTCTTTAGCTCTGTCGGTGTCCTGGATGCATGCATTTTGCTCAGTGAGCAGATACTTGGTATTGGGTTTTTTTTCCTCAATGTCCAGGCTGGAGCCCAATACTTAATTACTGATCATTTCTGATCAATCCTATTCAATGCCTGTCTGCACATGCTGACAGAGACCCTGCATGAGTAATTTAGACCAGCCAGCTGACTCCTACGCCACTACGGTGCGTGAGATGATTCTCACGCTGTGGAAAGTGCGGCGCAAGGCTTTGCAGCTGGAGGAATCAGAAAAACTGCTTTCCCCATGCCTGCGCTACTCAGTGAGTTTTACTGTGGTCACTTGCTAGAGATCTTCGAACCTCTGCAAAACATGGCGGGGCTTTGGCAGCCACGTGGCTCTTCCACGTCAGGACCTTGACTCGTGTCCAGAGTAGGACATCTTGTGTGTTACATGAGGCAGGCATCCTGTGGGAATAATAGTATGCAATCATATAATGAAAGATTATGTTGCATGGAAGCAAAAGTGAAGTCATGGGCAATTTTAGTTGCCTGTTTCTTAATCTCAGATGCATGGGCGTGAAACATTCCTCTTCTGTTAAGGTAGTAGATGTCTTTATGCATCTACACACACAACATTTTTAATCATTTTGCTTTTTTACAGGAAACAAAACCAGAACTTCCATCGTGTAATATCTATTTGTGGTTAGGAGTCTTAGCTGCACCTTCCAGGTGTCAGCAGCAATAGTAAATGGAGAGCTGGGTGGGAGAGGTGTTTCTTTTGTCCGCGAGGACAAGTGCTATGAAGACAGGGGACAGTGGGATTCCCAGGTCTTTACTGCCAGCAGAGACAGTGATGATGGACCCATTCCCAGCTCTCGGTGAGATAACTGCTGCCAGGGTCCCTGTCCCACCCTCAGCCTCAGTGCCAGCCTCTACCCATGCAGTCTCCTGCCCCACAGGGTGTCATGTCCCAGCACTACGCTCCCTCCCACCAAGGCTCTTTGCTCTCCCAGACTCATCCCAGCCCCGCTGCACTCCTCAACAGCCATATCCACACCTTCTGTCAGGGCTTCCAGTTCTCATCATGGTCCCATTTCTCCCTTGACCCCCGGTTTTTCTCCCACCAGCCTCCCACATCCTCTATCCTCTCCCTTACTTTACCCTGTTCTCCTTGAGGTTTCCCTTCCCAGGCAAACCCTGTCCCCCATTCTTGCCAATACTACTCACAGCCCCTCCTCAAGTATTTCTCTTGGGCGCTGAGGACCCTCCCCAGGCACTACCCATCCCAGACAGTCCCCTCCAGGGCTGAAGTGAGCAACCCAAGGGTACCACAGCAGCCAGCAGTGGGGAAATCCATCGTCAGGTCTGTGCCCTGAGAGAAAAACATGAGAGGAGCCCATTGCTGGGCAAGGAAGAGAAATGCAGCCTCTGAGGTCCCACAGAGCTAGGACATCTTGGAGCATGAATCAGCAGAGACTTTACATTCTGTTCTCATACAAGCCTCTACTAAGCATGTACCGTTTTGAGGTGGTTTGAATGGTTTTAACCTGGCCGGGACAGGTAGTTTTCTGAAGGAACACCATCCTTGACAGACCAGTGGTGCCACAAGGCAGGTCTTTGCTCCCATGTGTGGGGACCTGAGGGCTGTTTGTGGAAGCCCTCACCTGGGTCCTGCTGGTGCAAAACCCCTTGCTTTATTCCTGGAGGTGATGAGACCATTTGGGCTGAATGTGGGACCCTCAGCCTGACACAGCCAACTGCTGTGGAGAATTTGGGCCAAAATGGTTAACATTTAGCAGAATTACAACTATCCCGGAGTATGATTTACAATAAAAAATAGCAAACATTGTTAATAATAGGCAGAGGTGCTTGTCACACTTGCCATCGTTATTGTTGCCCAGCTAATTAGCGTTTTGAAAAGTTGGTAATTTAGAGATGTAATGTGACACAGACAAAACTGAGAAGTCTCTGGGATCAGTCTGAAATGTCAGGAAGCAGTTTGGTATAAGAAAGCCTACAGCTTTATAGTAGCTTCTCAAAGAGGGGACAAAAGGTGAAATGAAAAGGGAAGATATAAATAGAAGTATACAGGACTGCCTTTTTGGGAGTGAGGGAGAATGTCTGGGAGAAGAAATCTTTTCTGCCAAAAAAAAGTGTGTCTCAGTTCTGTATTTGCAGTTCTCTTCCAGAGGATAAACTAGGCCGAGATGCCACCTGGAGGTGTGGAGGGGTGGACAGCAGCGACCTGCGGTGCGGGCAGCCCAGTGCCAGCGGCCGTGCCCGGCTGCTGCCCGCTGCAGCGCTTGCCAGGCTGCCTCCCCCCAGCCCCACTGCAAAAGCTCTCAAGGGAAAAAGCGTAGCATCTTTTTCCATCTCTCACGCAGAGGATTTCTTAACCGATTTGCAAGGTCTTTCATATCTTAAGATTTCGACACTCTATCAAAACCACTTTGGTGCTATTCGATGAGGTACTGTAGTTAGTTAAATTTAAACCATAACATTTGAGGTTCCGTAAATGGGAAAAAGTACTTCATTTGATAATGCTGTGACTGAGATTTATTTTTCTGAATCTCTGAGAAGAACCCCTTTTTATGACAATGGGCACATTCCTGCTGAGTGTGCTCACCTCTCTCCTCATGTGAACCATTCAGGGACTGGCATCTCATCACTCCCTAGGATGTAGTCTGGTTTTAAAAGGGTAGCTCTGTGCTTAAGATGTGAAGTGTTAGCAGTCCTAGCTGGGTCTTCATGCCAACCCTGCCCAGGACACCACCTTTTTCTGTGTTTCTGTTTCCTGATCTGCCAAAAGGGTCCATGAGTACCTCCACACCACTCAACTGACGTTGAGGCCCGACCTTCTTCTTAAAGCCTTCTGAGATCCTGGTGCAGAGCTCTGACGCACTGTGATTGTGTATAGAGTTGTGAGATCTGAAACTTGGCATCGTCTTAACTAAAATTGTTCCACTCTGATAATTTAATTAATCAGCACTGCTGCAGAGTGTTTGAAATAATGTGTGCATTCATTTGCATAATGGCCGTAATTGGGAAAGGTTCATAATATAAGTGTAGCAGTTCCACAGATGATAGCGTGATAGACTGTTTTCCTGCAGCCAGCCAGCAGCACATGTTTCAACCTCTGTTATTTGCTTTTCCACAAAGGAAGGAAGTGACAACTAGGTTTGTTGACCAAGGGACAGAGATGACCAGCAGATTTTTGATGGCACTTAAACATATATATCTTCTACACAACTATGTTGCTATGTCAAGATAAAAAGGCCGTAGAGAGGTCTTAGAGCAGAATCCCCGCTCCAAATGGAGTTCAATGTTTTTCCAAATAACAGGATGTTTGGCTGTGGAGATGTCCATACATAGAGCCAAACCTGGTACTTTTACTGTCACGTCAAAGTCGGGTCCCTAGTTTCGGAACTGCAGTCACTAGATATGTGAGCAACATCTGCAAAGAAAATTAGTGACTGGCACTGGACAGCCCCTTGCTTTGGTACAATCTCACTGGGAATGGCCTCAGGGAGTGGTCCTGAGCCTCCAGGGCATGTTGAAATTAGTTCTCAGGGGCAGGATATTATTTTTTAAATAAATACTTGCCTTGTTAGAAACATGACTGAGGCATCAGTGGCCATGCAGTGGTTGTAGAAATATTAATCCTCAGGAGGTGGGCCTTAGGTAATCAATTGGCATCTTCTAACTATCTTCCTATATTCATTACTTTGCAATTAGCAAGATAATTATTGACTGTTAACCAAAAGCCAGATAAGTACAAGAGGAGAACACAGTGCAGCAGAAATATATTCCTGCTCTGCACACAAGTGTGTTGATATGAAAGGGCCCAGTCTGCACTCAGGAGGATGCCTGCTGATAAGCCTGAGTGCAGCATAGCCATATCAGGATCAGACCTGTCATTACTTCATTGAAATGAAATGACACCTGAAAACTAAGTTCTAAGGGAACATCTGAATGTCAGGACAAAGGATACCTCTTGGTTTGGAGAGTGCTTCAAAAGTCATTTGATGTATCTCCATTTTAGCTTCCTTCCAGGTTTGAGGGACCCAAAGTACGTTCTCAAGAAACAATAAAAATGCAAATTGCTTTAGCTAACCTCTGCTGATATTACAGACAGTTGGTGAGAGCACTGCAAACCTCGTTTTTCATCATCAGTGGACAAGGGAAGAGCTGTGGATGTCATCTATCTGGACTTCTGTGAGGTCTTTGACATGGTCCCCTACAACATCCTTCTCTCTAAATTGGAGAGATATGGATTCAATGGATGGACTGTTTGGTGGATGAGGAATTGATTGGATGGTTGCATCCAGAGAGTAGTGGTCAACAGCTCAGTGTCTGGATGATTAGTGACAAGTGGTGACCCTCAGGGGTCTGTATTGGGATGGTTCTGTTTAATATCTTCATCAATAACACAGACAGTGGGATTGAGCGCACACTCAGCAAGTTTGCAGGTGACACAAAGCTGAGTGGTGTGGTTGACATGCCTGAGGGGCATGTTGCCATCCAGAGGGACCTGCACAAGCCTGAGAAGTGGGCCCGTGTGGCTTCATGAGGTTCAACAAGGCCAAGTGCAGGGTCCTGTGTCTGTGTTGGGGCAGCCCCTAGTATCCGTACAGGCTGGGGGATGAAGGGGTTGAGAGCAGCCCTGCCGAGAAGGACTTGCGGGTACCGGTGGATGAAAAGCTGGACATGAGCCAGCAATGTGCAC
>JAVJGJ010000014.1:64859234-64873287 GCA_035590215.1 Microhierax caerulescens | reverse complement strand
CCAGCTCTGGGGTCCTCGGCACAGGAAAGACATGGACCTGTTGGAGTGGGTCCAGAGGAGGCCACAAAGATGATCTGAGGGATGGAAACACCTCTCCTGTGAGGACAGATGGAGAGACTTCGGGTTGTTCAGCCTGGAGAAGAGAAGGCTCCAGGGACACCTTATTTGCAGCCTTTCAGTACTTGAAAGGGGCTTATGAGAAAGATGGGAGCAGACTTTTTAGTAGGGCCTAGTAGATTTAGACCAGACATAAGGAAGAAATTTTTTAAGATGAGGTTGGTGAAATACTGGAACAGGTTGCCCAGAGAGGTAGTAGATGCCCCATCCCTGGAAACGTTCAAGGTCAGGTTGGAGAGGGCTCAGAGCAACCAGATTTTGTTGAAAATGTCCCTGCTTATTGCAGGGGGGTTGGACCAAATGACCTTTAAAGATCCCTTCCAACCCAAACCATTCTATGGTTCTATGATTTTTGCATGGAGCAGATGCAGTGGTGGATGAGGCAGATGCAGTGCTGAGCAAAAGCAGCCAAGTCCTTGGCACAGGCTTGGCACATGAGCAGGAGCAGGGACCACCATGAGTAGTCCAGCCATTTGACAACACCTTCTTGCTTGCATGGTCTGGTTCCAGTGCACGTCCTGGTCAAGCCTCCAGCCAAGCTCACTGGAAATCTCCCCGTCATACTGTTTTAGTAGAAAATGCAGCTGCATCAGATACAACTGATATGTGAAAATAAAACTTGCCAATATTTTCAAAAATATTTTTCTCCACCATTTCTGGTTCTGGTTCTGGTGCCTGGCTGCTCTCATCAAGCGCAGGCTCGACCACTGCCTGACCAGGTCGTTGCTTTTTTGTCTCCAAAGGTACCGTGTTGTGGTCCCATACCCGCCGCAGAGCGAGGCCGAGATTGAACTGAAGGAAGGTGACATTGTGTTTGTGCACAAGAAACGGGAGGATGGCTGGTACAAAGGGACGTTGCAGAGGAATGGCAGGACGGGCCTCTTCCCCGGGAGCTTTGTCGAGAGCTTCTGAGGACGGCTCGCTGCTCTCTCAACTGGAGGAGCTTTCAGGGGAAAATGCATAGCACAAGAAGAGACAGAAAAGAGAAACTGGACTGATAACCACTGCCATTTTTATTTCCAAAGACTCCCCCCAGGCCCTTCAGTCTACAGCTCTGGAGACGCGGTGCCCCACCGTGCTCCTGAGACCGCGTGCAGTGCATACAGTGGTATGTTGAAGTAGTGCCTTCCACCTGGAATCACAGACTGAAAGGATGCCCATCTGGACTGTACGTAACCTAAACTCTGGCTGTTAACCCTTTGTGTAAATTATAGAGAAGATATCTTTAAAAAAAAAAAAAATTAAGAGAAAAGTTGTTATATTGCTGTAACTTATTTGTCAGAGCTGCAGTGTTCTTATTACTGGCCTATGCAAGATGGATTTGGGAGTTCAAGGAGGTGTGCTAGGAAGCTCTTAAACTGGGATTTCGTTTTTCCTGAGGGAAAAAGAGGGAGGGGAGGGTGGTGAAAACCCCAGCTAAAGATTGGTGCATCGTCGTGCAAGAGAGAATGAGGAGTCCAAAACGTTAACGTTATGCTTTCTATATACCTCAAAGATATGCTGCGCAAGTTTGTCGGTGAGTGTGTTAGTGCTCAGAGTCCCATAGCATCCGGTGTCCTGGCGCTGCTGCCGGGGAGGTCCTGGACGAAGTACGGCTCCACCATTAAACTGTGGTTATTTGAGCAGAATCCCTTTTGCCTGTCTTCTGCCCTTACTATATGCAGCATGGATTTTTGTCCTTCAGTGTCACTTTCCATTGCTTTTTTGTATAACTTACCTTTTTACTGTAAGAATTGCTCTACTTTATATATATTCCTACTAGATCAGACATTTCCTCTTTTTCACACATCTGGTGCTATTTTTTTTAATTGTTAAAGATTTGGTTTGGTTAAACGGAGAGGCTGCAACAAGATTTGCATTCAACGTGTGAAATTAGAAACGTACCTGAAGATCGAGATCAGACTGCTTGTTCGTGCCTCATAGAGGAAAAGAGAAAAAGGCGTTTGGTCACCCATAAATATACGGGGGGGGGTGTGCCTGTGCAACACACACACGCTTGCTCTCTCCTACGTATTTAGAGTGGCTGAAGACCCACACTGAAGCACAGCGTTCTGTCTGGAGAGTGATAATTGCTCCAGAATTGGAACTAATTCCCAGAGGAGTTGTTTTAATTGACTTTTTCATGGCAATAAGAAGAACACTGCAGGTTCTAGCACGCGCAGGGACCATGGAGTTTTCCTCTGTCGTTGCATGACAGAGACGAGAGCTGATCTGCGACGGCTGTAATTAGCGTTATCAAAATGTGATTTCTTACTGTAGAAATGTACAGTTCTGGAGACTGTTCAATTTCTTAATGTGGTCAAGCTACAATTCAAACCGTATCAGGCAATATAAGCTTCCATCTACCAGGGACTTAAAGGTGCAATAAATGTAAAGTGAGTTTGGCCAGTTGTTCCTATGAAGCGGAATGAGAAAAAAATCCATAATGTGATTGTGAGAGTATTTAAAAAGACATCAGCTCTTGAGAAATGAAACGTGATGAAAGGCTTTTCATAGCTGTATCCATACCTTGCCTTTGCCAGCGGCTGGCTGTTTGCCAAAGCCCACATGTGGTGGTCATTTAAAAGCGTGTCAGAGGCACTGTAACCTGGAGATGATCTTATTAAAAGGAAGAGGCCCAGTGGGTGAACATCATTACTGCGTTTCCAGTATTTCATATGCGAAGGTGTAAGTTTTGTTTTCATTCATGCAGTGTATACTAGTACATATCAAAACCCATGTAAGTGAGCATTCCTATTTGAGTTCAGCTCCGTGACTTTGTTCTCTGTAAAATAAGTTTCTTCTTGATGTCACACGTAACAAACCGATTCCAGAAACACAGTCCATAGCCAAGTATAGCACCTTCAAACAGGGAGGCATCATTTTCAGGGTGTTTCTTTTTATACTTAACATTGCTGCATTTGTTCATATTCCTGATTGTAATGACTCAGCCACTAAAAGTTTAGTTACTGTTGAGAGGAAATTGCTTTTTCATAACCAATAAGAGACTGAAGAAACATCTTCTGGAAAGTCTTGCTTGAGACTGGAGCCATATCTGTTCCACTTATTTGGTCCAGATCAGAATCGGTATCACTGCACCTCAAACAGTGAACTGCACAGTTAGCGAGTCAGCAACACCAAAATGCATGTTATCAATTCCAATAAAAATTCTGGGTTAGATCTGTCAGAGATGAGGAGATTTTTTTACGACAATTTACAGTGGTTGAAGCTCTCTTAAAATTCTGTTCCATGGGTGTACTTACTACACTCAGAAAGATGAAACAGGATGACAGCTTGCTTGCTGCCTATTGTGTTTAGCCAGATCTAAAATGGTTCCACATTTCCACCTTTTCATGCTTAACTCTAACAGGACAAAGTTGGTGTGTGAGAAGATCAAGGAAAACACGCAGATGTCATGTCATGGAATCAGTGCTTTAAAATATATTTTGCAGGGAGGATGATGTGTTTTGTAATGGATGACAGCCCTTACAGTCATAGCTCCTGCAAGGAAAAATATTGGGGATGGGCACTGTCTGTTTTGATAACAGCTGTTTCTGGCCCCTGTTTATTGCTTATCATCACTGTTTGGGTTACTGAGGAATCTTCTTGGACAAATCACTTCCATGGCAGGAGCACAAGAGCAAAACTTAATACAGCTCAGTGATACAAAAATGTGACCCAGTGCCATTCAGAAAGTGCTGGACTGAGAGAGGTTCGACTCGTTCTGTGATCTAATTTTTACCTGTCACAGCAGGGAAAGGGGGAGGAGGGGGCATCTGCATCTCCTACAACAGGGTGGGGAAAAG
The DNA here is from genome assembly GCA_035590215.1 of Microhierax caerulescens. Lineage (NCBI taxonomy): Eukaryota > Metazoa > Chordata > Aves > Falconiformes > Falconidae > Microhierax > Microhierax caerulescens. Next base: position 64,869,385 of record JAVJGJ010000014.1, on the reverse strand, counting down.
AAAAGACTCCTTTTGGTGGCCTCAGTTTGTAAAATGCCAGGTTTGCTCTTTTAGAAATGGGTTCAAGTAATTGAACAATTCCTTTGAACTTTGCACAGCTCAGAAAATGTTTTTGTTATACATGAATGTTAACGTGATTTAGGAAATGTTGACAGATATGAGTACAAATGAACTACAATGACTGTGTTTCTGATTCTTTAAATAAAATAAACATTAAGGTAACTTGACTGAGGTTTCTCTGTTAGGTGGCAGTGTGAGCAAGCATTGTAAGTGCCTCTGAGGTTCACAAAGAAAACAGGGAAGACCCCTGTGAAAACCCTGGGGTTTTTGAGCAGACTGTACATCTCCTTTGCTTTCAGTAGTAATTCCCACATAAATAAAGGCCAGTTAAAGGTAAGAGACACCTGAGCAGAAGTTGGAATTTCTTTCTGGATCTTCTTTTGGCAGATCTGGGATTCTTAAAGATCTTGAGAAGTTAACAATTTACCTGTGGAGAAAAGGTGTGTCAGTCTAAAGAAAGAGAGCGGGGTCAGCCCAGAAAAGGGACTGAGGTGGCAAGGGCAAGGCTGTGGCAGAGGGGCTGGGAGGGGATGCAGCAGCAGAAGCATTTTCAAGGAAAACAGCAGACTCTAATCCTGCTAGTGGGCTTTGGGGGTGCTCTGAGGTCACCTGGTGGGTTGAGCAGGTTTGTGGGCAGAGGAAGACCCCCTTCCTCCTGCCCTGGGTGGGCTTGGGCATGGTGCTGGCATGGTCCCGTGTCCTCCAGGCTACATACAGCCAAGGAACCGGGAAAGAGGTAAGAAGCTGGTTGTACCCTGGGCATCCGAATGCTCCCCTAACCCAGATGAGGGGTGTGAGCCCATTTTTGCATGTTTCCTGAGCTTCCCATTCAGCAGCATGGTGCAGAGCATCTGGAGGAGGAGCACACACTGGGTCTGGATGTGTTTGCCTTGATTCAGCTGGGAGATGCCTTTGAGGAAGAGGCGACCGCAGATGGTGATTCATTGCCCCAGTCCGGAGCGCTTGGGGCAGGGAGGAGCCCTGCACAGCTAGCTCACCAGGGCGTCTTTGTCATGGGCTTGCTCAAGACAGCCACCCCTCAGCGAGGTGACACAAATGTCTGTTTGCCTTATCTGGATCCTGAGTCAACATTCTGAAATACGGGAACCACAAGAGTTTGAATGTGGGCAGGTGACACCTCTACCTCTGCTCAGCCTCGGTGGCTGCCCTGCCTGACAAGAAGCATGGTGCAAAATGCCACACGGAGGAGCCTGCCAGGCATTTCCAAGCTCATCTCGAGTGGTGGTCCTCTCCACACTTTGGGAGCCCTGCTCCTCTGGCACCTCTCTGGGCCACGCTGCCAGTACATGCCACATACCTCACCCAGCCTTCGCACCACACGCCACCCTTTGCTCCTGCTCCAGCGCCTGGTAGGAATTCCAGTCATGTTTCAGAAGAAAAATAATCATTGTTAAATTGTTACACAGCTTGACTATTCCTGAACATTCGTGGAGAGCAGAACCACCTGGACAACATCTGCAGGGCTTTCCTGCAGCCAAAAGCTCTTCCTGACATCAGCAGCTCCTTACAACATGGTGAACCTGGCAGCTACACAGCTTGGCTAGTCAGTGCCAAACCAAATAAATGAGCTGTACTAGCAGGGAAGCCAAGAGGTGATACAGTCTGGAGAAGGCCCTGTCCTCGTGTCCCAGCCTTTCATGTAGCAAAAATAACTTTCCAAACAGTCACAGATGTATTTCCAATCATGGGGTGCGGGTGTCTCCCCTTCCTTCAGAAAAAAACTTGATCTAAAAATCTTCTCAGCCACCGAGCAGCACCACCTGTCCCACTGTGCCGTGGAGGAGCCACAAGCCAGGCCACCAACGGGCCTCCACCTGGGGGGTCCCCTTGCCCCCTACCCCTCCCAGCGACATGCTGCGGCAGACAGCCTGTGTGACCTTGCTGTGTGTGTCATTACAGCCTGGCCCCGCTTGGCTCTGTCTTTACTCCCACCCTATGGAGACCCCGGCAGCCCCAGGGAAAGGCAGCCAGCATCCCGCCGACTTGGCCAGGGAGTCACTGACAAATGGCTCTTTCACACCAGCTGAGGTGTGACACAGTGTTTTTGCAAAGGCAAAAGAAACGCTTTTGCGTGCAGGACTATGAGCTTTGCAACCTCCTGTGTGTAGAAAAACACATACGTGTAGAAAAACCCACAAGCAAGGAGCGCTGCCAGGAGCGGGGCTGCCCCGGTGGCACCTGGCCACCCCTCTCAGAGAGGGCATTGGAAAGGGGGGGCTGTCTGTTTAGTTAAGGGTGATGGTCCTCTGGGAGAAATGCCATGCCTGGGGAAAGCTCAGGCCTGGTCAGTGTCATCGGTGCTGCACCCCAGCAAAAGATGGGGGTGAGCAATAGGGGAACTGCCTTTGGCTGTTGCCCATGGGCTCCTGGTGGGGAGCACAGCAGTGATGGGGAGCACAGCAGTGATGGGGAGCACAGCTGTGTGATGGGGCAAAGGAAAAATGAGGGCATTAAGACGGGATGGAAGGGAGGAACATCTTCAACTTACTGTCAGAGAAGAAAAACGAGTTACATTCATATTTCCTGTCTACCAAGCAAGAGCTTAGTAAAGCTCGTGTCAGCCGTGTCAGTGCATGCGACCCCCCAGCAGGCCCCAGGAGTGCAGTTTTGGGGTGCACATGGCAGCGGTGAAGGGCAGCCCCATCACCAGGAGGGCATGTCCTCTGCCATCCCACCTCACCAAGCAGAACCACAACAAGAGCTTGGGGGTCAGGGTCCCCAAGGAGGGCACAGGCCAGGGGATTATGGAGACAGAGCACTGCCTGGCAGCGCATCTCTACCTGCTGAGTGGACAGTCCGTACCAGCTCCGAGAAGACCCACTGGGACCCCAGCTCTTACATTGAGTCAGGCTGGGAGTCAAAGCCTGACACATCTCCACCACCATCCCTGACCCACTTCTAGGTACCCTGCCCCACATCACAGCTCTGCAAGGCACTCAGGGCTGGCTCTTGTCGGTGATGCTGCACAGCCAAGGGGTCTGTGAGCTGCCCCCCACACCTCTCCTTTACAGCAGAAAGGCATTCACTTTCTCTTCCTTACGGGTATGTCAAATTTGCCCTCCAGCTGCCCACTGGAAAATGAGCCTAGCAGACAGAGGGGCAATTTGTTAAGGTTTTCCCCCTCCCCTCCCCAGATAATTGCCTGGGATCTGCATTAATGGAAACATAAATTGACTGCCATTCTGCTAAATGACAATCAGGTTTTGTTTGACAGAGCTGGGAAGTGTCTTATCCTGAACATTGGCACCAAACAATCTAAATGCAAATTGCAAAATGTTTGGGGGTAAGGAGGCTGTTTATCTTCTGATGAGGTTATATGATAATGCAGAGGGGGGAGAGAATTGCCTTTCAGTTCCTAAAGGCTATCAAAATGTGTGATGGCTAAACTGTGGGGCCAGTGTTTACATATTATTTTAATGGACCAGACTCAGTTGTTCAGCTTGGGTTTTCTTTTAATAAATCACTCTTTTAAACAAGATGTAGCAGAGCAACATTTCAGCCATATTTCAGCAATTCTCAGGCACCCGGGTTAGCGTGGAAAATGACAGAGCAGCCACCATTTTAATCCTGTTATGTCTATTGCTCCCAGCTTGTTCTCCTCTGATGAAACACATCGCAGTGCCTCGGAGAGGCAGAAAAACATTTGCTGCACCCCTGGCCTATTTCTCTTGTTGGATTAGCAGGTTTATACACAGCAGCACTGCCCAGATATCTCCAATGCTTTTACACTGGAACACTTACAGGACAGCTGAAAAATGAAATGCAACCAACACCATCAGCTTCCCAGGAGACCACCGTGTGCTGGGGGCTGCCTGCCTCTCCTGCTGGCTGCCCCACGTTGGATGTGCAGTGGCTTTTGTGCTGGTTGGTCAGTTGTACAAAAAGTTACTGCAAAAGTCAAAGCCTTCAAACCTGCTCAGCACATCGGTCTTGCGCCTTACTCCGCGCCGTGGTGCCAGGCTCCGGGTGAGGGGCGGTGGGTGCCGAGGCACTGTGCCGTGTGGGCAGCACGCCAGGGCTGGTGGTCACGGCAGTTGTCCATGCAGCCATGAGATCTGCGCTGGTATCTGTACCATGTGGCATTTTCCACAGGGAAGCCAACAGTTTTCTTTAGCCTTCTCCTAGAGGGAAGAGCTGTCTGCAGCAGCTCAGGGGGTACAACAACTCAAAGCTTTCAGCAGCTCTCAGAATTAGTCTCCCTGAAGTTTTTCCACTGAAAGTTCATAATCTAATCTTCTCAACGCTTGATTTAGGCTTCTGCATTTCACCATAAATGAAGAAACAAGTTTGAGTTTACTCCAACAGTTTTGCTCATCTGGGAGGCAAAGGAAGGGAAGGACTAATTATTTTTATTTTCCTTTCTAAACACACCTCATGCAAAAGACTGTGCATGAATCTCTACAAGGCAGGAAAAAAGGAACAGATCTTTAAAAGTGACACAAGTTGTGTGTGCTTAAATTGTTGGGCCTTCAGTCCATTTGGTGTAGAATGGCCAAATAACTCACACAAATCTACGAGTAAAAGGACATTTGAAAGTAAGTGAATACATCAAGTGTGGCCACAGTAATCTGGGCTTTTAGGAAGGTAAATCAATGAGCAGCAGCTGTAGCCCCATCTAGGAAGGCTCTGCCCTCTATTCAGGAGCAGCTGGGATTTTGGTTTCACCCACCAGCTCTGCTCCTGTGACTGAGACCTTTAGGGACCAGCCAGGGCATCCCTCGAAAGGGACTCATCGTACCGTGGGAGAAGGACGAAGGACAGGTTTCCAAATTCAGCCAACGAATAATTCGCCTGTTTAAGTTACTGTTCTTAGAAAACAGAGCAGGTGATTTTCAAAAGGCTTTGGCGACATGGCTGTACCCTGCAGCTCGTGTGAGCCAGAGAGTTGAGGACAGCCAGAGCTTATTGCTTCTGCCAGCAGTGACCTCCTCCAGAGGTCAGACCACACTGCTCCTCCTCCGTCTGACCTCTGGAGGAAGGCGATACAGCACAGACAGTAGAATCTGACCAACGGTAAAGCCTGGCTGCAGTCGAATAGATTGATTGTGCTGCAACAGATGACTTCCTTGCCTGAAGGGCATGGCCCTTCTGGCAGCTTCTCGATTTCCTCTGATGACATCCCACCAGCTTGGAGAAGCAGCAATAGGATTCATTTAAGAAATGACCCAATGCCCAAACTTTTTGTTAATGTCAGAGAATTCTGCAATGGGCATTTCAGAAGAAAAACTAAGGAAAAAGTGGTGTTCTCTTTCCTTCAGATCTCCAGTTCGCATAGAAGAGCCCTTGATTATATAGGGCAGCATTCAGATTTAAAGGCAGAAAAATGTATTCTTGAGCATTTCCCATGGCTTCATATGAAGAGTCATTGCAATATCGCACCTCCATCCACTTACCCTGAGCAGGGGACAGTAAAGTGCTCTGGAAACACATACCCAATTAATGTTAGACTTTGCCCAAGACAATTTGTTAAAAGCACTGCTTCACTTTGTCTGAATAAATATTCATTAGCTGAGAGAGATAGTGTGAGAGGGGGAGGGTAAGGGGTGGGAGTATCAGGTCGCCTGTTGCTGCTCCGGCAGGTGTTGGGTTATTTATATGAATCAGAGAGAGATGGTGAGTGCCTGAGGCACCTTCCAGCCTTGCATCCCCCATCGGGGGGGGTGGCCACTGCACTGAGGGGGGCTAGCACTCAGGAGGTTGTCCCAAGAAGTTGGATAATCTCATTACTGCCTCAGTATGTGCCTGAAGTAATGCCACCTCAGACAGTGCAGGGTGGCAGAGCAGTGGGGGGGGCAGCACCTCCTGCCACCCCCGCCGTGCTGGGCAGGTAGCACCCGAGGTGCGGCGTGAGCGGGAAGGGCCACTTCAGCCCAGCTCCAGGGGTGCTCGGATGGGGCTCATCTATCAATAACGTGGCCTTTTCTCACCCACCCCCTCCCCGTGCCTACCCGGGCGGCGGCAGGGTGCGATGCGGGTCAGTGTTTGAGATCCCAGGGCAGTGCTGGCTCAGACGCCTGCTGGCATCCATGAGCCCAGGCCCAGCCGGCAGGTAAGGCTCCAGTCTTGCTGGAGACTTACTGGTACTGAACCAGGAGATCCCTGGTGGGGGCTCCGTCCAAAATCAGGACAGCTAGAAGTAGGTATCCAAGCCCCCCCTGGCCATGGGATGGGGTGAATGTGACTGGCCATAGCCTGAGGATGTCACCCCATTTTCTCACCAACTACTTTGAGTTCACGCAGCTGCGGAGCAACTTCTATTGTGTGGAAAAAGGCTTCTCTTCTCAGCAGTGGGCAAAGCAAATTGCACACTGGTGCAGTGTCCCGCCGATTTCAGCGCTGGTGAGGCTTGCAGCACTGCAGGTCTGTCCTGCAGCTCTGCTGCCTGTGGCCAGTGATGTTCTGCAGCGCATCCCCCTGCTCGGCACGGTCCTGCCAAGACGCAAGGATGCGATCTCAGTGGGTGACGCGGGGGCAAGGGAGCTGCTGGCCCACCCTTGCTGGGCATGGCCGCAGCTCAGAAAGGGACACCCACCCAGTACCTCATTAGTCATAACCACCCTTGCTAAATGGCTATAAAGTGATTTATTTTGTCATTAGTCTTATCTTGCTTTCTAAAGCTGACTTAGTTTCTAAACTATATTGGGTTTTGCACTTTCATTAATCTCCTTGGTTTGATAGACTGAATTAACCTTTTCAAGGACAGATGAATTTTCTTTCTTTAACTTTTTCATGGTCAAACGAATTCAGGGGAATTTATTTTTTTCCTCCCAAATTTTCCTTTACTAAAATAGTGGAAGCATACACACGCACATCCCTGTAATCCAGCCATCAGGGAATTTTTCTTCCTGAGCTCTCCACTGATTTTTGTACTGAAGCCTTCCTACCACATCCCAGATGTTAATAAAATTGGAAATGAGCCGCACTGAGAAAGCACGTGTGAGAGAGAGAGACAGAAAGAAACGATGAGGGACTGTCCCTCATATCAATAAAATCTGCCGCATTTCTCCAGGCAGTCTGTGAAATATAGCGGGCACATAATCCACCCGGCAATAAAAGGCTGCCACATGACTCCCCGGCACCCAGGGAGCTATCATTTTCAATTAGGAAAAAAAGCCTCTGGCATGCGACAGCGATGGCAGAAGAACCAAACACAGTTAAGGCAAAATTTAGTTTCATTACGGCTCAACGCAGATTAGATTTTTTCTTTGTTTTCACACCCCATCCCTCTGTCATCGTACAGGAGGGAATGTGGCAACGCAGGCTTTTCTAACAGCCCAAGCACAACCGTAACTGAATTGAGGAGACCCTAAAATAATGTTTTTAAGAGGAGTGCAGCACAAAAGACCCTTGTAGCAAGTCTAAAACTACCACCCTCACTGAGCAGAGTGGTATAATTTAAAGAACCATCTCTTTTGCTGCGGTGCTGGATAGCAATGCCAGTAATCACCTGCGGATGTAAAACCTGTGTTTTCTGTTTAGGTGGGTTTCAGGCTTGATTTGAGCTCCTTTAATCCATCGCCTTTCCTTGGGCCAAACGGTGATAATCTGAATTTCAAAAAACACCCTTGGTACCTCTCCTTTCCCTCTGCTGATGAAATCAGGTGCTCACACGATGCAGTGAAGGAAGGCATAGTGCCAGGCTTACCTTTGACTTAATAAAATAACAGCAAATCCAATATATTACTCAGAACACACCTCTTTAATGTCTCACTTAAATCTATTCTAATAAGTGTAACTCTGTTTTTACCTTGGGTTTTCAGAAGTTAATCTGCTTTTTTTTTTTTTTCTTTCTTTCTTATATTTTTAACCAAATACATTTTCCAACCTAGTTCTGGATAGGTCATTTTTTTAAGTGTGTCACATTTATTCTTCTCTTCCTTCTTTTTTTCTTTTTTCAAATGTATATAAAGTTTTTTCAACCCAGGGGAGAGATAAGACCTCAGATCACCCCCCACACTGCTACACCCAGCCCCAGCACCACCCTGATGATGCTGAGACCACCACATGCTTTTGCCTCTCCATGGATTTGCTCCAGGCTGGGCAGGAGCTGGGACACATAGAGGGAAGTGGGTCAGCCACAGGGCTGGCAGGGGCCATTCCAGCAACCAGGGGATGTTCAGCGAGAGCACAGCTCCGGTCCAAGGGCAACCGGGCTGTCACAGCTGAGGCACTGGCTACCACAGCACCACAAGCCCACCTGGCAAAGCTGAACAGGAGGAACAAAAAAGCCGATGGTTGCAGAAGCAGGACACCCCAAGAGATGAAGAATAATCACAGGCGTATTTAGTGATGCAGACCTTTGGTGGGGTTGTGAGTCTGGCTGGTGGAGGGGTGTCATTTGCATTGTCCTGCCACTGGTACGTTGCGTTCAGCAGCCTGCAACAAGGGCAAACATCACCTGCATCCACAGCTTATATCCCTTCTCAGCTGCACAACCAGCAAACCAAACCAGTGCTGCGGTGGGTCTCCAGGAGCATTTCTGCTTTCTCCCTCACTGAAGCATCTTGGGGCTGGGGTCCTTCACAAATAGAGACCCAGCAACCTGCAAAGCCAGCCCTGAACCGCCAAGACTTGGGGGTTATTTCATCTCCTTTCACTGTGGCTGCTCATGGCCAGGCTGCTCTTGGCCAGCAGTATCAACTCCTTCCTTAAACCTCTTGAGACAGCCACAGCCAGTGACAGAAAGGCTGCTGCAGAGCTGCGAGGTGGGGGGAAGAGGAAGGAAAAGAGAAACAAACTGCAGAGCAGAGCAAGAATCCCAGGCAGGGCAAGTGGAAATGGGTGGCCCCAGCAGTAAATGGTGGGACTTTCCTATCCCTCCCCCAGGACAGTCAGCAATATGGTTGCCTGACCACACTGGCAGCCAAATCCCCTCAGCACTAACACCCAGGGGAGTGGGGGCTTAATGCAGATGTTCGCTGCTCAGCTCTTCTCCCTCCTGGGAGAGCTCCCAGTCAACCCCAGCCCTCTTCTGTCCTCCATCCCTTGTGGCCCCTGAAGCTAAATATCTGCTCTCTGTCCCTCTAACGCCACAGGACCTGTGAAGCCATACAGACACAAAGTGGGCAAGCACGTCCAGCAGCAGCAAGCGCAAAAGGGCTCCTGGCTGCTAATATATTTACCCAGCCCTTGTGAAAATATAAGGGTAGAATAACATTAAATGAATGCTCTTCCAGCTCTAACCTGTCATTTGGAGAATTATCTTACTTTATGTGTCCAGCAAGACATGCTTTACCTCTGAAGTGCAGAGCCTCAAGCACAGATGTGTATGCACAGACTCAGCCATGTAATTGCCAACAGCCCTGGCTTTATCACCTGCTCAATTTTTGTACAAGACAAAAGTGAGTCCTAGTCCTGGACAGCAATTACCACGCCTGTCCTGTGTCTTACAAAATGACAAAATCTGAGTCTTTGATAGCTGCTCATATTAGGCCCAGAAGGTTATTTTCCAGCACTCCAGGCCACAGGAAAATACTATCCTTGTTTCAGAGCTGAACATGGACAGTCAGAGATCCCAGGGCCCATGGGGATGCTAGGAAAGAACAGGGAAGCAAGTTCAAATCCTAAGTTCAGGATCACTGGGTCTCCCCTCTCTCCTGCCACTTTCACATTTTAAACACAGGGGCTTCCTGAGAAGTGTCCTTGACCAGGCTGCTGCCATGCCACCAAATAAATACGCTGTCACACTGCCAGTGTGTAACCTCTGAGCACCAGGGAAAGTCTGAAAGCTCTCTCTGATACCAACAGCTCCAGTACAGTTGTCTTCCCACCCCATCAGGCTTTCAGGCTTGGTCAGGAGGGCTTGGAGATCCCCACACTCCTCGTGGGTCCATCAGGGCTAATCCAGCTTTTAACACCAATGACAGGCTGATGGCCCAGATGGAATGGCCACCCACCCAGCCAGAATGGCCACCCACCAGCTGGAATGGCCACCCACCCAGCCAGAATGGCCACCCACCAGCTGGAATGGCCACCCACCCAGCCGGAATGGCCACCCACCAGCTGGAATGGCCACCCACCCAGACAGAATGGCCACCCACCCACACGGAATGGCCACCCACCAGCTGGAA
>JAVJGJ010000014.1:64817714-64859134 GCA_035590215.1 Microhierax caerulescens | reverse complement strand
CGGAATGGCCACCCACCAGCTGGAATGGCCACCCATCCAGACAGAATGGCCACCCACCCAGACGGAATGGCCACCCACCAGCTGGAATGGCCACCCACCCAGCCGGAATGGCCACCCACCCAGCTGCTCACAGCCAAGCGGGCTGCACCATGCTCATCGGCAGGAGCCCAAGGCATGACCTCACGCCCTCGGCTGTGAGGCAAGGCACCCCACCAACTTGTCACTGCTTCATTTCTTCAGGCCGTACAGCAGAAAAGGAGTCTAGCCGGGAGCACATGTCCTGGCAGATATCTGAGTCGATGTCAAGCTGGTGGCTTCTTATTAGTCTTCCTAGAAAACAGCATGCTGCATTTGGAGCCAATATGGAACTGGGAAGTGTTACAGTCACAAGTGAGGACAGAGAAATAGTACAACAGGACCTGAAAAGTTTACAAATCCTGTACAGACAAAGAATAATTGTGAAGTTTAACCTGGAGAAGGTACAGACCAACATACCTGAGGAAAACAATCAGACCCAAAGATAAATGAAGGAGACCCACAGAAAGCAAGGGCTAAAATAAGTCTGCAAGCAAGAGATGAAGAATGAGTGTGTGCATGTGTGAAAGTGAGAGTGCAAACAGGAGCCCGGAAGAGCACAGCTTTTTTCAGTGGGAATTAGCACTAAAAGCATGGGTTCGTATTGCAGTTCTAAGGACATGAGATCTGTATTTAATTTCCACACAGTCGATGCTACAATAGCATTACCTGCGGGGCGAAGGATGCAGAACTCCCTCCTTGCCCCCAGGTGAGAGCCCCTGCCTTGCTAAGAGCCCTGGGAGCCCTGTGGCTGCCCCCAGGCTCAGGCCCTGGGGCAGGGGGCTGCAGGCAGCTCCATCACAGCCAGATGCCCCTAGGAAGGTGCCCCAGTGCTGCAGCGGTTCCTCACTCCTGCTGCTTTCCTTTGGGTGCCGCAGCACACAGTCCCACGCCGCAGAGGTGACAGGCTGTGCAACAGCGCACAAAAAAAAGCGGTGATTTGATCAATCAAATAGAAACCCTCCCAAAGGGCACTCCACAAGCTCTTACGTTCGAATCTTTTGCAAAAGGATGGCAAACATTACTTGTTGTCCAACCTACATTTGCATGACGTGAACCAAAAGCTTGCAGTTAACCAGCTGTGTCCCCATGCTGCATTCCCATCCTCCCCCAGCATAAATCGTACGTATGCCCACCCTGCTACCAGCCACTCGCCGGCAGGCTGAGACACTAAGGCAAGGGGAGCGAGCCTCCGTGACCTACAAATGAAATCACAGAGAGGGACAGAAAGAAAAAGCGAGCTGGTGCTGGGCATCAGCCCTGAATGGGAACCAGCAGACAAGGGGACAGAGTTGGAGATTTTTTTTCCTCTTTGCCAAAAGGCTCGCGTTTTATCCCCAAATTATTTGAAAATGAATCCCATGGTAATAAATAGCCCCTGCCCTGCTACCACCACCTGAGCAATCGTGGCGTTTGCCTGAAAAGCTAGTGGCAATCCTCACCTCTTCCCGAGTGAAGAGGGACCTTCCCTGTCAGGCTCAGGATGACCCTCCAGCCACCAGGCAAGGCTGAGGCACGGCCACCCTCCTGCCCACCTGCCAGAGTCAGGCCATTGGGTGTGAGCAGCGTCCCTTGCTGCCCGGCCAGGCCGTGAGGGCTATTACTCAGATGCTGCTCATCCCCGAGCATCGTTAGGATGCCTGAGGCGTTAGCACAGGAGCCCAGAACAAATCCTCTCCGGCAGCGTGAAGGATGAACATCACATGGCAGGCAAGTGTTGAGACCACACTGACCCACTCGTGCCTGAGAACAAAATGTTTCATTGTGCCCAGAGGAGCAATTTGTGCAGAATAAAATGAAATTACATGTTTTATTTCGTTGGGTTTTGTTCAGAGAGAAGAAAAGGCTTTCTCTTCAGGGACCTGTAGGAAATTGTCATTTAGGAACCAGGTCTCAAGTACTCCCTTTGCCTCGGACAGAAAGAGGAAACACTCCCCCCACCACTGCTGACTTTCAGCTGATGAAGGAGGTTTTTTCTTCCACTGTCTTTACCATCTGCTGCCGCGGGACTGCTCCCATCCTATTCACCCTCCTTCAGACGACCAGACCTCACCCCCTCCCACCCTACAAGAAGTCATGTCAGAAATCCAAGAGGGGATTTCTTTCTTACGAAAAGGGAGCTTTCTGTTGTCCTATCTGGTTACATCTGCCCCTTGAATCTCTGCCTTGAACTGCTTCCAAACCCGTCGTGAGACAACACCAGAGCATCGCATCAGGAGCGGCAAGTACCCGTGTGGTGCCTGCTGGAGCCGGCGTGCCTTCCAGCTCCGGTGTCAGCGCACCGGGGCGGCACATCAGCTGTGCAGTTTTTACTTTGAAGGATGCTTTGGGGATGTAAGCCACTGAGCCACTGAGTAAGCCACTGAGGCATTCTTCTGGACTTACATAATGCACGTTTTCAGCTTGAAGGCTGAGAGCCTTTACCAGAAGATTTAATGAGCAAGCCGCTAACTTGAAAGAGGAAGGATACGCTGTTACGTCTAGAATTAAAAGAAAATAAAATGTGCACGGTGAGAAAACATACTGTTAAACTGGGCTAAATCAAAAGACTATCTCATGTATTGGACAGCTAAGACAAGACAGAAAAATCTCAAGTCTCCTTTTCAGCATCTAAGCTTTAAAATACACTGCATGGAACTCCCCACCTTGGGAAAGTAAAGATTGTCACTGCTACCGTACCATGCCCACCCTGACAACCCTCCTCTCACCCCCAGGGTCACTCATGGTCAAGACCTTGTCCCTGCCCCGTGACCTTTCACACCTCACGCTGCTGAATCCTTCCTGCACTTTGCGCACTCTCATGGACTTCACACTGCCCAAGGATTTTCCATCCTGGCTGCTTCTGAGGAGTAAAATCCTGATGATCCTTTAATTTTGGCTTTATAAAGTGGGGCTTTCACAGTTTTCCTTTGCCTGGGGGTTTGTTTTTATGCTTAAACATAATTTTTGGCTGGCAGCAGGACGCAGCTCCAGGAGCTGCAGGCTCTCCAGGATGGTTATTTAGCACCCCTCACTGGCAGCCTCCATAAAGTAGACTAAGATGGGCTTTCAAACAGATGAAATCCACAAAAAATGTACCAAATACAAGATCCAGAGAAACCCAGACTGACAGCAAACACAATGTACCCTTCCTTCCTGATTTCCAAGAAATTTTATGTTGAAGACAATTGTAATATTCTTCAAAAACAGTCTTTCCTGCAAACAGATCCGGTGTTTCAAAAAGCAGAAGTCCCTGGTCTCACGACTGTTTTTTTCTGAGTATTTACATCAAGAAGTTTTATTGGAAGAATGTTTTTAGCAACTTGAAGTCAATAACTGGGTTTCAGATATTACAGGTGAACAGATTAAAGACGACACCAGAAACATCCACCTGGCCAGAGGACACCTCAATCTGTGTTTCTCTTGCATTTGGCGTAGTTGCAAGATTAGGGATGATTTTGTAGCTTTGCTGCTTAAAACTTGACTGAATATCAGCCAGGGTAAAGTTAATTTATTTGAAAGGACACACATCTGTAAATTCCTCTGCAGAGTTTCAGATGGGCTGCTTGCCATCTTCAGTACTTTCCAACTTCATTTCATACCAAACAAGAAATCTGTTTTCCCCAACCAAACTCACCGACGCAGATGCAGCCTCCCAGCAGTCGCATGCGAACACCTGCCCTCCCAAAGAGCACTGTCGCTCAGCGACCTGAGCAACCTGCCTTGTAAGAAACTATGGGAAATACATGTACAAATCATTTCAGAGTGTGAAGGATTCTAAAGCCAGCCCCTTGCTCTGCTTGACTCGGAGCAGGGATTTGAAATGAGCTTTCTCACCTTTCTAGACAACAATCTTGCCCACCAGGCTAAGGAATGTTTGAGGCAGGTCTTCCTCATCTCCTGATGACATGGCTTCGTTCAGCACAAACTGCATCCATACTGGAGCAATGAGTAAAATCTGACATGAACTTAAACTTGCTCAATTTTTTTCTTTTGGGATCAACACATACTTTACTATCTAAATAAAGCTGAAAATCGTCAGCCAGATGGACTGACAATTCAGGATGCGTTACCTATCAGCGGGGAAGTCTCTCCACTGGTAAGGATACACTCACAGACCCTTCAGGTCCACGCCATGGACCACATGGATGAAGGTATGTTTTGGAGACATTAAACATGCACAGGAGTACCTCACTAAAACCTGGGGGAACTGGGGGATCTAGAAGCAATGGCATAAGGCATTTAATCTAGGATTAAATGGATTTAGGGAGACAGAGGTCTCATGTAAATCTACCCCTTTTTCTGACTACTTTTAGTCAGAATTCAGATTGCATCATCATCCTCCTTAAGTAGATCAACCAAAACTACAGCAGGTTTGAGAACTATGTACAAGTTTGGGGAGCACAGACCCATGCTTAGTACCAGCAGAGGGTGTCAGCCCAAGTACCTGGTCCATCCCAGATTTCCTGTGTGACTAACTACGGATTAAAAGCTATGATGGATTTTCTTCTATAGCTCATTTTCATTGAGTGGGTGCAAAGAAAAAAAAATTCTAATTATGCTTAAAAAATGTGAGGCCTACCCACTGCAGGTCCCATTTTCCGACTGTAAGTGCAAGCAGTATCTTCCAACTTCTTAACAAATTTTGTGAGAATATATACATTAGAGATGGAGAAGCAGAAGATACTCTAACTTGCCTAAGAGATTTTTTTCCTTGAGAAGCTAATGTGAGCAAAGAAACTTCTGTAACTTTGGAGACAAAACACATGCCAATCTCAGACTCCATCCGGATAGACAATGAAAATATTTTCCACATAGAGCTATTTGCATTCTGCATTTGCACGTTTTAAATTATTAGGGATAATGAGTGATTTGACTTTGGGGCAAAGCTTGGACATGATTCATCTACTGTGAACGCAGGCACAAATCAGCAACGGTGTCCTCTGCACAATCCATCAGTGTGGCCTGCTGTGCTTCTAGATGGCAGCTAGCAGGGATTTTTCACTGGAGCTTGCAAGTTAAACGACTCTTCAACAACGTGATGGGAGGAAAGGTGGCGGCAGAGTTCTGTGTGTCCCATCTCTCTGGCTGCTTGCTCACCTCGTCAGATCCCTCAGCTGGTTCTACCAAAATGCACTGGGATCATCATGTTTGCCTAGAAGGCTAGAAGGACCGAGTGAGTTTCTTTGCACTGCCAGCATGAGGGAGAACAGAACTCTACCTCTGGCATTCCCAAAACTAACCACCATGTCAACAAAACAGCTGCAAGCAGAAGCCATGAAAAATCTAGCCCCAAAAGGCTATGCAAATACCAGCACCCTCTTATCTCCGTCGTAAACATAATTATTTTCTCTTCCCTCCAAAAAGCTGATGACTACTAGGGTCTCTGTCTTTTCTAGGATTTGGATGAAGGAGTTCATGTCTTCCTGAGTGTTTAAGCCTGGCTCAGCCACTCGACTGGCTCACCGGCCCCTCACTGGTGGGATGGGGAGGAGAACTGGAAAAAAAGGTAAAACCCATGGACTGAGATAAGAACAGTTTGATAATTGAAATAAAATAAAATCTAATTAGAATAATATTATGACTATTATTATAATTGTAATGAAAAGAGAGACAACAAGAAGAGAGAAAGAAAACCCAAGAAAGACAATTTTGCACAATACAATCTTTCACCACCCACTGACCGATGCCCAGCCAGTTCCCAAACAGTGATTGGTGACCCCCAGCCAGCTCCCCCCAGTTTATGTACTCAGCATGATGTTCTATGGTATGGAATATCCCTTTGGCCAGTTCAGATCAGCTGTCCTGACTGTGTCCCCTCCCAGCTTCTTGTGCACATCCTGGGTGGCAGAGCATGGGAAATGGAAAAGTCCTTGACTTAGCGTAAGCACTGCACAGCATCAGTGTGTCATCAACATTTCTCTCATCCTAAATCCTAAAAAACACAGCACTGTACCAGCTACTGAGAAGAAAATTAACTGTACCCCAGACAAAACCGGGACACTGAGGAGGAAGGACTAGTTCCACATTTCCACCCTGTGAGGAGAGAGAAGTAAAATTTTATGGGTGCTGAGAGCTCTTCTCAGGAAAGGATCAGCCCCTCCAAAAGTACACAGGTGCACGGCGTAGTAAAGGTTTCTTACTCCCAGCACAAGCGAGCACAGAAACTGCTGGCAGGTGGAAAGACCAAGTATCAGGCACTAAAATAGCCTCCTGAATTGATCAGGCATCACACAGCCAGGGGACCACTCTTAGCTAACATCAGCACTTGTGAGTGATTTACGTATCCCTATACATGTACCTAGACAGGTAGGAGGGAGATACACCACTCTGTGTATGTACACTTACAAAAATGTATGGATTTGTATATATGAATAGGAACACACTGAAATTCTACACACTTAGATATGAAAATCAGAGAAAGACAAATTTCTGCTGGAATAATTAATTTAATTCTGAAACCATTAGTTTGGTGGGTCCCTTGTATATGAAATTTACACCAATAAACTGTGATACATGAAAGTGCCAAGGGAAATGGTTACTTAGGGATCGCAAGTACAGGTACCCCAAAAACAAAGAGATAAATATCTGATGTGAAAAGACATTTGTGCAGCTCCTTAATGCTCTTTTTCAGAAAGTTTAAAGCTCCCAAGATGACCACCCAGAAACCATCCTGACACATCTCAACAGTATTTCCCAACAAGAAAAATATGTCATTATCACACACATTTCTGGGAAGCCTTTTAAAAAGATTTTGGATCAGGATGAGATGTAATTGTATTTTTAAGTTTTCAAATTAGAAAGACTGATTTCAGCATTTTAATGCCCTAGCAGATATAATTAACCACATGAGCTCAGAGCTCTCATTGCACTTCATTTTATAGTGCCTCCTGCACTTACAGCTTTATTTCTACAGAAAATAGGTTAATACTCCCTGCTGCGGGGGAAAAAAAAATATTGCTCAGGCTAAATGAGTTACAAAATTACAGAATCGCTGATGTTGGGAGGGGCCTCTTTGAGATCATCTACTCCAACCTCCCCGACACAACCAGGCTCAGCTGCAGGGGGTTGCTCATGGCCCAGTGACACAGTTGCTCAGTGACACAGTCCATCCATCCCCCAAGAGCGAAAGCCATGTTCTTCGAGCGCACCCTAGTGAAAACCCTGTTGAAGCCTTTATTTCTGATTTAAAATCCTGTATCTCTTTGCTGTCTTGATGCTAGGGTCTGGATTTTTAAAAATATATTTAGTAAAGTAAACAAGGAAAGATAGAAGCTTCAGTACCTTATAAAAATCCATTTAGGATTTTTATAAAAAAAAAAAATCTACCTGTCTATGGATTACACTAAATTACTTTTTGCAGTGATACTGAATGTGAATTACACAAGTCTTCACAAAGATCTTGAAAAATTAGTCATTTTTCTTTTGTGTATTTTCCTTTTTATATAGAGGTGATGTTGCTGTTATGGAAGAGGCTCATGTTTCTATAAATTAAAATCACAAAATCACAGAATATCTCAAGTTGGAAGGGACCCATAAGAATCATCGAGTCCAACTCCCTGCTCCTTGCAGGACTACCTAAAACTAAACTATATGACTAAGAGCATCGTCCAGATGCTCCTCAAACTCTGACAGGCTCAGTGGCGTGGCCACTTCCCTGGGGACCCTGCACCACTGACCTTTCCCCAAATGTCCAATCTGATGGGACTGGATGCAGCTTCGTTCCCTCGCATCCTATGGCTGGTCACCAGAGAGAGGAGATCAGCACCGCCTCCTCCTCCGCTGCCCCCCTTGAGGAAGTTGCAGACTGCAATGAGGTCACCCCCCAGCCTTCTCTTCTCCAAGCTGAACACACGGAGTGACCTCAGCCACTCGTTCTAAGTCTGGCCCTCAAGGTCTTCACGGTCTTGGCTGCCCTCCCCTGGGCACACTCTAGCATCCCGATGCCCTTCTTCTGTTGAGGCACCACAACTGCAGGCGGTGCTTGAGGTGGGGCTGCACCAGTGCTGCGCAGAGTGGGACAATGCCCTCCCTCGACCATCTAGCGATGCTGTGCTTGATGCACCCCAGAGCACGGCTGGCCCTCTTGGCTGCCGGGGCACGCTGTTGACTCATATTCAACTTGCCATCAACCCAAACCCCCAGATGTCTTTCCGGAGGCCTGCTCTCCAGCCTCTTTCCTCTATTTTTTATGTATAACCAGGATTACCCCATCCCAGGTGGAGAACCACAGAATAATTTAGGTTGGAAAAGACCTCTAAGATCGAGTCCAACCGTAAACCTAATGCTCCAGCACTTGCTCTTGTTAAATGTCGTATGGTTGGTGACTGCCCAGCGCTCTAACCTATCCAGATCTCCCTGTAAGCTCTCTCTGCCCTAGATGGAGTCCACAGCTCCTCCCAATTTCATATCATTGGCAAATTTACTTAACATACATTAGATTCCTGCATCCAGATAATTTATAAGAATGTGAAAGAGCACTGGCCCTAAAACTGAGCCCTGGGGGACCCCGCTGGTGACTGGCTGCCAGCCCGATGTAACCCCATGTACCATTAACTCTTTGAGCTCAACCTGTCAGCCAGTTGCTCACCCAACATGTTATGGACTTGTCTAGCTGCGTGCTGCGTATTTTGTCCATAAGGATACTGTGAGAGAGACAGCATCGAAATCTTTGCAAAAATAAAATAAAAAAAAAAACACCAAACCCAACAACAAAAAAAACCAAACACGTGTACTGGCTTCCCTTGGTCAACAAATGGGTGACCTTAACATCAAAGGAAAACAGGTTCATTAAGCAGGACTTTGCCCTCATGAACCCATGCTGGATGCGACCAACGACTGCGTTGTCTCTCAAGTGCTTTTCAGTAACACCCAGAATAACCTTCTCCATAATTTTGCCAGGCACTGAAGTGAGACCAACAGGCCTGTAATGACTTTTTTGCCTTTCTTGAAAATTGGGATAACATTTGCCACCTTCCAGCCAACTGGGACCTCTCCAGACTCCCAAGACCATTGAAAACAATGGAGAGCGGTCCTGCAATAACATCAGCCAACTCTTTCAGGACCCTGGGATGAATCCTATCAGGCCCCATAGATATACCCGCATCCAACTGGAGCAGCAAGTCTCTAAACAAGTTCAGGGTCAGCTAGGAGTTTACCATGCCCCCAGCCACACTCTTTCAACACATGGCTCCAGGGGCCCCTGGGACCATCATCAGTGTTAAAGACCAAGGTGAAGGAGGCGTTAAACGTCTGCGCTTTGTCTACAACCCTATTTGCGAGGCGACCAACCTCATCACGAAACCGACCAATGTGATTGCTGATCCTCCTTTTGCTGTTAACCTATTTTAAAAAGCCCTTTTTTTTTGTCCTAATCGAGCTTTGGCTGCACACATTTTCTCCCTACAGTGGCAAACAGCATCTCTGTAGTCCTCCCGTGTCGCCTGTCCTTGCGATGTCCGTACATTCTTAATCTTCGACATCCAGTACACTCTCCACCTAATTTCACAATATAAATCTAAGTATGTTTCTGACACCAAATATGTAGGCAATGCTATACTGTAAGAGTAGATTTAAGATAAAACCACTTAAGCATTTTGGCTGTGTTTTCTTATGGCAAGGTAATTTTAAAGACATAGTTAAGAGTAAATATATAAAATACATATAGAACATATCCTAAGGAAAGGATCTAAAAATGTAAAGGCTTTAGACTTGTAAAGGCCATACATAATCCAGCAGTAGCCTGAAACCATTTCACCTGCAGGATGGACCTCTCTAAACTGTTCCATGAAAAAGCACACAGCTCAGATAAACTACCATGAGGCACGTATGTTTTTATTTACTACCACTATTAATTCTCCACTTTCAGGAGATGCTGTTAGTTGTTCATTTATAATTCTCTGAACTGCATTTGACTGTCAGGCTGTGATGCGCACTTGTGCTCTTATCTGGTCTCATCTTTAGCTGAACGTACAACAAAACATCTATGGAACTTCCCATACTTACAGATGACTCTCCAATGCCTAAATAAATATCAGGAAGAGAAACGCACCGGTGCTCTCATTTTGTGCTATAACTGAACAAACTTGCTTCACATGCCACCTGTTCCTAAGACCTGCATATGTGCCTGCACCAGTTTTGTTTTGCTGCCGAGTCCTGCAGGGCCAACGCACAACTGAACACAAACCCATCCTGACCAGTCAGTGCCATGTGTGGTACTGTCATGGTTCCCAGCTGTCACAGCACAGCACATCCTCTAGCACTGGCCAGGCACACAGCTATCTAGGTCACACAGCACTTAACCATCTCAGGCTTTGTCCTCAGCAAAGCGGCCACACTACAGACAGCTAAAGCTGGCTTTTGATGCAGTTTTGTAACGCTCATGAAGAGTTTGGCACGAGCTAACATCAGTGGCTGGATAACCCATGCGGGGCTAACTGAGTGCTGACAGCACACATCACGCAATTGTAATTGCATTCTGCTCATTATCACTTGATAACACTTCCAAATCTACTGCTCACTTCATATAATGATTTGTGGGGTTTTTTTAGCCATTACCTCCTTTAAGAAGGGTGTAACCCTTGTTTCTAATCAAACAGATGCAAATGGCCCAGTCAATGGTACAAAGCCAAGCAAAAACTATGGTCTTTCACCAAGCGACATTTTGCTCAGGAAGGAGCAGTCAGGCAGCAATCACAGGGCCTGGCCCTGGCCCATTGTCTTCTCTAGCGAGCAGCGTCAGTTACATGCTGGTTGAGCATGCAGGCTACATGAGTGGTTCCTCTCAACCCTTCCCTCCTATCATACAGCTCCTGGGGAGCT
Source organism: Microhierax caerulescens (assembly GCA_035590215.1). NCBI lineage: Eukaryota > Metazoa > Chordata > Aves > Falconiformes > Falconidae > Microhierax > Microhierax caerulescens. The sequence continues at coordinate 64,848,259 of JAVJGJ010000014.1, read as the reverse complement.
GATTGAATTAGCAGTTTGACCCGATCCTGGTCAATGGAGGGTTTATGTATCTTAGCATCTATTCCTCCCTGTTGCTACAGAATTGAAGGAAAACCACCTTATATGACAGGCATCACTGGGTGAGTGAAATAGAAGGTGAGGTCAGTCACTGGAACAGGCTCCCCAGGGCGGTGGCCATGGCATTGAGCCTGTCAGAGTTCAAGGAGCGTCTGGACAATGCTCTTGGTCATATAATTTAATTTTAGGTAGTCCTGTGAGGAACAGGGAGCTGGACTCGATGATCCGTATCCGTCCCCTCCAGCTTGAGATATTTTATGATACTGTAAGTACAGTGGTACATGACAAGTATGTCACAAGTCATATTGCCTTTCTAGCACAGTATGCATGAATAATCTGGTTTTCCAATCAATAAATTACGTAAGACATCTAAACCAGATGCATAACATTTCTATTATTCAGATTAAAGTGAAATCTTACTCCTTGATTTTAATAACATGGGAAAAAAGCAAGCAGAACAACAGAAACACTTAAGCAAAACAAAGGTATTTTATTTCTGTCAAGTTAGTATTTCGTTTTTAGAGTCACACCAAATGACTTCAGAGAACTGCACCTCTTAATAGTTTCCCATTAGTCATCATAGCTACTGGAAATAGAAAAAACATTTTAAACTTGTTTTAACCTGAAGCTCTTGTAGTTAGTAGTTTTTGTGAAGTTCAGCCTCTGCTGTAACTGAACACCACAGTCACAAGCACCAAAAAGTTATAGGTACTTTCCATACTAAGTGACTAATGTCAGATAAACTATAATGCAACTGTACAGCACCGCAAAAATATCTCAATAACTTCTTATTAGGAAGATCATATCTGAAATTCAGGACAGCGCTTGTACATAAAAGCCTATAAACAAAATCTGTCAGCAAAATCAGTAAATGGTTAAATTATGTCAACAGTTGTATTAGATAATACTTAGTAGACTAATGTATCATACCATATGAAAATAACTCTTTAGAAAGGTTATAATAGATATATTCACTGAATACTTTTGTACTACAGCATTCATATTATGAATGGAACTGTTTATGGCAGGGACATTTTCTTTGGTACAATGCACTAAAAATGAAAGCAAGTTGGCCACGTAGTAAGGCAAGTGCGTATCAAGGCAGGCTCATAACAAAGTCCATGATGGCAATGACAGTAATTGCCGCACCACGTGGGTACAGGTCACACTTCAAAATTCTTCTTTTGCAGCACACAGCAACAAGAAGTATTTTCCAAATCCTTTGTAAGAAACTGCAACTCCTATACCTCCAAAAGCACCCTATGAGTCATTGCTTCCTCAGGAGAAATTATCAATATTGTTTCTTCTATCATCAGTATTACATAAAGCTGGAACTGAAAAACAAAAGCAAGCATATGAAGTATAGCATACTCTGAAGAAACAAAGCTAAAAGAAAGAAAACAGAACTAAATTTTTTCTCAAGTTGGAAGTTACTCATTAATGCAGATAATTACTTCTGTTACCAAGAATTCCACTTTCATATGTAAATCCAGAAAAAGGAGTCTAAGAAAAGGAACTCGGCAACATTACTTGAAATGCAATAAATTTTGGAAAAAACACAAGCAGGCTGCTAACATAAAACCCAAAAATGTCAAAGCTTAATGATATTTGTGGAAATATTTGCAGCAATCTATTTTCTGAAGTTTTTCATAATCTAGCAGTTATTAATAATTTCTGCACCAAAAAAATCTGCTTTCAACTGCAGAAGATATTAATGAACAAAATGTTATTTGCAGTAACATTGGAACCTACCAGAAAAGGAAATTAATACGTTAATTGACTTCTGAGTTTGGAGGAGAAAAAAATTAATCTAATTTAGTTTAATACATGAACATTTAATTCAATGTTTATATAAGAAGAAGTTGGGCATGTTGTTCTGGAAACTAATTCTGAATACATTTCTCAAATTTCACAATTTATTTGAGCTTTTCTTTTGGGAGTGGAGAAAGAAGTGGGTGGAAAGGAAGAAAGTGAAATGTTTATTGGTCATATTCTGCACTCATCATAATTTTATCAATCTCTCCTCTCAAAAACCTGTATTAGGAAGACACACCTAGTATTATGGGACAGCAGCAGTCAGACTTCTTCACAAAACTAACATATCCTACATTCAAAACCTGAGTGCTGCAATCAAATACTACTTCTGGAATTCCCTGGGTGAATTTCTCTCCCTCTCTAACTTCTCCCTCTCCCTCTCGCTCTGCTCGTGAACATTCACAATTTCTTCATCTCTGACATCAAAGCACAGGAGATCAAGTCGAAAACCTTGGTTCCTTCATGGAAAAAAGAAAAAAAAAAGAAAAAAAAAAAAGAAAGAATACTCACCGAACATTCAGCAATAAAATAAATCCAAGCATGAGGGTATTTTAGACACTTGTGTCTTCTTATCACGTAACAGAATCGGAGTGTGTTTGTAAATTTTCTAAAAGATTACTTTAATTTGCATTATAAAAGTGATATGTGAAGAAATTCTTCTACTGCTGCCTCTGATGACTAGCATCAGCACTTACTTTTTGCGGTCCTTGTCTCTCTTCGAACTAACAGGGGTGGAGACAGATGCTTGTGATTGGAGTAATTTAGCATTAGCTTTCTTCTCAATAAACATAGCTATTTCATCTTCTAGAACTTTTTTCTTTTTCTCTAAATTCAGTTTTGCTTCTTGATGCATTAGCATATGATGTTCAAATTTGGTCTGTATCTGTTTAAAGCGAACACAAAAAAAAATAGTATTTCCAACTAGTAGCACAAGGTGGTGGTATCACAATACAAAACCCCTCTGCAATTAAACACTGAAACCTACCTCAACGTGTTAAAAGTCATAAGACATAATAGTTCTTTCTCAAAACTGGTAAGACTAAAAAACAACAATCCAGAAAAACAGTAATTCACATCAGATTGCTCTCATAGAAGCCTGGCTACCACATACAAAGTACAGTTGGAAACCATGGAAGGCACTAAATCAATATTAGATTTCCTACTAGATTTTACTACATTTTTACTATATCATCAATAAGGAGGCCTTTAGAGAGGAAACAATTACCAACAGAAGGATTAAATCAGGATCTGTCGAGAAGAATCTACTCCCCTAAAACCAAGTGAGCAAGGACTCATACAGGTATGTATTTTCAGATAGATAGATAGAGAGAGAGAGAGAGAGAGAGATAATATTTATATTAATTACATTTACATATTAATATGTACACACACAGTAAATCTGGTTGGGGGAGTTACTTGTGAGCTGCAGGAAATTAACTGCTTTTCTGCAGTAATTGTTCTTCGATTGTTCTTTTGACATAATAATGGATTTTACTCTCCAGATGCATTTTGACCAGTTTAAAACTACTGCGAAGCTGTGCATGATAACCAAAGAGCCCTTCGCTCCACCCTTCCTCACCTCCCATCTCCACACACACAAACTCTCCTAGAATCCTCCTTCTGTATCTACCTGCATGGGTGTAACTCAACCTGAGCACAACCATACTGGTATAGAAATCAGAGATTCATTTCCATCTTTTGCAAAGAAGGAACTAAGAAATGGCTAAGATTATAAATGTAACAGTATGCCTGTTCAACACGGTAGAGCTGACAGATTTTATAAATATGTGTGTGTGTGTATATTTGTATGTATACTGTTCATTTATTTATTTCATTGCAACAGTTAACCAGGTGGCGTTGCAAAAACAGGTATACCAATAAAAACATTCAGGGTAGAAACAGTAAGGTCCTAAGTGACTCTGTGGCTCAGGAGTGGTAACGAGCACTACCACTGCACCTACAAGTTTCCTCTAGATGAAGGATATGAAAGCAACCTTAAGTATAATGGAAACTTCCATTTTTCTTGAGTTTCCAAATACACGTACACACTGCTTGCAGAATGAGCACCAAGAGTATATGGCAAATGTTTTTCAGGAGTGGCTGCATGATCACTTTCCCAGATCAGGAACTGGGGAAACTAACATCCAAAATTCAATTGCAATACGCAGAGCTGACAAACCACCTGGTATAAACCATGGAAGCAATACATCAAAGGGTACCACAGATACTGCGTAAGACCTAGCTGAAGAACCTACTTGGGTGGACATGCCCAAGTATTCTTCCAAGTGGATAGCCTCATACTGAGAAGGACTGAACGTGATATTTTTTTTATCTACAGGTAGCATGGGAGACTTAACAGATTTAGGAAACAAAGTATTAGGCCACCTTCTTATTTAAAATATGCATCTGAACACTTCGCAAAAACTGCTACATCTTTGCTGGGAGACAGAGGTACAGAGAAGAACATTAATAGATACACACGGGTTTGCAATTAAACCGGTGTTTTAATATAAATAGGCATGACCATGGTAAAGTCTGGCAGAAAGCAGACGAGAAAATCCTGTTTTGCCAGTTCAGCTTGACAGGACAAAACCTTCACCAAATATTTAAGAAATGTTCCACATCTCCAAATATTCTTAAGGCAGCTGGGAATAGGTAAGATTTTAAAAATAAAACAAAAACAACGCCACACACACACACAGTTTCAAACCTCTTAACATGAGAGTTGAGCTTATATTTAACAACTGAACCTGGAGGTCATACAAACATACATGCCACACCCTCTTGAGCTGAAAAACAAACCATGGATTTTTTTCCTGAAATCATGGTTTTTACAGAGCAACCTATGCATAAAAAGCACCTGCTGTGCTGCCATGGCACACCAATATTTCTCAGCATACTGCTAGAGAAAACAAAGAAACATGCAGCCACTGCATCCACTGCTCTTACTTCACCACATCACCTCCTACTCTATTGACTTGTCCCAGCAATCCACCAAAGCCTTTAGACCATAAGGTCCCTCCTTCCCAATAAAGACTGCCATTTATAGAATCGTAGCATCATTTAGGTTGGAAAAGACCCTTGAGATCATTGAATCCAGCTCCAAGCCCAACACTGCCAAGTCCACCACTAAAGCATGTCCGTAAGCACCACACCTACACTTCTTGAATACCTCCAGGGACGGTGACTTCACCACCTCCCTGGGCAGCCTGTTCCAATGCTTGATAGTGAAGAATTTTTTCCTAATATCCAACCTAAACCTCCTCTGATGCAACTCGAGGCCATTTCCTCTCATCTTATTGCCTGTTACTTGGGAGAAGAGACCGACCCCCATCTCACTACAACCTCCTTTCAGGCAGTTGTAGGGAGCAATAGCATCCCCCTGAGCCTCCTTTTCTCCAGGCTAAACAACCCCAGTTCCCTCAGCCGCTCCTCATAAGACACGTTCTCTTGTTTGCTTGTCGCTAAACAATCTGCTAATCCAATCAACCTGTGTAATCAATCCGCATTCGAATTTAAGCATTACTGCCCTCAAAATATTAGGAAATTGTAAATATTAACTAGTTGTGATTTTAGTAAGAACTTAACTGTTCCAAATCTCAGCAAACTCAAGACAGACAGGCATGCTTACCTGTTGCTCTGCTTCTTTCAACATTGCTTCTTTCTCCTTCACTCTCTGCACAAACTGATGTCTCATCTCCTCCTCTTTTCTTTGCAGTTCAAGGTAGAACTCATGCCTCTTTGCCTCATAGGTTTCCTGTAGACTGAAGTTCAAAAATGTAAGCAAGTCTCCAGTACACTGCTTTATCCAATGTGGAAAACCAACAATCTGGAGTATTATTTGAAAAATTAATATTCAACTGAAGTATTAATTTCTACAGGTTGCCACATAAAAATTCATAAACAAACCTAAACAGAAGCAAGCATCTTACCTTTCTAAATTTTTATTTAACAAACCTGAGTAAAATTATTTGTGCTAAGAGTTCCTGGACAGTTTACATTTCAAAGTAAATACAGCACTTTAGAAATCTCATGTTCTAAAAGACTTGAGTTATAGCTTTCTGTATCCAACATACATAACCTTTTTATTTACTTCCTAATAAAACACCAAAATTGCATAAAAATCCCCCAAAATTTCTGCATTGTGAAACCTCAGTATTAAAACAGGACATTACCAAAACAATGCATCTGGAGCATGAATGCAACTAACAAAATGATTATTCCTGTATGAAAAGGAAGCAAAATAACAGGACCATCAAAATATATAGCACTCTCTTTACTTAATGTCAAAATTTAAATATGGCAGAGTTACATTAATATAGAATAAATACAATTTCCTAAGTAGTTCAACATCCAAAAGATAGCGTGACTTTCCAGCATGGATTGGCCAACACCTCAAGACTTGTTTTTTTCATGAATCCTCTCTCCCAGAAGCTAATACACTCCATATATACCACACATATTTGGAATTATACAGGAGGTGTAAATTAGTTCAGATGATTGAGCAAATATCTTGCAACTGAACAAAACAGTAATTAAAACATTTCTTTTTAAATATATGCTTCCCTTCCCTTTATATATAAAATCACATAATCACAAGATTCCAGAGAGGCAAAATTGGTGGATCAGAGCTGTGCCAATGGTTTATTACAAAAACAAAACGATCTGTCCAGTGTCTTGTAGGACACAGGGATTATGAACAAATCAAAACATGGATGTTCTAGCTCTATTCTGGGGCTATTCTTTTACATCATTCATCTCTTCTGATGCTTCCTGAGTGCTGACTAGTCAGCTCTTTTCAGCTACCATGAGTTACTACTGCCCTCTGCCACGTACCTCATGCCTTCCACTCTGGTGAAAAATAAATCTATATGTTCATCAAAAATTTAAATTTGCTTTGTATTTTTAATACACATACACACTTTTGTACCAGTTTTTAAGTCTTGTCTTTTACTGTTTCTATTACAAAAAAGAACATACAAAAAATTAATTACTTAGAGCATCAGTGAGCTTAACCAGCTCTCTTCTGTATTTAAATTTATGATGACTGGGCAGTTTCCCAATCCTAATGTTTCTTATTTGTATTCAAAATACAATCTAAAGAGCAAGAGAAAAGTCATCTTGAAATTGCACATGCAGACTTAATGTTTGTAAGACCTCAAGGTCAGAGCACTTTTCCTATTCTATCTTATTTGAGCAATACATTCCAACAAAACAAATTCTGAACAACCACCTTTTTGGGTTTAGGATTTTTTTTACCAGCTGTAAAGTAATTTTGGTTGTCCTGAAATTGTATCTACCATGTGAAATGAGGGTATGGTGTTCACACAGGTATATTAGTTCACACTATCTTTAAGTTTAGACAGCATATGTAATAACAACAAAGCTACAGCTCAGGTTTTGCAAGTGCTAGCAATCTCATGATACACACTTTTCGGCCCCGTGTCAGTTCTGCTAGCTAACGTGCTGCCTTTGGGTGCAATAAAGCCACCAGAGGAAGTGCTAGACTGAGCTAACATGCTGCAATGGCACCTTCATTTCATTATGGGACATCTTTAGACTCAACCTAAGCTAACTTATCAGGTACAAGTAATTTTTTTCTTGAAATTAGTAAAAGATTAAATTTGAAGGCACTGGATTTACTAAGTAATCAAATTACATGTATAAGGAAGAGGAAAAATAAAACTGTATTTTTTAAATCCCCTTCGCCCCAGACAGAATTGTTCTGGAAATCACAAAGTCAAAATTAAAACAAACTTTCCTCTTCTGTGTTTGGCATATCAGCAACATAATGATCCAAACAGTCTTTGGTTTCAGGAGGTTTGAGGAGGAGGGGGAAATGGATCCAGATCTTAAACCAATCCTCTCAACATTACTGCATCCACTGCTCACTGTAAACCACTTTTCTGTTTCCCATGCAGCACATAATGAAAATCAAATTCACAGACTCTCAACCTTCGGGGTTGGACCTCTAGAATTTTATACTCTGTACAAAACCACTTGCAAAATGAAGACGTTAAAGATAATTATTTAAATAATGTATTCTCATTGAGGTTTTGGAGGAAGGGAAGGGATTGTGAAGAAAGTCTACACCTTACTAATCCATTACATACCTCGTAACAGCACTATCACCTACCTTTCTACAGACGCAAAGCTGTGACATAGAGTTTTTCTATCTGCGTAAGTATTAGAACATGGAAGCCTAAATATAAAGATGCAAATCAAACATGTTACGTTCACAAATACTGAAATGAATTCAGCTCTCAGTGGAACACAATGTTTGTGGGCTTTGAACAACACAGATATTTTCACAGCACTTTACAGTTTTTTCATTTAAATTTTAAAAAGCTTTTAAACTTGAAAACTACACTTGTAACTTCATGCATAACATTCAACTATCTATTAAGGTATATCAGAAAAACTAAAAAAATTTATAAGTTAACTAGTGGCAGGTATTTTTAGCATGGTCACTTAACTCTGTGAACTACCTAAGTTGATACTAAGCAACACTAAGGTTACGATAGATCCAAATAATGGCCATTTTCCCAGCGGAGGCATGAATAACAGGTATTTTGGATGCAGACTAGTCTTACCATAAGGAGGTTAAAATACTTGGCTCAAAGGCCAAGATCTGCACTTGGTCAGATGACCCCCAATCCCAAGTGACTTCTTAAAGAAAAAGTTTAACAGCCTTTCAGATACTAGGTTTCCTTTCTTAGAAAAGACAACTACAGTCATATCAATCTTCATCTACAGGTAAATTTATTTGCATTACTGAATCCTTCCTGGTTTTCTGCTGTCATCCTCAAAACAGACCAAAAAATAAACATGCTTTTGTTCAAAACCTGTGAGGTCTGACTATCCCAATTTCAGGGAGGAATAAAGCCTGGAATATATGATTGCTTGCACAGCTGAGAAACTGAGACGTTCCATGTTAAATTTATGTTTAACTACAATTATGATGAAGAACAAATTGTAATTATGAGCATAGAAAAACAACTAAACATGAGAATTATTAACATCTGAGAACCCAAATATGCAAACATACAACACCAGTCTTTGGCTTTTTTCAGCAGACCCTTGCCTATTAGTTCTCTTCTTGCAAAACAAGAATATCCCCTTAAGCAACAACATAGCTTAGACTGGAAAATGGGCTTACAAAACGTCCAGCTTCCAAACAGTTAACAGTAGCCTCTCCTCACGTGCAAACACCTAAGCTTACTAGATGTGTATGTATTTAGAAGTTTGCTTGGTTGGAAGCACTCTTCATGTCTAGATTCTATTTTCAAATATCCCAAATTTTTCCATTCAGGACATCTCGGCAATTATCTTTTGCCAAAACTGACCTGAAACTAGGAATTCACATTCCTAATGGACATAACTGGACCACTAAAAAGGCACAACTAGACCATCCACACCAAAAAAATGTTTATCTTTACTTTTCAACAACAAAGAAATGCAAATCCCAAGTTTTAAGTATTAGCAAATTATAATGAAAGCAAAAAACTATAATAAAGCACTTCCTGGATTTTAGATCCAACAGACACTGCATAAAATGCATAAACCATCCCCCCAAATCCCCCCAAAAACATCCCCTTCTGCCCAATTAATTAATTACATAAATTTTACTGTAACAGGCTTTCCAAGCCCATTCCTGATTGGCTGCTTTTCATGGCTTGGAAACCAGGTTATACCTATATGACTAATTTTAGCCTTAGATGGAATCCCATTTATTCCCTGAAGCACCATATGGTGGATTCTTCATTTTTAAAGTGGTTTACCACATTTTATGTTTTAATCTGATATGGTACATATGTGACTGTAATTCTCATGACCTTTAGGAATGATACGCCTCTACAAGACTGCTCTTCTTTTGATAAAAAAGTTTTGTGTATTGTTTTTGCAAGGTTATGAATGAGATTAAGTAAATTCCAAATTATTGATTAAAGTTATGCTAATTATTGTTATTCAATTTAAATAAATAATGGTTTGATAGAATGCCAGTATAAACCAGTTGTCCTGAAAGCATTAGAATTAATAGCCTAAATTCCTATGGATTATTTTATATTCCATTCTCTCAATGATTGTAATACCCAAAGTCCTCTCTATGTCCTTACACCTTTTAACTATATAATTAGTGTCCCTTCATACTTCCTAAATACTCTTTACTTATTGTGAGTACTCAAGTGGATCTTTTTGATCATTATTTACACAAGTAACATGAAATTTTAATCATCAGTCATATACTGCTACGCAATATTAACTGTACTTTAAAACTACAGCTCGTAGAATCCATATGCATATACTGTAAACATCTTTAAGGATAAAGAGGATGACAATTTAATGACACATTTTTGCCTAGAACAACAGGATAGTCCCTATTCTGAAAGATACTTAAATTTACAAGTCAGCAAAATGGGAAACACTGAACTTCCTCTATGGAAAGAGACATTTCCTATCACACAGCTGAGGATGACATTTTTTACTGTTTTCCTCAGTAGCTTCATTAAGCTAAGGCGCTTTTTTCATTAAATAAGGCTACATTAGTCTGCTAATTACATTACATACAGAACCTCTAAATTCTCTTCCCTTTTTATGGTATCATAAAACACCTCTCCCTAAAGACCAAATGCCTTCTCTTTCAAACCTCAGTGTCATTCACTATGCTGTATAACTGAAGGTCAAGCACACATCCTAGATACAGTCCCACTTTTCCCTTCCTGTCACAGTAAATCTGGGAAAAAGTTATTTTCTCTAGATTCTTATGGAATACCTATTCTCATCCTTCCAAAACAATGATTTTCAATAGATTCAATTTACCAAAACTAATGATTACCTGTATTGGTTTGTCAGAAAGCTCTCAATAAACTGACATTTAATGGACCATACATAAAAAATATACACCAGGGGGAGCTTAGCACTTCTGTATCTCCATGAATTTCTAAACCAACTTCCGAAACATAAAATACTATGACATTCTGATACAAACCTGCCACTTTATACCACTAGTAAAAAGCAAACTGGTTTAGGGGTTTTACAAAGACAACTGTTGCATCTGTGGAAGAAAACATTTCTGTGGATGATCATTTTTGGAATTTCACTCCTATCTTAAGATGGCTGTACACTGTGAAATTCAAGCTCAGAAAAGCCAAAAGTACTGCCATGAACAATCTCTAAATTTAGCTTTCCATGGAAAAAGTAACAAGGTATGAGCTGTTAATGTATGCTCTTAAACTTAAACCTAAACATAGTGAAAAATCTATCAGCCACTTCAGTTGGTTTTAAACATCATTCACCTTTGGTTCTCTGCTTATGAAAAGGATTTATTCCTTTCTCATTAAGTCAAAAGAAATGTCAAGAGACCACTGTGGTTCATGGTCAGCTCGAGATCATCTAAACGCACAAATCTTTAAATGTGCCTTGACATTAAGGCTTCAGAAAGAAGTGCCCACATTCAGCATCTTCCTCTGGCAACGTGAATCTTATTTAATTATTATTGTATGAACAATATATAAATTAGACTTAGTCAAAGTAACGCTGCTCCATCAACACCCTACAAGTTACAGTAACTTGCAACTGCCTTAGAACCTCAGTGCAAAGTACAAGCGAAAGAAAAGAATTTAAGCCACTAAAAGCAACTAGAGAAGAGAGAAGTAATTTATTTTTACCAGAATAGAATCGGTAAAGACAGTCTGAACACTAAGTAAAACAGGAAGTAAACAAACCAGTTGGTTCAAAGCACTAGAAATTGTTTTAAATGCAAAGTCTTGTTTTGTTTTCTTGTCTGGTTTAAGACAGTGTTTCCCACCATGACTATGCAATAACAGCACTTTGCTAAACCATGATGACTTGAACATCCTGAAGCATCAATTCTTCCCCATCAGGACTGTAATGATGTAATGACTTACAAAATACAGTCCCATGCATAAAAACAACCAAAGGAAGTTGGAATACAGAGAGGGAGATGACAGAATTGAAAATAAAAGATTAAACAAACTGGATACAGAAATTTTAAATATTTCCTGCAGAAAATAGCTTTACTACATGAAACAATGAAGCGTTTCTAACCCCCTGCTTAACTTTCCTTAACTTTACTTCACAATCGTCTATTAACTTCCTACAGTCTAGCAAGAGATTTTTTGACTTGAAAAGTCTAAACTTTTGTTATTATGACAGATAATGTGGGAAGCCAACAGTGTAACCGATGATTTTATAAAAGTTTTTGCTTTAGTTCCTTCTGAACTTTGGAGTTCAACCAAACCACTGTTCAGAATCAGAAAGAAAGTAAACCAGCATGCTAATACACAATGAAAATAATTCAAAATACATAAAACGCATATACCTGACGAAAACTGACATTCTCCATGACAAAAATTAAAATCTCCAGCTTTATTCTAGAAGAGAAAAATTTCAGAAGTGCAACTAGCTTGTATGCTTTTAAAAGCAATGCTCATATAATCCCATATGCTTCTCTATGAAGATAACTGAATGAACAGCTACGTACTTACTCTGAATTAAAAAAAAAAAACAATTCTTTCCCCCTTAGAAAACCTATTCTGTGTATGAACCCTGCTCTGTATTGGGCTGATACAGTCAAATGAGAAGTGAATGGATGCTGAAGGCAAGTGCTGTACATTCAGTCCTTTACCTGACTGGTTTGTTCTCAGGGCCAAGGTCTCTGAAGCCCATCTCTTCCAGTCTGCAGCGTCTGTACAACTCATAATGGCGTGCATGAGTCTGCTCTCTTAAGTCTTCCATATTTGTGCAAATAAGCATCTCACGAAGCTTTACAAAGTCACAATGGTTCTCATTTTCCACTAATCAGTTAAAGGAGGAAGATTTTATTATTATGCACAAGTAGCAAAATTGTCAAAATATATTTTAAACAGCACTGGGATTAATTTATTTTATTTACTAATTATGCTTCCAGGAAAAGGTATCTTATTGTTTATTATACCTCTTATATTTCCTTATAATTTCTAATACACACATTGAAGCACTAACTGCAAGTACTGGCAAACAAGTTCCAACACGTCCTGATTTCCTGTTTGAGTTGAACAATGACAAATTTCTCTTTTTTTTCCCCCCTCTTCTTTACTGACAACCACAAAACCTTGAAATTGGTAGTGCTAGAGGTACTGCCACCATACTAACCTACCCAAATTATTACACACACCATCTCATAGCTTGAATTCAGGGAGGCATCAGTGCTGATGAAACTACCAGTTAGTGCACGCCTCAAGTAGTTAATTGCTAAACTCCTCAAACTGTTGATCCAAAATACAATCAATATCAGTGGATAATGCCAGCCCCTTTTAGTATTGGTGAATTTTATACTTCAACAACAACAATCTCATAAAAGTACCTGTGAGAATTCATTTACCTTGTACAATACCCCAGGGGTACTGACGAGCTCTCACCATTTTGTTTCCAATTTTCACCTCTTCTGTACTTCCCACTACAGCAAATGGCAAATGCCCCTGTAAGAATCACACCAATACAGTCTTATCTCTCAGTATTCTTATGTCAGAACTGAAAACACTTCAGAAATAAATTAGGGGGAGAAAAACACCATTTCACAAAAAGCCAGCAGGCACTTCCAAACCAAAAAACACTTTGAAGAGATCAGTAGCGAGTCAAACTACTGATACAAAAGTCAAGCTACAATAACAAAACCAGAAGGAGCAGTTGACAGACCAGGCAGGCATGCTGTCAGTTCAGAGGAACCTCAACAGGCTGGAGAAACGGGCCAACAGGAATCTCATGAAGTTCAAACAAGAGCAATGCCCGGTCCTGCACGTCAGGAGGAATAACCTCATGCTCCAGCACCTGCTGGGGGCTGACTGTCTAGAAAGGCACTCGCAGAAAAAGACATGGGGCTCCTGGTGGACAACAGATTGGACCTGATTCAGCAGGTTTGCCCAGTGGCAAAGGCAGCTGACCACATCTTGAGCTGCATTAGGAAGCAACAAATAGAAAGCCACTGTAGAACATATCCCTCTGATATGCATTCAGCCAGAGTTCATATCCCCCATAAGAGTCACGAGATGATCACGGGTTTGAACCCAAGATACGGTTACTGCTGTGGGCTCGACCAAATGGCCAGAAATACAGGCCGGGTACTGACAGCCTGCATGCTGACCCACCACAACTGACTGACTGCAGAGAAATAAAAAAATCATTAACTGGAAAATAAATCACTAGCAGAGCGTGAAAGTTACTGTTAAGTAACAGACCATCACCTTTCCCAAAAGCAGAAGGACTGCTACTGAGCACCAGCCTGCACATCCTGACGCCCTGGCACAAGTGCCAGAGGCTGGGACGTCAGTGCCATACACTCCAGGACACGGGCTCCTCCGCCCTCCTTCAGTCCTCGGTACATGCAAACGTATGTTCCCATGCATTGGCACAGGCACATGAACAGCAAACAGGAGCACTCAAAGCAAAAACATCTAGCTCCACAAGCTCAGCTGAAGCCGTCAGATACTCCTGGGAGGAACTGAAAGGACAATAGTAAAAAGCCAGATTTGTACCTGAAATCTGTCCTAATTTCAAATGAAAGTACCAAATGAAAGGAAAAAACAAATGGAATACTTGCTATGATAAAGACCAGAAAAATACCGGAGAAACGAGACACCTGAATATACTTCCTAACAGATGTAAGGTAGTATCTGCTGAGGAAAAGAGCAAGCCAAGCTGTCCATCCATGTTAGTAATTAAATACTAATTATCCAGAAATTAGGAAAAGTATTTATGAGTGAGAACCTCCTTTCTGTTGCTGAGCCAGAAAAGAAAAAGCCTCCTGAAACAAGTGGTATCAACAGCAGAGGGCCAGGAAGATTTGCAAGTAGGAGGGCCAGGGAGGAAACACCAACAAAACATACAAGCTTTTTAAGGAGAGAAAAAAAAAATCAATTTGTTACATACAAACCTATAAGCCTCAAGATAATAGTGAAAGAACAGGCATGCATCAGCATTAGATAGTGATGCTTTAGTACTGAAATATCAGTGTTTTTGTCATTTACTTACATTCATGATGGTATTAATTTTAGAAACAGTTTCATCATCAGTTGGAAACTGGTATATCTGGACGCCATTACTAACTAATTCACTCATGATTTTGTTCTTGAACTTCTGTAGTTCGGTTTTAGAAATGCTGTCTGCTTTGCCTATAATTGGTATAATGTTCACCTATTAATGATACAAATTATATGAAATGTGTAAGACTCCAATTTTGAGGTGACATCTTTTATAAATTAAATTGTTTGGTGATAAGCTCTTTAAAACTTCCCCCACAGCCCAAACTTTTCCATTAATATCAAAGCTTCACAAACAATGAAAAACACATTCACTGGCATCGTTTAACAAAATAACAACAGATTATTTTATATACTCCCTTAAAATTCATTAATTCTGAGAAAAGAACAAGGAAAGTGGTCTCATACACTGAAGTACTCAAAATAACAGCAACACCTACTTATTAACTATATTGCATTAAGTATTTATGTCTCTGCTAAAGAAATATATTGTTTTAGTTTACAGCACTGGGGGACATAGTTGGGGTGTTAAATTAAAGTGATAGTTTAAATACACAAAGGAAAGGAAGCTGGCTACCAAACCCTGCCTACCCCAAGCCTCTTCCTTGGGTTCCTTGCAGCTACATCTTGCTCACCTCACCACTGCAGCAAAGGGTTTCTCAAGTATCTGCTGCAAGCAGAGGAATGATGAAGACTGAGGAGTCTTGCCTACCAGTCTTTACACTAATTATTCAGAACTGGAAATTCAGTTGTACTAGGGTAAACTGTTCTATTTCCTACCAAAGTTATGACAGTAACTTAGGAAGATAGCAGCTGCCACGTTTTTCTTTAAAATACTATCACCACTCCGAAAATATGCATTTTTCAGAACTAGATACAAAGAATTCATGCTAATGTCCAAATATTTTGAAGTAACGATACAAATTTCAGAAGACAAGAGTTTTACAGAGTTCCTTAATCATAGATGCAAAAAGGAAGGAGGGAAAAAAAAAAAAGAAAAACCCACACACACATTCCTTTTATTCTTCTGAACATTCTGTCTGAATAGAAATGCCTAAGCATGGAATCTCAAGAATGGATTCAAAATGGATGTTTTTTAAGTAAGTCTTCCATCTTAAGCAAAATGATCAAATTAATAAAAAGCATGCCAACTCCCCAGTACGACTTCTAAGATTTAGGATTTAGGATTGTATAAACAATCTATTACAGCTAGGAGTAATTCACAGCTTCAATCAAATTAGCTGAGGCACATCAATTCAGATTTTCTACCATGTAACTTTTAAAATGGATCGAACACAGAGTCCTTAGAATTAACCTTTTACTCTGTATTTTCAACACAAAGTTTTTCAAGCACTCTTTAATTAGGAGAAAATTTCTTATATAATGAATAGTAGAGAAAAACTACTGAGGAGACCAGTAACAACAGAAAAGCAAAATTGCCAGAAACTGCGATTACAGCTATCAACATTGACGTTAAATCACATTGTATTAAAATTCAAAAGCAATACTACTCTGGCTTTAGATAAGCAACAACAAAAAAAAAAAGTTATCTTTGCTTAATCTGTTAAAATTAATTTCTGCTTGCAGAATCTAAGGTTTACGTGAAATCTATTATCTCAGTACCTTCATCCAAGAATAACATTAATTGAAAGCACATACTTGTACTAACAAGAGACTTCAAATTGCATGATTTGGACCACATATAGATGTGCCCCAAATCCCACTGCTCGGTCCTATGCCTACTACTCACTTGGAAATCATCTGACTACCTTCCAGCCTCTTCCCCTGCTACAACTCTCCACAACTACAAAACTGAGTTTTGCTACAAAGCTATAGGCCATTAATACAGAATCACTTTAACCCCACACAGAAAGTCTACACTTGCAACAAAACCCACAGTCCTGCCCTTCCCCTCGCCTGTAGTTGCTCATTGCCAGGTAGAACTAAAATCTGTGCAGCTGACCAAGGAGACAGATCCCTTTTCAGCTTGATCAGTTTCTCCAACCAAGGAAAAATCTTTTTCAGTTTCAATCAGTTCCCTCACCCAGGGAACTGGCTGCCCAAAATACTTAGGCAGGCACAATGGGAAGAAGCAGCTGAGTCTGCCTCATTCAATAGCAATGCAGAATGACCATATAAAGTCACCAGGATAAAACTTTATCCGTGTACATTACTTCTGTGTTTGCTAGCACAAAATTCAGGCCCCTGATCACCCTTCTGCTGGAAATGCAAAGTGTTGCTTCTGCCCCCTCAAGGAGAAAATACGCTATTCCTTTAAATAAAGATTTTCATGTAACACCTTACATTAATGTCAAAACATCTGTTGTCCCTTTATGCTATAGAGAAGCAAAAAAATACATATACTTGAAATTATTATGGGCTGATATCCTGCAGGCTGATTTAAAATCAATACAAAAATTTCCAAAGACTCTGAAGAAAAAAAGAACTCAAACCCACAAGGTACATTTGTGTCATTTCGTGACTTAAGAGTAATCTACATATAATTCTGCAAGAATGACTTAAAAATGCAAATCTATTAGTTGAATAATCACCAATTCCCAGCAAGAAAGCATAGAGAAGATTCTCTTAATCTGTGAATGAAACCTGGCTGGTCTGTAGTGACTCAGTCCTAAGCAAAATTACGAGGCTTGCCCATGTCTAAAAGAAAGAGGCCAAATTCTTAACTAGTAATCCAATTTATAAGCAATAGATTAACATTAGTTGCCACAGATAACTCTGTTTTTTTCTCCCAAGATTATAGACTATAGGATGACCCTATCCTATTCCAAGAATCCTCTTTACCTCTGAGATGCATAATCTGGTCTTATTTTGTACCAAGCAGGCCATAACAAAAGTGTAAGAATGTACACTCTGGTGGATTTAGGATGAAACTGAAGATAACTTTTGACATAAATTTATACACTCAGTATACACATGTTGCTGTACCAACCTCTCTTTATGGAATTCTGTACGCAGCAAACACTCCCAGGGACTTCCACATCCTGGGAAATCCCGAGTTCTGAATTGCCACTAGGAGAATGCAGTACTAAAAGAATCACAAACATGATTCCACCATGAGATGGAAACGAAACTACTAGTTAAAGTTTACACTTTGGCTGTTGTTGTTTGCTGTTGTTGTTGTTGAGGGGGGAGTATATATGTATTTCTGTAGTAAGACCAGAAAGTAGAATCCATTGCAAAGGGATAAAACAACAAAGTTACATGCCATTCATGTTCTCTCTGAACCAAAGCAGAATCGAAAATAGTTCGAGTAGGTCTAGAAGCTATAATCCCCCAAAGTAGAATTACTTTTGTTTTATCCTGATAGAAAAATATTTTCTTGGGATGCTGGAACTCATGGATCTATTTCCTTGTCTTTTCGAAGAAACACTGTTTTAAAGGGAATTCAGTTAAGAGAGGGCACAATCTAGAAACAGTTTTTTTGTGGTTTAACATAGCCTCCAATTTCAAAGATTAGAACAGTAGGCTCCATGAAAACGTTCCGCTTACTGGTATCAAGACTCTTTAGCTATTAGTGCATATTACAGAGTAGTTTTGCAAACATTTCAATCTGGCATAAACCAACACCATAGCAGAAAGAAATGACCCTGCTCTCCTCTACTTTTGTCCCATCATACCTCCCCCCAACTTTCTCTGTGCTACTGAGAAAGTTTAAAATGCAAAATACTTCCACAAACAAAATTATAAAAATACCAAATGTGCTCATCAATCACAAATGTGGAATAGACAGTTGATTTGATCTTTGTTATCCTGAAGAAACACCTCACAAACAAGAAAATGCATAAATAAAAATTAGCAGCAGAGGCTCCAGTAAAGCACAAAGGAAAAAGGCTAGAGAAGCAGTAAATGAAGTTATCAAATTTCTCAAAATTTCAACAAATTAAACCCAAATTATTTAAGATTTCTTAAAATGGGTTAAACATTCCCCTTCATCTTGTTCACACAGCCCTAATCAAAGAAGAACAATAAGAATTTAGAAAACGCAAGAAATCACTAGAAACTGCAATTTTAAAACTTCCAAAACAAATCAAGATGTGAAATTTAAAACACTAACGCAAGTTTTCTCAGAAAAAGCCATGCAGGTAGAGTGTTCTGTTCATGGCACTTGCCTCTTCAGTTATTTATAACAAATATTTTCGCAGTGCTGCAAAGCTTTTTATATGCCTACTTTCCAGCAGTCCCAAAACTCAATAGTAAACTAGAAACAAGTTTATATCAAAATATTACAGCATTCATCTACCCAATCACAATAAGATATTAACAGTTTGTTAAAGATAAAATTGGTGCGGTTCTAGGTTTTTTACTTTTTTTTTCTAAACCTTGATTTGTTTCTTTTTTCAACCTTTTGCCAGATCTCTCTCTCTCCTTTTGATTTGTAAATAAACAGGTGATGAACTACAAGCTACTTGCAGAACCGATTTATACTGAACTTAATGTATACCAGTAGTAAAAAACATCCCAAAACCAAACACACAGATAGAGAACTGAAAGGTGGTAGAGGACCTAAAATCTGCAAGATGCTTCAGAAAATAAGAGAAATTTTGGAACTCTGTTTCAAAGTCTTACCTTGCTGTCTAGGCTTTTCATGGTTAACAAATCCAGGGTTTTTAGGGAATGGCCTGTAGGTGAAATGAAATACAGGCAGACATGGATGCGAGTGTCATGGTAGCTAAATAAAGAACGTTTAATTTTCAGTTCTTCCTGGAGATAGGCTTCAAATTGTGCATCTATATAATCCACTATTGGCTGATAGCTGTAAGAAACAAAATTTAACAAGCAAAGATTAGCTACTCCTAAACAGAGCCAGACTAAGAAAAGAATTCCTCTTGTACTGTTTTGTGGATTTTTTGCTTTACATGTCAAAAGGCTGCTCGAAGTATCTACCCAGTATAGCAAAAAATTAAATGTACAGAGTAATCTTAATTTCTGAAAGGCTACTCAAAAAAAGAATTGTGTGCATAATATAGGTAAAACATTTCCTAGCTACTATTAGTGAAAAAAGCGACATAAAGTTAGTTATGATTATAATTGATCTTCCCAAGTGATGTTCCATAAATTTTTGCAAACTGTGCAACTGCAGAATTCTTAGATACAAAAAAGATATGAAACTCTTAGATACAAGAAAGAACATGCAATTACCAGTACCAAGAAATAGGACCTCCTTTATCTTCTGAAGACAAGTACTGTACATGAGAGAGCTCTTAAACAATAACCAAAAATTGAAAAGGAGAAATGTAAGAGAGGAATGTAAATCTGATTTGCAGTAAGTACAGTTTAAGTATACTTTTATTTATATTATTAAATATAATATAATTAAAGATTATAATCTGCTTTCTGAAAGAAAGTGTCACTAGATGTATAAGCAGCATGCCCTTATACTTCTGCTTTTACACAAAGTTTATAAACTAGATCAAACATTATTAAAACTCATAGTTTCAACACAGTAGTTGTTACACAAAATTAAAAGGACTAAAAGGCAGCTCCTATACCACATATCAAAACCTCTAATATCTGTACTAATATCTACTTGCATCTCATTCATCCAAGTCACTAGCAACCATACATAAGCCATAGTTCTCATGATAATCTTAAATCTCATTTATAATTACTACCATTTAGGCACTCATATAGCACAAAGGATTGCTAAAATTCTTTACAATTAAGGTGAAAAAACACAAAATCTGCTGAGAGACAGTTCAATATTTTAAAATCTTCTATTCACAAAAGCAGAGACTCAGAAAAAGTTCTGAAAGATGCTAGTGTGGTACCTCTACAACTTCTGATCGAGCTGCCCAACATAAAAAACACAGGCCTTCAGTTACCCATGTGATGTTCCTTCCAGTTTAAGGTCTTCAATATGTTTCAATCAAATTGTTAAAAACCCAGTAGTTCTAATACATATAACCTACAGTACATTATAACCTGTTTGGTTGTTTAAGAAGTCTCCCATTGACCTTCTCCGTTTCTCATCCACCCCAAAAGAAACCATTCATACTTCACGTTGTATTTACATACAGTTATAAAATATTATCTCATCAAGAAAGAGGCAGAGTTTATCTGACTTTTCAAATAATTTCCTAGATGAGAAGAAAAATGTGCTTACTTGGTACATAGTGAAAGCAGTTAACCAAATATTTGAAACATATGTAAGATAAATATTTACTACAAAGCCCAAAGAAAAATCAAGGACTCAAAGAAACTGAGGACCAAAACTTGTGCAGACCATAGCAACAAGAGGGCACTTACCTATCTCCTTTGTTTATCTGGTCACCAAACCCCACTGTGTTTACAATGGTCAGATTCAAAAGAACATTACTTTCCTGGAGTTCATAAGTCTGGGCTCTAAGTCGTACACTTGGCAGAAAATGCGTTGACACAGGGTCATCAAAATTGCTGTTAAACAAACTGTTTATCAAGGTTGTTTTCCCACTTCCAGTTTCCCCTAAAGTTAAACAGAAGGGTCAGAGAAGACATTTTGCATGTCAAATAAATACCTACAATAAGCATAGGAAATGTTATCACAGGAACTCGACAAATTTACACAAAAACTCATCAACTGATTTCTCCAAGCAAAATAGTTGCCTGCATTCCTTTTTCATAAAGAGCACTAACTACCTTTCAGTTAATTTTTTCATCATCCTACAGATAAGAGAGAGTTACTTTCTAATGATTAATAAGCAGAACGATCTCTTGACACCTTGGTTTCTTTAGAAGTGTGAACTAATTTCCTACAGATTTTAAAAAGCTAAGTAACTAGCTGTGAAAATGCAGGGTTCAACACGGGTTTTTATGAACAAAATACTAGAGCAAACATTTGATAAATCTAGAAGTATTTCAGTTACACCACCTTGCAATTTTAGGATTATTTGATCTGAAATCTCTGTTACAGTAAAAATAAACAATGTAGCCCAGTTTACTCAAAAGAATCCAAGCAGCTTCCCATAAATCCATAAATGCATGGCATTCATTTTCAACATTTTTGGTCTTCATATTGTTTATGAAAATGCTAAACATAAAAACAAAGGATAGATACAAAGCTGGGGGAAGGGGTGGAATTATACTTCAGGCTCAACATTAAAGAAAGAGTTTAAGATTCCAACTGGATTTAAATTACAGTCCCTTCCTAAGGACAGGTATACTACCAAAGCCTTAAAATACCCAGATGCTACTTACCAATGCAAAGAATGTTGAAGCAGAAGCCCTGCTTGATGGATTTTTTAACCAGTTGATCAGGTAAACTACCAAAACCAACATGCCCAGACAAGGATAAGGTTCGATAGCCATCATTTTGCTACGGAAAAATAATTTAAAAATACATTAGAGAAGTTAGTTGGCAAAGCCATGAGCAATGGCAACAAAGGAACTCTACTAGTAAGCTAGAACTCATTCCTTATGATTTACATAGAACCAAGAAAAGCAAAAGTCTGAAAAAAGATCTGTCAAATCAAATTTATTCCATTGTTTGAGAAAACATTCAAATTTACTTTACAGGACTATTTGCAGGCTCAAAGTGAAGTCCATGTTTTGCAAAAAAAACACATGAAACATGAACAAAATCAAGCAGGCAAGTCCAACTGAAAATGTGAACTGAAAACTTTAGACAAGAAAACAGATGACAGTTGCTCTTAGAAATGAAGAAAAAAATATTTTAAAACAATTTAAGCAGCAAAATTCAAAACAGAGACCGTAATCACAGGAAGGTGGATGTTATCAACCAGAACTTATTCTGAGTAGCTGGAACTGAAAATGTTATTTATATAAAATAACACATTATCTACACACCAGAACTCTAAGAGAGTTCTAATACTATGTGCATTATTAGAAATGTCTAGAGATGCGCACTCCTCTTTAAACATCAGCTAGCAATCTAGCATCATGACATCAAAGCAATGAGCACACTAAAAATGTGTAAGACCAAAAGGAAGTATCTTGATTCATACAAATGGACAGTATTTTTAAATAAACATTCCCTATCAAATAAACAATGACAGGCCCATACTATTCTTTCTTTTATGTTTCCAGTCTGCATGGAATTGGAAACCACTACTGGTTCCTGGGAACATGTATATAGCCAACAGCAGGAAATTATTTAACACCTAGAAGCCCATAGATGTGCCACCTTTTATAACAGGTATGCATAGCAAATTTCAGAATTCTTGCAGCTAAAAAGATATGGACATTCCTCACAGCAAATATTCATCCTCTTCTTGTTTTGCACAGAACTTCTTGTGTGAGACTACCGACTACACTAACTCCCACACTATTACAATCAGAGAACTCCACTTCAGGCTAATACAATGGGAGAAAATGTGTAAGCAACGTGAACAACTTAAAGATAAAATCTGATGTCTTAGAGCTATATAAAAAAAATGTTTATTCAAAGCACATCTGAAAAAGAAGTTTCTCAGGGTATTCTACCATATGGAAATTGCTATTAAAAAGGGCTGAGAAACACTGAAAACTTTCAGTATTCTGTCCACTTAAAGATAAATGTATCTGAGAGTGGCAGCATACCTAACAACTATAGTTACATAGCCTGACATTCAAACCACCTCTATCTCCACCAATATAAGAGACTTTCTCTAAAACAAAGCATTGAGGCTCTACACTAAAAACTAGTGCAAAATGCATAGCGTAACTGTAGAAGGGAGGCCTTCTGGCTTCACGTCACTAGCCTAAATCTAAACCACACTGGGCTACCCTCAAAATCCCTGCATAGCCATTTGTTACTCTCAAAAACAAACAAACAAACAAAAAAACCCAACAAAACATCAACAACAACAAAAAAAACCCCAGGAGCAGAAAGAACTTAATTTCTTTCCAGTCCACACACCACTGATAACCCACAATCTTAAAGACCATTTCCAGAGGTCACTAGAATAACTACCACATCGTCCACAAAAGACTATGTCAGAATTAAAAAGTATTTAGCTTAGGAAACTGGTATTACAGCTGTATTTGCTGTACAAAGCTAAGTGCAGAACCAGCCAACTGGAGTCCTCATAGCCATTAACTCTGTAACTTCATTTTCAAAAGGAAGGGAGAGATTAATTACGATGTAGCAATTAAACTCATGAGTTTACTGTTTTCTAGACATGAAAATCAACAATAATTAGTTCTTCCACTGTTACAGTGGCTGTTTATCACTGAAATTTGACCAAATATCTGGGTGAAACATAGGACAAAGAGAAATAATAAACATGCAAAACAAGGTGTCTTCTCTGTGCTTTGCTTAGCAAGCTACAGCTATGCTTGTATTCAACAGATGTCTGTCTGTATCACTACTTCAAGATTCGTATGACATGTCCAAGACTGTTAATATCTTTGTGTTTCTAAGTTTCTGCCAAAGATGCTTCTTATGGATATGTATTGCAGTCAGGACAGAGAGTAACAATTTCTGCAGTATTTATGCAATTGCCAAGATATTCTGAGACATCTCAAATTTTAATACTATTGTAAGGTAGCATATTTTATCTTTCTTCAGTACATAAAAGTTAATATAATGACACTACACAGTTATGAGTGAAAATTAAAATAATTTTTCTAGAAATATAAATATATAAAAGTGCACGGCAAGTTCTATGTCATTTCAGATAAGAGACAAAAGAATTACACAACACAGAAAAGCCCTGGTAAATTGTAAAACCAGATTATAGAACCTGGTACTTAGAAGAATTTCCCCAATAGAGAAACTGTATTTTATGCACAGCTTTCTTCAGCACTGTCCCGGAGTGAGGGGAAGAGACATACCATCTTCACTCTGTGCACGCAGAGATAGCACAAAGATATTAGTTGAGATAATAAAGGCAAAGACTGAGAGCAAGAACATGAATCACATTCACCCCACACGTAATTTAGCACCTTAACCACAAGATTACTTTCTAGTCCCTTCTGTCAGAGGACATGGCACAGTAAACAAAAAACCCCACTAACCACCACACCCCAAAACCTCACACGTACACCAGCTAAGTGTGACCTGACAAGGAGAATGTCAGCAGAACGTACAGGACAGAGAAGAACATGAATTTCAAGCAGAAATAATACTATCATCATATATCATTCATGAGAACATGTTTTAATGTCTTGTCCTAAGGTTCTTGTTTTAAAGAGAAGATTGGCAAACTGAAGGGTGATTAAAAAGGGATAATTCAGGGTCTCAAAAGCCATTTTTACAAAGAAACACTACAGAAACACAGCCTATAAGCTGTTTCAAGAAAATAGCCAGAGTTGACTTGATCATGAGACATATAATGGAGATTTCTGGTAGCACACACATGCAAAATAAAAAAATTCAACACTACATTAAAAGCAACATTTTAAAAGCTAGAACAGAAAGGTGCAGAATCTATTTCTATTTAAAAATATAACTCAATTTTTTAGGGATTTTAACTGTTATTGAACTGTTCGGACAGTTGTCCTAAGACACAACAGTCTTCAGGAATCAGCTTCACAAAAAATGCTGCAATAAAAGCTCTTAAGACTACAAAACTTTCAAGAAATACCGTGCAGCTTAACTCAAGAGAGCCTCAGTCATGCTGATTTAGAAGCCTACACTCTTGCATGTTTATACTTCTGTTCTCTATGCAACGAACATTACAGGACCAAGAGCTACTGTTCTCATTTGGAAACTCCCCTCCCTCCACCTTCCTTACAGAAGAAGCACTTTGTAACTCTGTCCCACCTGCCATCAATTGAAGCATTCTCTTAATAGAAAAGCAATAGCCGACATTTTTCCTTCTGAAATTTTCAGAGAGCACCACGTCTCTCCCTCAACACCAGCAGCTCATACAGCTTCACTCTGCTATAGCCTAACAAATAAGCAAGGAAATTAAATCCACAAAATGGACCATGTGATGCCTACATTCTTATTACTTCTTAAAGAAATAATACATTATCCAGCTGAAAAACAAGTTTCTACCATATCACCAGTTTAGAAAAATGGTGATAACTCAAAAATTAAGACATGTAAATCATGCTGAAAGCAATTAAGTCACAATACTGGTAAGTCACCATATTAGCCAGTCTTTGCAAATTAGTGTCCATTGGATGAAGCAGCTAAATTATGACTCCAAACACAGCATCTCTTCCAACTTTATTCAGTGAATAACCCGAAGCTTGTAACCTCAGTGCTATGAGAGCTGTAATATTCCCATAAATACTTCCTGTTTCTTACTGCTTTCTCAGAATTCATACTCTCATCAAAATAGCACACAATATAGATAGCCTGAGATGGTCCAAATCACATCTCACTCATTCCCTCCCCCCCTCTTTAAAGGGTTAGCAGCATCCAGTTGGAACTGCATCTGGATTTCTGCAAATTCATTTAATCAACTATACTGGTTTATATAAAGTCATCTTGTCCATTAAAAACAGCATGCAAACAAAAATCATTGCCCGAGACAAAAGCAGCATTTTAAAATGGCTTTTTTTTTTCTTTCAGAAAAAAAACTAAAAAAAGACCCAACCTTTTAAATTTGCCCACATATTTCGGATTAAAACTGCACAACACTGGGCTATTTTGCAGCAAAAGCTGGGTCTCAGACTACACACCTCTTTCTGCATAAGCCTCCTGCAGAACCAGACTCATAGTCCAGGCAAATAACTAGCTTGCCACTCATGCTTGTACAGATGACTGAAATTTGCCTTTCAGATCTTGAAGAAAAGAAAGTAATCAATGTTGGTGTGTTTAGGCAGGAGGTGAGGGTCCTACCAGGCCCAAGCAGCTACCCAGGGTGTACAAAAGCCCTCGGAAGGATGCCTGGGCATCAGCCACAAGGGTGGCCATGTGTTGTCAGTTTTCCACCATCACAAACAGGTGTAGACATTCATTAAACCAGAAAATCTATTTTAATCTTCTAATAATCGCATTACTCTCTCACAGTCAATTACTTTCCTAATAACCAAAGTTACATTTAACCCAGTAAACATCAATGTTGCTATTGCCTCCCAACACGAGGTAAGTAGGAAACTAAACAGATTTTGGAAGCAAGTAGAAAAATACTCTCCATTTTTGGGTAGTCAAAATCTAAAATGTAGACGTGTAGTATAGGTACGTGTACCATTGATATCTCTTGATGTAGATACATGCGTGAGAGAGACAGAGAACAGATGGGATGCATAGAGGGAACAGAAAGGAAACTTTGGCAAAATAACACAGAAGAGAACAGAAAATATAGGATGAGGAGGCAGGAAAAAAAAAAAAAAACAAAAAAAACAAAGAAAGCAAACTCTGTGAAGATCCAGAGTAAGAAAGGAGATCATTAAAAATTACATGGAATTAATACATCAGTCTATAAAATAAAAGCAACATGCAGGAGTCAAGTATGGAACAAAACAGTCCCTCCAAAAGGTGTGTAGAAAAAAAAATATATTGGCCAAAAGATGATTCGATGAAAACTCATTTGACAATTTCACTCACAGTTATTGGGTAATTTATTCAGCCTGACGGAAACAGCAGACAACTTATAGGGATTGGTCCAAACATCAGAAGTTCAGGATTCTTCCCTCATCTCTGTCAAATGACTTCTTACATGTCATTCTGGTGCACCAACTATTTTCTTTTTCTATCCCATTTCAACACACAATACAGCTGAGGTTGCCTTAAACCATAAGTCATCACAAGATTTCCTTCATATGTGTGTATGTAGAGAGACCTTAGAAATAACCTTAAAAAAAAAAAACAACAAAACACAAAGTGACATTTTTGGCCTATGTTTCCATCTGAACAAATCTGAGGCGGGACAGAATCTTCCTGAATGCACTGAAGTACCCAGGATGGGCAGAGGAAAAAGCGGCAGCCTTGTCAGTACAGAGCAGGGGCACAATGTGCAGGTTGCTAGTAAATGTCCTTCTGGACTGTATTTTGAGGTATTCAGGAACAAACAAACAAGCAGAGACACTTTACTAGTCTCCCAGTTGTGATGAGGTGATTTCACAGACAGTAGCATATTCATTTGTAAATGCCACTAAGGCCTCTTCATCAACAGGCATCTAAATAACTTGAAAATCTAGCACGTGTAGTATCTGTTCCTCCATTGCTGCCTACAGAACGATGTGGTAAAAGGCAGCAGGTGGGGAATCAAGGCTTGACGATAAAAAAGAAAGCAGTTCCTCACAGCTGGCACTCCATGTGCCAGGCAAAGGATGATGACAGCACTACTGGTCCATATGGGACTGTTCAGCTACTGCTACCCATGAGGAGGAAGTGTTCCATGTTACGGTCAAGCAGAGAGGCCTCTCTTGACCTGTGTGTTTTCAAGGAAGGAAACAAAGAAACGGAAATCTAGTGCAGCCCTCTCGGATGAGTTCAACACAGAAAAACACTCATGCCGGTATCAGTACTGGTATCACAACTGCACCCACTTTCAGAGGATCTGCTCCTCCTTGGCTGTGCTGGCTCAGCTGTGCCTGTTTCAGCTTTAGCACTGTGTTTCCTGAAGAGCAGCAAGTCAGTTTTCTTCACCAGTGACCACATCAGGCCCTTTTTGTTGATGCTGCTTGTCCAAATGAGAAAGCAATACTGCTCATGGATGTGACAACGGCAGTTGCTACTAGAAGGCTCTCAGACTGCAACAAGGATTTTATTTTTTTTTCCTCCTTTTTAATTAATCAATGATGAGCACTGTATGCTATTGTACAGAGACCATGGCTGCCAAAACTCTCCCAGAAGTCAAACTTTCAAAAATAAGAAATAGTAAATACTTGTACCTCAGACTTTGTGCAGTCTGTTAATAGATTTATAAAAGTCCAGACTGCATTCTAAGAGTGATTTTACATTTCTTTTGCACAACAACTGAAAACAGAGTATCTCCCAGAAAGTAGTAGGAAACACTTTAACATTATAAAGCATGTTAAACTAGGAAATATTATTTGATGTCAATATAAATACATTTTACATCATTACATTTATATCATTTACATTTATAAACCTAATACAAAACCATCCCCCTCCATTAAAAGCTATGCTATACATCTGGTTTTATAGCATTCTCTGTAACGTTTTTCACGTACATGCCTTCCTCTCTTCCCTTACCAAATCTATCCACTTAGCGGACCCTCCGTCCTGCTCTCACTCACTTTGGCTGATTTACTGCATCTCTCCAGACTCCTCATGCTTTAACCAGCAAAACAATTTTGTATTGTTTCTCATACTTTGGCTCTTAGGGTTTTTTCTCCCGACATTTTTGCAGCTTCCCGTGAGACTCAGCCTGTGAAATACTTAACTCTCCACCTCACTATATATACATAATATGTACAAAGAGATAAAAATTATATAAAATTAATGTGTTGCACTGCATTATACTGCAGCTGCAAAGGATTCATACAGGCCTTAAAGAGAGTATGTGTGAAACGGAGAGCTCTGGGTGGGTGCCCCGACAGAAGGCAAGCTGTAGTCAACAGTGTTGTGAGCAAGTAGGGGACCATGAATGAAGCCCCTTCACTCCAGGACGTGGTCGGGCCCTGGGGGGGGGCTCTAACAATGGCCCAAGTAACTCTTCCAGCACCCGAACCCAAAGCAGCCCCTCTTCCTTCTACCGCTCCCTCAGGTGTCCATCGAGAACCAGACCAAGGCACTGCCCTGGATTAAAATCACTCCGAGGAAAGAAAACTTCGGAAAAGTGACAGCCGCTTTCCATTTTTTTCAGTTCACGGGGCAGCTTCGCACACGGCTCTGCCAGGGGATGAACGGGGATGTAACAGCGCGGCGGCAGGAACAGCCAAGAAGCACCGGAGAGCGGTACTTCATTTACCTTCCCGCTACCAGAAAATACAAATGCAGCTACAAACACGGGCAGGGTGGAGGACTTTTCCCCAGATCCCTCCCACTCCCTGTTGCTTCCAGAACTCTTCTGTGCTTTGCATTGCTGAGATGTAAAACACAGCAGAAAACTCAAGTCATAAAAGAATCGATCTATTTCATGCTCAGAAGGGAACTAATGCTCTGGCACTAACGTGTGGATGCGTTCAGCGCCTCCAAAGCGTGAAGCCGACAGCTTTGCCACCACGCGTTAAGTATTTCTTCAATAGCCAAGATTCCACTTATTACCCGAAATGCGCGACGCGGTACGTTACGGGAGCCCTAAGACGGGCGACATCTGAAAACAAGGTCCTTCAACAGCAATGTGTTCTAAAGCCTGGCAGCTCCGGGACCTCAACGGCGTGCGGAGGCTCTATTTCGCCCCGCAGCCCCCGCCGACCCCCGCCCTGAAGCGGCTTCCCCAGCGGCACCCGCCGGCCCCGCTCCCTCAGCGAGGGCAGCTCGGTGCGGGCGGCGCGTCCCTCTCCCCACACGGCGTAACCGCCGCCCTCCTTCCCCTTCGGGTGCCGGTCCCCCGAGCCGCGTCGGGGTGGCACCTACCGCTAGGGGCCCCCAGCACCGCGGCGGGTAACGACCGGTGGAACTCCCCGCCCGTCCCGCACGGCTCCCGCACGGCGGAGCGGACTTACCGGCTGCCGACCGGCGCGGGGAGCGGCCATAGCCCCGCCGGGCGAGGGAGGGAGGAAGGAGGGAAACGCGCGGGCGGAGGGGAGAGGGCGCGCTCCCGGCCGCCGGGCAGGGGCGGGGCCGCGCAGCCCCACGCGCGGGGGGGCGGAGCGGGGGGCGCGCAGTAGCCG
>JAVJGJ010000014.1:64795879-64814845 GCA_035590215.1 Microhierax caerulescens | reverse complement strand
CCCCCCCCCCCCCCCCCCCCCCCCCCCCCCCCCCCCCCCCCCCCCCCCCCCCCCCCCCCGAAGCAAAGAGAGAAAGAAAACATAAAAAAGAAGGGTGTGTGAATTCATACACAAGGTGAATAACTACAACTCTGAAACTATCACTGTTTATCATCCTGAGTGAAAGCAGTATAATGACATATTCTAGTTAAGTGATGTCAATGGTGTTTGAGTTCTTTTAAACCTGTATTTCTAGAGGAGCGATAACCAAGGCTTTGAACTATTGTTGAACAGCCTAGTAAGTCTTAATCTGATTGATGAGCCTATCCGTCTATGCTAAGCCTTTCACAAACCTTGAATCCTCTTTCTCTGCTTTAAAGGTAGCATTTCCAGTAAAATCTAGGAGGCAGATTTGTATCTAGATTTGGCTTTCGTTAAGAATGAGGTACTGAGCTGACCCAGGATCCTGAATGCGGTTCAAGGTAGCAGCTCGTCTGTGCTTAGATGTTAAAGGTACGGCCAATTTCAATACAACATTTGTTAAAGTGTGTTTCGAGTTGGCTTCCTCAGAATGTATGTGCATGTCTGGCCTGTAATTAACCAAAAGTAGATAGGCTTCGACATGTTAAAATCCAAATCTGAGAAACTGATTGAATGCATGCCACAAGCTCTAGAACACCTCGCAGGGAAACTGCTGCTGGGAGATGTGCACTTGCAAGGTAACAGCTGTCTGTAGGTGTACATTTCTTGTAGTGACAGGGGAAGGGAGTGCTAGCAATTCATTTGTTTCAGACTTCCCATGCAGATAAATTACCAATTTCTGCACTTTGTGTCAGAACCTAATAAATGACAATATTTGCATAGGCATGCAAGTGACAGTTACTTCTGGGAAAAGTTACATGAAAAAAATTGAATCTCTGCATAGGTGCTGGTCAGTACTTTTGTGCGAAAAAAACTAGAAATTATACAGAGGTTCAGATTTAGTTTACAATTTATAAGCTATATTATAGATTTCATGTGCCTTCATTTTGGGTTGGTTGCCACAAATGTGATGGATAAAATCAGTCTTGCAAAGCACTTTGTCTTTACATCCATAGGACAGGACCAGAAGTTTTCCCTCAGCCCTTCCCATTTAAGCTGTAAACTTGTACAGTGAAAAGAGGGGTGGGGTGTGTGTGGGGGGCATATTCATATACTTTACAGCTAATTCTTTTGTAACAGAGAAGATAATTAAATGCCTAGGTCTTAAACTTCCTTCACTCTGGAGGATAAATAGCTTTTTAGACTTCTGTAGAAAGGAAGTTTTCTGACTAACACTGGCAAGATACCAGCATGGCCAGTTCTGAATTGAGCACCTATTCCATGCAACTACCGATGTCCAAACCTTCCTAAAGTAGCTTTCTGCTTTGAGAGTTTATAGTTATTTTATGAGTTGTTGGGTGAAGTGTTTATCGCTTCACGTTCAAATAGCAAAGAATTGCACAAAAATACTGAGTCTTAGCTGTTGGGGTCTGGGGAAATAATTTGAGGGTTTCAGTGCTTTGGGATTTGGAATGTAGCACACTTTGGATTTTAAAAGACTAACTGGAACATAGTTTTATCTTGCATAATACAGTAGAACTTTGGTAATTACTAAGGGAACTTGAAAAATGGTAAAAAGATGCCTCATATATATAACTCATTATTTGAGGTATCAAAATGAAACTGTTGATCCACTGATACTGTTTAGCTGCCAATTAATGAAATTTCACCATAATGGTCCAAAGGTCTTTGCAAAGTGGGGTGCAACACAGCAAACATACCTTTTGGTGTCTGAGATATATTGACAAATGGCTAGATAACCACTAGTGTCCGTCTGCGCTATGGAACTAAAGCACTTTGATTTCACATTATGACTTGTCACATTCCACATGGTTACTTTTTATAACATGAGCTAAAACTTCAGGTTTTTTGGGAGATAGGAAAGGCTTGATGCCCTGTTTCAGAATATTTACAGTCTAAAGGTACTCTTGAGTCAAATATTTTGGATACATTGCCTAGAAGGATGTGAATTTGGAATAAGAGTTTTATGGTACAGAAAACTGGAGCACTTACTGGTGTTTTTATAATGGTACGCTTGAAGTTACGGAATGTGTTTGTTCACTCTTTATGACGGTGTGTAAGGCAGCAAGACTGTAATGTAAACATTTGATACCTTATATTGTATCTTATGTTTGAAATATTTTAGAGGCCTGGAACCCTGTCAGTTTCTATTATTACAACTTTTTATGGGTGTCTTTCTGAATGGTTACGAGTTAAGAATCTGTAAGCTTTAGTTTTACTGAAATAAAAAGAGCCCGTGAATTGCTTATGCTTGAATTGACTTCTGTATGCTACATACTTAGGTGCTACTAGTGTATTGGCTGTTAAAACTGTATGCTGGTCTGGGGAGGGTATCATGAAGATGTCTGATATTGTCTAATGCTTGGAAGAATAAGACATGGAAAAAATTCAGTTGAGTCCTTTGCAAGACAGTAACTTTTTTTGTTGGCAGTTACTCTCTAATAGCTCATGTCAAAGTAACTGAAGACTCAATTTTTTTTGTGGAGAAGTATGTCTAAATAAGGGCCTGGGAGAGTGTCACTGCTTAACTTAAAATAGCGTCCTGACTTTATTTCTGTGCAGCTAAATATCTCTCATTGTGGGAAGACTTTGCTGACTATGTAAAGGTCAATACCTAATTCAAAAGGTTTTGGGACTAAGGCTTTTTGTAATGTCTTAACTATAGCTGGCAGCTTTTCTAAAGGGAGGTTTCATTTCATTACCAAGCTGGACTGTGGGATTTTGGTATATCTAAAATTTTTTTGAAGCTGTTGCCTTATCAAAATATATGTTAAAACTAGTAAACCTCATGCTGCTAGTAACTCCTCAGAGCGAAATCAGCTTTGTGCTTAGACTGGAAAAAGGCTTGGCTGTTACCATGCTGGTGGATCAGGATGCATGCAGCTGCAAACCAAGCAACCCCTTATCAGTAGTTTGGGAGCAGAGTGAGAGAAGGAGAGTGAGAGAAGGAGCGAGGGGGAAGCCTTCCTGGTATGGGGGAGGTGGAGGACTCAGCAGGAGAGCAGGCTACGTGAGCCTTGCTGATCACGCAGTGGCTTGACTTAATTGTTTAGAAAATTGTATCTAAACAGATATCCCTTCTCCTACAAAACAACAGCTGAGTGAGATGTCTTGCTGAGAGCTCTAATGTAAATTAATGTCTGATGTTTGGTATGTTAGTTGGTCCTCTTAACAGCAATTCTTTGTGTAGCTAGCACTGTTTGCAAAAGCACAAACAACTCCTGTGTTGAGTGTAGCTAGCTACAGCTGTTGGAGGAGAGTCCTGGTACATCAGAATGGCTCCATTCAGGCTTCACACTGGAGGAGAAGCCCTTCAGCACTGCATTGCTAACTTATTTTTCCATTGGCTAGAAAGGAGGGGTAAGGGGACTGCAGTCCTGACTTAATATGCCTTGAGTTGTATGGAATGTGTATGACCTGAAGGCAACAGATTAAACTTTGGAGACTTGATCCAGAAAAAAAGTAGTTTGGTCATGCATTTTGTTTCCTTGTAGAACTGAAGAAGGTACATACTGTCATTTTTTTCATGTCCTCAGCTGAGCATGGGGAGAATGAAGAAATCTGAGATTAATATTAGGGTTTGGGACAGGGACTAGCTTTTCGGTTTGTGTTAAGGTATGAACAGCTTGACAGAAAAAATGGAATATATGATTTTGAATTCCCAATTTTGTTATAACAAAACACCTTGTCTTATCATTTTGCAACTGTTCCAGAATTTATCTTGTATCATTTTTAGTTTAGCCAAAGTTAGTACTGATGTGTCCTAATACACCCACATTACAGGAGAAACTGAGCCAAGCTACCAGGTTTTGTTCGCTTTTAATAAAACCATGTTACAGGTGAGATATCTAATCTTCTGTGGTAAAACCTGAAGAAACCCTATCCTGAAATTTTTTTTTCAAGGAGTTAAGCTGCTAGTGGCATGTGGAAGAGTTACCTTAAAAGCAGGTGATACTTGGGTCAAGGTGCAAAAGCTTTTTGTGTTCTTTCAGCTAGATTAGTCATGCTGAATGAACCATTATAGTTTAGGTGCACCTACTCTTCTGTATAGACAGCTGTAAACTGTCTCCTCCCCTAGATTACTGGGAAGCATGGAGAAGAAGCTAGCAAGTCATATTCTATTTTAGTGTGCCTACATTTCATTAAAAGGCATTTTGCAAACCTGTGGTAGGACTGGGGTGACAATGGAGGTCAACAGATGTGTGTCCGTGCATGCCTCTGCATCCATGGAGGTAAATCGTTGAAGCTTACTGCTGTCAGTCTAAAGCAGACAGCTTATAGAATGTGTCCTTGCATTAATCCTTGTCCCTGAAGAAAGACTTTGGAACCTTAGTCTTAAATATTTCTGACCACCAGAATAATTCAGTTGCTTAAGCTGTATCTAGAGCTAGCCCTAAGTTTAGTTGAAACACCAGGCATTTCCTCAGTGTTTTTACCCTGAAGCTAGAGGCTTTTCACTTTTGCTAGTTGGCTGTTGACCTCCACCAATTTGCAGTTCCTTAGAGTGCCTGAGAAGCTGGTAGCAGAGCGGGCATAAATAACAGAAACCTCTTTGATGTCCACAATATTTGTTGGGGCATTTCATAGTAAAGAGCTGCTGTCCTTGTTACTACTTGAAATACAGAAAGACAAAACTACCTGTGCAGGTTATAAAGATGTCCTCTGTTCTCTGAACATAAACGTGCATGACATAAAGCCTCTGAGCACCAGAAAACATGTTTGTAACACTTGAATATATAAGGACATTCCTATTTGCTATTTCTTTTCCTTGTTACCTATCCCATAGTATATTACTATAGGTATGTCTCGTGGAAGTAACTGTGACAATTTGGGAGAGTATAATTAAAGGAATGCAACTAGGTCCCGCTGATTCATCTGCCTCCTGAGCAGGATGATTAGCCATCACCCTCGCACTTGTCTTCTGACTCTTGAAACTTCCCTTTCTGTCGCAGATGGGCTGGGTGGAGTAGGCTGCAGGTGTTGCAGCTGCCACCCCACGCAGTCTGCAGCTGCGCAGTGCGCTGTAGCACTGGTAAATCCAAGGCCTTTTGAAGCTGCTGCCAGTACTTTCCTTGGTGGGGATGGAAGCAGAGATGCTGCAACGTTTCACCTGCCTGTGATGTTTGTACAGGTATTATGCTGTATGTGAATAAATGGTATGAACTGAACTATGGGTGAAACCGGAGCGCTGAGGAGACTTCTATATTTAAGTGGTGCCAAGTACGTTGTAGAGCAGATATGGCTGATGGGAGTGTGTTATTTCTTTAGCTACTGATAGAAATCAGTTGGATAAACACTGAACAGCTGCTACAGGAAACTACTGCAGGGGGGCTGCTGCAAAATTATCATATCTGTTCTTAAAATATATCATTTGTTAAGGATTTTTTTTGTTGTTATACAGGAGTTACAAAGTGAGTTAGTTGCATTGTGGGTAATAGCTTGCAGTACTGTATCCCAAGAAGTACATCTTTTAAAGGCTGTGTGGTGGGACACTGATAGCTGTCAAGGTGATAGGAAGTATTAGGCTTTTGAGTTTTAACCTGATTTTTTCTCATCTTTTAAAGTTTGCCTCAAGCTCCTGCAGCAATCAACTTTTAGCAATTTTTGTTTGTTTGTTTCTGAGATAACTAAAGCCATCCTCAGAAGAGACTAGGGGGGGTGTGGGGGGGTGGGGAGTCCAGCTGAAAACACAGATGCTGTTGTCCACAAAGGTCCAGAATCTTCATTTTAAAACAAAACCATTCCTTAAGTTCATCATAAAAATGCAAACGAGCAAAAATAGGCACCTTGTGTATGAACTGGAAGATGTGCACCTTCAATAACATCATCGTTCCTCAGTGCCCACATCTGTGAAGTGCTGGGCAGTTCTTGAACCTGTGTATGCAAGCAGCCTTTCTCCAGCGTTCACATCTATGGGGACTTAAAAAAGATGAGAACCCAAATCTTCTCCCTGATCTGGAGTAAATTAATCTGAAGTAACGTTTGCAAATAAGCAAGTACAGATAAACAGGCTTCTACTGCATGCACTGAGGGACTGTGCTTTTTTCCACTCTGATATACCAGTTGTACAGTGTGGAGTTCATTATTTTTTACGTTGTTAGCAAATTTTAAGATTTAACCTCTCAGAACAGATAACAAATCAGAGAATTCTGAATTAAAATGAGATTCCTTCTAAACTGAAATATCTGGCTGAAAAAAAAAAAAAAAAAAAGCAATTGGTTTTCCACTAGGTAGCAAAGACAAAGATCTGTTATGAAAATGTTTTGCTGGTGGTGCTTGGCAAAGTGCAGAGCTCTCAGGAGTGCAACACTTCATCTTCATTCATCCCTTCTGCACCTACCTGCTTCTTTCCTAGCTACAACACACACACCCTTTTTTTCCCCTATTTTTCAGTAGCTTGAATTGCACAAATATTGATTAGTAGATCTATAAAGCACAGAAAATGGGAATGCTTCAAATAGAGATCTCTTTATTAAGAATTAAATGGAAAAACTGAACATAAGCTTTCCTGTTCTACATAAAACTTCAAGAGTGAGAAGAACAAATATTGTGTTGGTGATAAAGGTCTCCACATACAGCATCCTAATTATAACATAGACAAGAAAACTTAGCGGGCAAAGGTAGAAAAAGGTGACCCTTTCCATCTCTAATTATTTCAATATTGTATACCTTAAAGGCAATACTGTGAATAATGAACCACTCTGTATAAGAAACCCTAAGCCTAGTTCACAGGATTTCCATTGATTATTCCATTAGCCATGTCAAAAACAGGAGTTCTGATTAACCTGAATGCCCATCTCATCCTCCTCTGCAGATGAGTCCCTTTTGATCCCCATGTAGGTGAATCTATGTTATGGAAAAAATTGCTTCACATGCTATTGAAAGTAGAAGACTATAACTTCACAGATGACAGATCATTTTGAAAGTTCACTTCCCTACACGCCCTTCAAACTGAATGTCTGAGGTAAAGAGAAGGGGGGGAAAAAATAACCCATCTCAAACACGTCACTACATACAGTGACTAAGCACTACAGTGCAACAGCTTTTTTTCATCATGAAACAATTTTAGTGTTCCCCATTCCACACTAGTGCTCTTCAGGGGTCCTCTTCTGGTGCCTGGTTTAAATCCCTCTGACCTGTTACTTTAATGGGTCAGTAATGAATAATTACCTACTCTGAGAAGATTGCTTTTTTCCCCAGTGGTCTTTCTATAAAGGAATTGTAACCATAAGCTACGAGCTGTTGTCACCAGCGTGACTTTTTGTGGTCCTTTCCGGCCTCATCATAGTCTCACCAGCTCTTCTGACTTGCACTTGAATGAAACAGGGAAGTGATACTGAGACAGTCAAAACTGATTGATTGGGAGTGGGGGAAATATATTAGCCTGTCAAAACTTCGGTTGATGACATTGCTACTGCTACTGGTTGTAGGTTAATATTGCTAAATCACAGTTGGTATCCCATAATATCAGGTGTCCAAATACAAGAAATGATGTAGCTCCTCATCCGCTGTCCCTAGACTCTTTGTAGCTTGCTCAAACGGTGGCAGCCAGGCAGGGATTATTGATGTAAAATAGATCAAATATGTATGCACATACAAAAAAGAAAAGGCATGCGTCTTTTGGCTACATGTTTTCCTACTTTGCCCTCTTGCCTCACTATGACTCTCCTGGGAGCCAGTCAACTCATTTAAAAATCTTTTAGAACATTTGGCATTCATGAAATTTCAAATAGCATCAAGGGTTGTCATTAGCCTAAACCTTCAAATCTACATTCTTAAAACCTAGTCTAAACAACACAAATTCAGACTAAATTGATTTAATTTCCTAGGAAGGGACTTAAACCCCATCTAATCAATGAATATATGTGAAAATCAGAGTGTGTCTGCAAGACTGGCTACAAGGCTTTAGCTGACAACTTGCATCTAGATCTTGATAGCTAATTACCGTAATGATGAGTGCTACCAAAAATCTACTTAGTGTGTTCCTATACTAATGTTTACAAAACTACTGCAGAAAAAAATAAATCTCTGTTAAAAAAATGATATTTCAAATTTAGTCTAATTTTGCAGTGTAATTTTAATTATACATCAGTTAAGAATCTCACTAATCCTGCTGCTCCCTATAATCTGCTTTTTATTTGGAGAATATGAGAAAAAAAAAAGGTAGTAGTTATAGGATCTTCAGGCTCCTATGTTTCATCAAAAGAGCATTGTTACCCTACTCATACAAAGCATCTCTAGGTTCTCTACAGACACTGCTAAATTGCTTCCAATCCACATGTAAGAACATGAAATATTTCTGTAAAATATACCCCAAAAATTATAAGCCTGAAGAAATGAGGCACAGGAATGCTGTATGAGTTGTCCAGGTTAACACAGGAATACTGTGAGTAAGTAGGAAATATAATGTACTGAACTTGAAAAAACAAAAAATCTCCTGGACAGAATTCTCAATAAATATTCAATCCTACAATCTTAAATATGGATTTTATGTGGGATTCAAATATTTGCTAATTTTAGAGTTTTTGACTAACACCTTTAAATAGTCATGGTTTCTTGGCTCACATGAATGATAACTTTCATCGGTAGTTGTCTCCCCTTTTTTTTTCTCCATCCTGTGGCTTACAGTGACAATGTAGCAATTCATGAATGAGTGGGTGACATTAAATGTCACTGTTAATCTTAGCTGGTATTGATGTAAAAGGTCTATTTGTGTTTGCTGGCTAAATCCTGCATCTAACAGAAGGCATTTATTAGTTCTGTTGTTAGAAAAATTGTTTCTTTAATGACACAGTGACGCTATATCTGATTGTGCAGAGGGGCAGAAAAGACAGCTGTTGGAATTACAGTGCAAATTACAAATTGCAGTCTTACAGGGAGATAATAATAAAATGTTAGGTTGGGGTTTTTTTCTGAAAATTGCTCTGTATTACACTAATGCATGTACATTGCTTCTACTTCACTCCAAAGCTATGATTAACTAGAATTTCCTTATGATTAACCTTAGCCACACTTTCTTCATGTCAAGTGCAGGAATAAATTTGGCGCCGGCATGTGTCTGCAAACTTGTATTTTATCAGCAGCAATATTAGCATCTTGATTGAGCAGGAGACAAATACAGTCATCAAGAAGTTAAATGACTATATCAGATACTATTTTTTTACTCTTTTTATAGTCAAAGGAGGGAACAAGGACTTTCTGAGGATAAGTACTTTTAAACCAACATAAATTTATATGGTTATTACTCAACAGAGAACCAGAGTTCTCCATCATTTGCACACCACAAACCACGTTGCAGTAAATTGTGCCATTGCAGACCAGTTGTTAGTCCACAGATTACAGAATAACTTCAAGAAAGTACTCCATCCAACTTTTATTTCTTTCATTATGTTCTGATAATTGCAAATTGAGCCAGCTGTAACTTCAAAAGAGCCATATTAACATACAAATCCTGTACCATTGTGTGAATAACCAGCTGCCTCTCTGTGGACTGCCACAGAATACTTCATGACTCAAAGCTTAAGAACTGCTACTCCAGGAAAAAAAGTACCTTCCTTGATTTGCAAACACTAAAATACTCAAGAAGAAAGTTTGATAATTTGGGATCCTGGCCATCAGCACAGCTCTGAAGTAGCAAACCAGCACCCAAAGGTGGCTTTATGCACAATTCTTGACCCTATACTGTGGTTTGATGTTATACCTTTGCAGGCCCACGTGGTCTTCCATGGGAAAGACATTGATTCCCTCTGTTCTGTCCCCATCCTACTCCCAAATATATGCATACACAGCCCCTTGCGCAGGACCAACCAATTGTGCAGGATGAGACCCTGCTAACCCAATGGAAAGCTAAGCCTTTGAAATGAATTCTAGTCTGGCTGAGGACTTTGCTGCTTGGGGAGTTCAGTTCTGCCTCAGGATCAAGAGCAGTCAAAGAGGGAATTTATGAAAGCACATTTTGACTTGGACGGTGGGAAATATTTAGAATCCAAAAGCCACAAAGGGACTTGGTTCTTCCTTGTTTTCTCAAAAGATAACTGGGTAGATCACACATGAAGATTCAAAGCCTATTCTTTGCTGTTACCCAGGGCGATGGATCTTGTACGACTAGCTAAACTAAAGTAATTTTCTAAGTCTTTAATCATCCTCATCGGATGTCTTTTTAAATCTATTCTGTTTTCCTCTTCTCCTAGGAATTCAACAGATTTGTTTCCTCATGGTATTCTATACAAACAGGTATTGGTGTTCACACTGGGAAGCTTCCAGAGGCAGAGGAATATAACACTTTGCATCACAGAAGACTAGTTATCTGCAGCATTGTGTGCAAACTATTCCGCAATCATTAATGGGAAAGAAAAAAGAAAAAGGAACAACAATTGAAAAACAGAACAGAGAACTAAGCAGAAACCTAACACCTCCCTAGTTTTTACTCTGAGTGTTATATTGAGCTCCAGTTCTCCCAAGTGTGTCTTGTCAAAGAATGGGATCTGAAGCTCAGGACCCATTGAGCTGATCTCAGCTTGTACAAGATTTAAAAGAAAAAATGGTCAGAAAGCATGCAGTGAAAATTTGAGTTCAACTAACCAAGTCCTCCTTAACAAATTTTTGTGGGTTTGACCAAAAAAAAAGGGAAACCAGAAGTAGTCAAAAGTTTAAGAGAATGATAAAAGAACTAAGTAAAGGTATTTAAAAAGCTTCCTTTTAAATTACTCAGATAAATTCTAGCACAACTGGCTCCTGCTTTACCAGAAAATGAATAATAACAATAACCTTCAGTCAGAGCTCATTATCCTGCCAAGGTTTCTATGTTGTTGTAGCCCCTAAATGCTGGTTTGAATTTAAGAACTTGATTTATTATTTTTTTTAATTCCATTCCTCAGCACATTTGTATGTGTAACAGTTTTTCTATATTTGTTGTCTTTTGTTCTTTCCTAATGAATTTGGTATTTTGAAAGGGTCAGTGCTGGAGTTAGTAAGCTCAAGAAGACTCTGTCATCTGCAACTAAATTTTTTTTTCAAAGATTTCCAAGCTGGAAATTGGACATGGGGATTTCTTCATACTATTTAATGAAGGATACATGGCTATATCTCCTTTACTGTTCTGAAAGTCCAAAATTAACCTTTTCTACAGAATCTGGACCTCCCATATACATCCACAGTTTTAAGCTGTTCTTTTTACAAGCTTTTCTTAGATTCCAGAGAGTATCTTCCCATGCAAATACCTTGGTGTTTCAGTTATACCGCAGTTTAGCAGCAGTAATTGTCAAGCTGGGAGTGCAGCACAAGAGGCAGTAGTGATGTATTGTTTTAAGGAATAGGCTGTGTGCTAATACCAACTCAAAAAAAAACAACAAATACAAAGAAAAAAATGCATTATGTCTGCAGTAACCGGTACTGACATGGTTGCATCTGAATGAGATTTTCAACTGTCTTCGTATTATTTCTCTGTCTTTTTGAGCTTTCATGGAAGGGACAGACTCTTGGTATTTGAGGCTGGTTTGCTGGCGTGGTAAGAAGCACTGATGCTATAAATTCACAGGAACTGAA
The DNA here is from genome assembly GCA_035590215.1 of Microhierax caerulescens. Taxonomy (NCBI): domain Eukaryota; kingdom Metazoa; phylum Chordata; class Aves; order Falconiformes; family Falconidae; genus Microhierax; species Microhierax caerulescens. The sequence goes on along the minus strand of JAVJGJ010000014.1, from coordinate 64,803,220 downwards.
AGGAGAGAAAAAATGCAAGCTTTGAGTAATTCTTCATCCAAAGGCATAGCTTTCTCTAACATTGTTTAGAGTATCCCTGCCAACTACTCAAGGCCTACCCTTCTTACTGTAAGGGGTACATACTCTGTGCACCCAAACAAACAGTTTTCCCCTCTATACTCAGAAGCTCTGCACGGAGAAAAAGATGGTGCAGCATTGTGAATCCAGCAGACAAAATTATGGACTCATAGCCAGGGAACAGACTTCTTTGAGTTACACAACGGTACAGCACGGTTAATGTACCTTAGATTGCAGGTGCTGCAATATGACAGAGCTCTGGCAACCAATATGCTCCTTGCAGCTGAACGAAAAGGCACCAGCCCTCTGCCACCCCCCTCACAAAAGGTGAAAGCCCTTGACCTCTTCCGAGCACTGGCTCTGGTGCTCAGAAGTGCCAGTTGCATTGCTGTGCTGACCAAAAATGACCCTGCCAAAATAAAAAGGTGAGCAGTTTCTGCCAGGTGAGAACTGGCTCACCAATTCTAGTCTGAGAGATAGGGATGCTCCAAGAGAAGGGACAAAGTTATGTGGCTGCAAGCAGAGCCGGAGGGACTAGGTTAGGTCCGATGGAGAACGGCCAGACTGCCCCTTCTGGTGGTGGCAAACTGCTAGTAATCCTTACATGTCCTGTGCAGGTATACCCCAATGTTTACACATGCTCTTGGTGCATCCCAAACACCTTGTAATACAGTTTAGTTTAAACCTCTTTTACTGTCATTCCCAGCTAATGGCAGTTATTTTCTTTGTGGTTTCCAGAGTACCCTTAATGGCAGAATTCACACACATGAATTTTGCAAGTACAATTTCTGTGCCTTAAATTTGTATCTTACTTATGCTAATGCATTCTCAGTCTAGCCCAGATTTTCCTGCCTGTGAGGACTTCTGTCCTCTGCTTCCCAAGTCAAGTGAAGCATCACCTCTCCTAAGACAAATAAATGCTTCCAGTGCAGTACTTGGCAAATAGCAACTCACAAAAGAGTGACCTGATGAAACAAATTCGTGTGTAATCGAACGTCTAAATTAATGTGTTGGTCCCTTATGTGTGCTCCGAGACTAATAAGAACAAGTAGATAAGCCAAATCAGAACAAAATGGAGTGAAGACAACAAAACCACTTAGATAAGCTTGCTTGTAAATGACAGTGGAGCTTCACTAGCCAGAACCTGATGTACCTGAAGACTAGTTTAGCTGAAGACTAGCCTCCTACTGCATAGAGTGACTGCCACCAGAAGGATTTCTGTGCTGTGTTTTAAAGCTATTGTTTCTTTTCTTTGTTCTATGCCAAAATACTTTTTTTTTTTCTAAAATCCATGGAGTACATAGCATATCCAGAAAGCAAGCAAACACTACATTGCTGTAATATGCCCTTTCAAATAATGACATGCTGCCAAAGCACTCCGATTTGAAAGTTTCCACTGAATTATATATGAAGATAAGGCCTTATCCTTACTGGTTCGTTGATACCACGTGCACTTTATGGTCACACTTTACATCATATTAGTATAAAGGTACCTCTGCAGGTGGATTCTTCTTTCCAGAAATAACCATTTCCACATCAGGATGGTTAACCCATTACAAGGCAGTACAGCCCACGTGCAGGTAAAGTTTTAGAGCTGAGGCATCCTGCACTTAGGAGTAGGAATCTCTTGATTATTTTTGGCAGAAATGTTTCCCCTGCCCCATGTTAGCAGCAGCAAATAGCTGTTTGATAATCATCTTGCAAAGACAGCAAACATGACTTTTAGGAAGATTGAGAAGGAGAAGCAAGCTGAAGCATGGACTGAAAATGAAAGTGGTCTGAAAAGTCGTGGTAAAATTGAAGGGTGAGCAACAGACCTGTACCTGGGCTGCAGTACCAAGGCAGTAGTCAGGGTTTTCCAGCAGAACCACTCAGAGCATGAACTCCAGACCCTCAGTCCCTCTGCTCTTAGTAGAGAGAGACTGGTGCTCCAAGGTCTGACCCAGAGGGAGTTGGGCTTCCACTCTGGAGCTTGCCCAGAATCACAGCTGTATCTCAGGTGCCACTCACAAACAGGGAGGGGGTCACAAAAAATCAGTGTTCTAATAGCTATTCCTGAAATCCATAGATAGAGGAAATAATGGGTTACACTGTAAGAATTTCTGCTTACTTTAACAGGCCTCTCCCCCACTAGATTAAAGTGTTTCAGAACAAGAGGTTTTGATTTTCTTCCATTGGCTCAAGATGCCTCCATCTGCATACAGTGTAGGCTGGGAGCCCCAGGCAAATTCATTTTCTCTGAGAGTTCTGCCAGCAAACTAGGACTGGGGCCCCTCAGGACCCTCACTAGAGGAGATGGGCAGCAGGGCCTACAACTACTGTCTCCTTATAGCTGTTTGCATCCCCCTCCTGCTCTCTCTTCTTCCCACCTGGAAAACAACTTATATGTACAAATGTGGGAACCATTTCTCGGAGAAGTTTCAGTAAAGCTGTGACATTTTGTGAATTGATGCAGGGTTTTAATTGTCTATTCAGAAAAAAAAAATCTTAAGAAAATTACTTGTTTCACTTCTGCTTTTTTCAAAATGAAATGCATTAATTTTCAGCTTTCTGTTTCAGTATTTCCTTGAAATTTACTTTCTACTAAGTTAAATATGAATTACAATGCTCAGAAAGAATAATGCATTTTAAGTTAAAACAAATAATTCATTTACCCTGAAATCATTTTTCTCAAACTATTTGATTTCACCAGTCATTTCTGAAAAGTTTCTGCTTCGATACATCTCAAAATTATTTTGTCCTTTCATTATTTTTTTTAACTATCTGTGATTCAAAGTATCCATTATCTTCACTATCCTACTTCCAGATAACTTGAATAACCAGGACCTGCTTTCAGAGATTTTTCATTACTGGTAATTTTATGCAGACATTCTTAACTTTCTGATAAAAGAAATGGAAATATTTGAGAACCTTCACCTCAGTAATGAGCTGAATGCCAGCAGGCAGAAGATACTGTTTGTGATAAGTTCGGCAGAAGTGATGGTTCCAGAATGTTATCTAAAGCTGAGCCAGAAAGTAAAAGGACATGAAAGAAGATGAGACATCTTTAGAAATGCATTCATTTCAGAGCCAGCTTCAAAGCTTTTTCACTGTTAGTTAAAGAGTACTTAGAACTTGTCCAGAAATCCTCAGGAGACAAATTTTAGACATTCACACTTATGGCATTCCATGTGGATTTAGTGTTTTGCTTATTTAAATTTTTCCATGAACTCAGTTCATGTCACTGTACAAGTCTGACACTCCAGGGCAAACCCTTCTAACTACTTTAAAAAATCTGGCAATCAGGGACAACACCAGTATCTTCCTCACCCAGTTCTCTTCTCTCAAAAAGTTCCTTCTTACAGACCCCACCTCAGGCACACTACCCAATGAACTGGGTCTTTTCTCTGCTTCTTTAAGAGGCCATTATTTTGTGCAGAGAAGCACGTGGAACATAAACTTTGGATGTCGGTGTGTATACAGTAGGCACTGGGGCTCCTTACTTGAGAGGACAGGCACAGTTCTCTTATAATGGAATACAGCACACTTAAAAAAAAAATTATGAGAAAGACAATGGTAAAATAATTGTGTTGCCATACCCATTACACCTAAATAGCTAATGTGAAAGAAGCAAAAAGGGATTGTTATCTGAAGTAATTTTACATCTGGAAGTGATTTTGAAAGCCAGCACATATGCCACAGACTTAAAAAGAAGCTAAAAAAAGGAGACAGATGGTCAGTCACCAAATTAGATGCAATCAGAATATGGAGAGATAATTTATCATATTCCCTCTTCCCAGCTTTTTATGTAGATACTGGACTTGGCAAGCTGTTAATCTGCTCTGATGGGTGCTTACAACAGAGCTGGGGGCTCAAACACTGCCAGACCCAGCAGTCCTTGCAGTTTTCTTCAGGTTTAGTCGTATCAGCCACTGTTCTTGAGGTGCTGAGTGCTTTGGCCTCATTTCATTGTTGGCATCCCCCTTCCTGTGCCCATGATTTCACAGTGCACTAAATCCAGCATTAGGGCTCCTAGGTCAAAAATGCTGCAGCCACACAATGGAAAGTGCTGACTTAGGCTAAACTTTTGCTGCGGAGTCAAGTTTTCACAGCTAATTTGTCGTACTGGCAGGGCAGGGCAGGGTGTTTAATAGGAAATCTGGCATCATCTGTTTGTGCCACCTGAGCTTTATGTTGGATCACCTGTCACCTCCTACAGCCAGCCTAGAGGCAGCACAAATCCTATGTCATACTCCTCCTGACCCCGTGGGGCTGGGACTGCATGCCATTCCCTGATCAACTGGGATCAACTGATCAACTGGCATATTCAACACCAGATTACGGCACCACGCTTTCTGCTGCATGTGTATACTTCAAGACTGAGTGCCTTTCAGTAACAAATGTGCTGTTCTGGCTTTTCATTTCACTTCCCCAGAAGGTTTTGGAGCAAAACAATTAATTCCAACAGCACAAGAGAGAGTATACAGTAACCAATGCAGGATGTGGGAGTATCATAACTGGAGATGAGGAAAGTCTCAATTTCCCCTCTCCTTGGCCTTATTTTCATACCTTTGCTGTCCTAGATTGCCACATAACTTCACCCAAGTCAGAAGCCCAGTGAAACACACCTTGCAGTGGCTCCTACAGCCTGTCCTGGCTCAACTGCCTTGCTTCACTGAAGGACAGAGGACTGGGGCCAAGGACTACCACACTGCCAGGGTTTGGCAGCTGCACACGAGCCATGAGAAATAAGGGTGCAGTTGGACAAGACAGCCTACTTGCTCCAACAGCTCGTTTCCAAAGGAGAGAGACCTGCCCCTTGCTTTCTCAGTCACTGCTCTTCCTCAACATACCATCCCTTACTTGCCAGCTATCTGACCCTTTAGTAAACAGAGCCAGTTCCTTGCTACAGCTGCAGCAGTGATAAACTTTTTCTTTGTAGACTTATTTTTCTGCTATCTTAATGAAGTAGCTCAGGTCAAGGTAGGGTCAGAAAAGCACCAGTGCCCAGCCAAACAGCTTGACAGTAGCAAATACTTGAGAAATTGGGAAAGAAGGGAGCAGTGAGACAGGTGCAGCAGCACCTTTCTCAACAGATTTAGCCTGTGCTGTCTAAACACATTTTCACCATGCTCCATCGTGCTCCACCTATTTCCTCAAATCACTATGTCAGAAAAAACAGGGGCTTTCATGCTTAAGGTAAATACAGGCTAAGAAACCTTAAGCTGGGATGTAACCCTGGCTCTATGAAAGGTGAGAGAAACACAAGTTTGTGACCATTTGTCTCTGCTTGTCCCCGTCCTGGGACCTGGGCCACTGGTAAAGGAACCATGTTAATGTTTAACTAGCATGTTTTTCCAAAGGGCAGGACAGAAATTTTCAACACACTGTAACTATCAAGGCATTATTACTTCTCTCTGCCAGTGGGATCCTCTGATAGGAGCCCGTTACAGTCCCTATTGTCCTGTCTGATCCTGGTCCCAAGCTGTCTATTCTATCTCACTGTAAATCCAGGGAGCACAGATTTCGTCCCACCATGTTGTGACACTTCACTACTTCATTTCCTTCTCAATGAGATTTAAACTCTGAGGTTTCTTAATCAGAGAGTTCTTAATTTCCATGGCAACACAAGAGCCCATGCTGCAGATTGACAGCCACATGCCGGGAGACAGATTTCTGTCAGATTATTTCTGGCTCTTCGGTTTCTGCAAATGAGCTGGACAGTCTGGCAGCCACCTTGATATCCAGGCAAAAAGGAAAATAGCACAACTCTGCCCTTCAAAACTACAGTAAGCCCTTAGGGCACTGCCAAGTTCTCCAGAGGTGCTTTGACAGAGTTTTATCCCTCAGCCTGGCCTGAATGCAGGAGCTGGTGCTGGTGAGGGGATGGGCGAGGCCTCCATGCTCACCATGGCAGGCTGGACTGGACCTGCAGGCCTCAGCTGCCAGGCTGCTGCCAGGCTAGGTTCCAGCCAGCCAGGGGGCCCACGTGCTCCTTCACCAACACACCACCCCTGCCAAGGGCTGGGTGCCGCAGGCTGAACCCCTGCCAGCCTGCAGGGCTCGCTTCGAATGAAAGCGGGTCCCCCTTCCCCTGCTCCCCTGCGAGGATGCTGACCTGCGGGGGAGCTGGCCTCCTCCTTGGCCTTCACTCAACGCTGCGGTTGGGGAACTGTCTCCCCAAGCTTTCCTCCGAGGGTTAGTTAATATTTTGCTCCCATTTTAACAAACTTTTTGCTGTCTTTCCTGCAAAAGTGCCTTGAGAGACCCGGGTGTTTTCTTTTCTGGTTACAGGCGTGCCAATGCTCTTCACTTCGAGGTCCCAGGTGAAAGTACCCCGTGACCATGAAATAACAAAAGCAGTCTGTGCAAGCACTCCTCCTTCAGCTGATTTCAGAGGTTGCCTGCACCAGTTCAGCATTACCTGCGCTGAAGCAGGCCATACCCCATGCAACCAGACAGGCTGCAGGACTCCCTGAATCACCTTCCATCTACAGTTGATGGTAGGATGGAACCCCAGCCCAAAGAAAAGACACCTTGCATTCCCCATGTCAGGTATATAATGTACTAGACAATCTCAAAAAACCTTTCTGATAGTTTTGAAACCCAATGATGCATACAGTTTTTCATTATTACTGTGATATGAGTCTCAGACGATAGCTGTTCACCAAACATGTGGCAGTGCAGGACACAACTACCTGCTCCAGCACAGCCTCCTGCCGATGAGCCAGGGACCTTCTCTAACACACCTCTAGAACATGTAACAAGGTGGCTCATAGTTGGCAAATTGCTTTTGAAGCTGTCAAAAGCGATCTAGGAAAGCTTATCAAAACTGCTCCTTACTTGGAACAAGGCACACTGTTCGATTTACTTGAGTACTGTCTCACACTCTGTGAAGAATTCTGCAGATAAAAATAGATTGAAAAGATAGGAAACGCTTGGAGCAGTCCTAATTATCAGGACAAAAGTCAGGAGAAACAGATTGGCCCCTGTCTACTATTAACATAATTAAGGAGAAGTTAGGTTCACATTTGCTTGCGTTTCAGTTCAGTTCACCTGGCAGACTTCATTGCTAGATCCCCTTTGCTTCAGGGGTCTTGTTGCAGAGTAGCTGGGACACAAGTCCTGTGGTGGTTTGACCTTGGCTGAATGCTATGTGGCCATCAAAGCTGCTCTGTCACTGCCCTCCTCAACTGGACAGGGGAGAGAAAATAGAATGAAAGGCTTGTGGGTCCGGGTAAGGGCAGGGAGATCCCCCAGCAGTTACTGTCACAGGGAAAACAGACTCGACTTGGGGAAATTAGT
>JAVJGJ010000014.1:64784113-64795140 GCA_035590215.1 Microhierax caerulescens | reverse complement strand
CCCTCTTAAACACGTTATCCCAGAGGCGCCGCCACCATCACCGATGGGCTGGGCCCTGGCCAGGGTCAGGTCCACCTCGGGGCCGGCTGCCTTCGGCTCCCTCAGGCACAGGGGAAGCTTCTGGCAGCTTCTCACAGCAGCTTCTTACCCCTGTAGCCCCCCTGCTCCCAAAACTTTGCCACACAAACCCACTACAAGTCCTATGCCAAGAATGCAGTTACTGGCACTAGCATGACTGGTAGCAAATACAAGCTTATGGATCTCAACAGCACTGCCCAATCAATTTGAGTAGTGAAGGCCTAAGTCTTACAGTTAGGCTTGATACCTCTGTCACATTTTCTTGTCCTGCTAGCAAGCTTTATTGTCATGTATTGGTCTCATCTTTAGCTTCTCCCCATCCCGAGATTGCAAAATTAGATAAAAGTCTGATATTTTTTTTGCTTTACACAACAACTCAACATCAGCCTTTTAGGCCAATCCATCTCCTTTTTTTGTCAAAGCAGGAGAAGCAAAAAGAAAGAGTAACTGCTGGCAGTAGATACCAACTATCTCTGCTAAATACCCCTGGATTTGCACAAGAGCATTATTGTATCCTGAGCTGCATAGAGAACAGCACTGCATGGGCATATACCAGTTCCTACAGGTCCACTTGCAACTCACTTACTCATCCACTCCTAGCACTTTATACAGCAGAATTTAAGTGCACATGAAAGCATCTATCTTGGCCAATTCAGTGTTGGCAAAACATGTTGGTATCATCACAAGAAGGGCACCTGGGAAGGGCTACAGACAGCTTTGCCAGCTTTCTGTCAACACAGGAGAGCCACAGAAAAGGCTGAATTGTTTTTACTACACATCTTGCACAAACATGTTCACGCAGCAAACATGGCAAGCAAGGCGGATCACCCCTTGAAACAGCTCCCCACAGCTGAAGCATTACAGCTGGTCAAAAGAACTGCATCAAGGGGCCCTGCCACCTGAGCTTCGTGTTCACAGGTACTTTTAACTTAGGTCTAGGTCTGGCCCATTACACCTCCAGGCAAGGTGAGATGGGGAAAACAGCAGAAAGTGGTGGACTTTTTAAATCAAAAACGTCAAAGTACTCTGCAGAGGGGCACTTCTTAAAGACAGTCAACAAAAACATGGCCAGAAAAAAAATCCAGCTCCTGTCAGTGCTTGTCACAGAGAGGTGATGCCTCCTGTTTTGATCCAACTTCAGCTGCCATCTGCCACTTATCCTCCTTGACCCCCTTCTCCATCTGGAGCCATCTGAGCAGACAGTCCCCTGGGCCAGACCAGCTAGGCAGGGGGGAGGATGTGCAAGGAGCTGACTTCAGTATTCCAGACTTTGCTGCTGGAAGCTTTTCCACCCACCCAAAGGTGCCCCGAGCTACCATCAGCTCCAGACTGAACAAAAAGGGAATTACAACTGAAACAGCTACTGAAGGATACAGCTAAATGTGACTGTGGCACCTTTTGCCTATTTGGCTGCCTGGCTCCTTGTGATGGGTTCATGGCACAAACCCAAACCTGACTCAGAGCTGCTCCAAGAAATACTGGGCGTTTGTTAGTCTGTGAAAAGGGAAGAGCAGTTGGACCCTGGGAGTTTTGCCAGTGGGTAGCTGGCCTTTGAAACAGAGATGGAAACCACTCACCTTGCTTTCAAATGGGGTGGTGGCAGGGAGAAAGTTCATCCACCCCTTCCCATGGGCATACAGTAAAGTGAAAATTCACTTAACTATCTGCAGAAGTTTTAGTAAAACAGTGTCTGGCGAAAGTTTAAAAGATTGCTGCTTTCTACCAAGAAGACTCTCTTCTGGGGCTGTGGATGCTTGAATCAAAGGAAAAGGTGTGTGGTTGGTACTGACACTGATTGCTCTGCTGTTTACTGCAGAGAAGAGGTGGTTGCCATCCCACAAAGGGAAAGCTGAAATCCTAATGCTGACAGTAAGAAATTGGAGGAAGGAATAATTATTTTAGCACAGGTGATGAGTGGTCAAATGAGAAGGAAGTTGCCACCTTCAGCTTTGAAGCTGAATCCCAGCTTTATGGCTAACACTAAGCAAACCTGCATGCAAGTGTTTCTGGCCCATGACTGAGTCACTTCTGAAGTCACAGATTTGCTGGTACATGTCCATAGCAAACATCCTCAATCTGATGGTGACTGCTGGCCCATGTATCAAGCAGTAGATGAGGACCTGCTTAATCCAGTGTTGTCATACTACTACTAACTAATGAAAAATGGAAGCTTAACCTCAGATCTGCAGTGATAATGTTAGATGAGGATATTGGCATTAGTTGCTTTGCTTTCAGCATCCCATCCCTTCCAGATGGGAATTATTTGTACTTGGATATGCACAAAGTCTTTAATTAGCATGCTCAGAGATTCATAGATGAAAAGATCTACACAAGGCAAAAATAGTAACAATTATTATTCCTATGGTGATCTTTTCCATTACTAACCATAACTAACGTATAATATGCTAAATATAGGTACTTAATACTTCCTTTGTTTAACACTCTGTTATTTTAATTCTTTGAAATTTTTAAATATTTTTTTTACCTCTTTTGCTTTAGCACCTCAATATCCATCACAAGCTAGACCCTGCTGGGCTAAGTGATGCACAGAAAAGCAGGAGATAGTCACTGTCCTAGACCTTTACTGTTTGATTGCAGTACAAGAGATGACATAGATAATAAGCACTGAGAGAAAACTAGTCAGTGCAGTTTCCAATAACACCATTAGCCCTCTGTGCCTGCTGGTGGGTAACTGTGAGGCTAGGTGGCATGGCGAAGAAGGACTTTAAGAAGGGGTTGTAAAAAGGATCAGGAGGTCACTTTGATAATGCCTGTGGGGAATGGCTTTCTCAGTGAAAAAAGTCTCAGTGCCCCTCTTCAAGGTGCTCTATCAGTAAGGCTATTGAGGTAGGGGCTACAGCCACCCTGGCTGGTTTATCACATGCTTGCTGCTGCAGAGGGTCACGTTTGCAATGTAGAAGTGGCACACATGCCTTGTGAGACACTGTTTAGTTTTAGACCCTTTACACAGAGAAAAGTCATAGAAACCGAGAAATGTTGTTTCCAGTGTTCCTCAAAATTTGTAGCCAAAGGATCACAGAAGATTGCTTGTACAGCAGTGCCACAAAGATTTGCAATTATAACCACAAAAAAAGGGCCAAAGTCTGTCTTTTACCACTACTTCTTGGTTTTCTTTGCTCATATAGGTAAGTAGCTATGTGGACAATTGTTACGAATACTATTTTGCAGCCTTTTCATGGATCACTTTCTCGTGTTTCATGGAAGCCATCCCAGACAGGGGAACACCAATTTTACTTACCCTTGTGCCTGTAAAGTGGGGTCAACTGTACTTCAAATACTGGTTTAAATGTTACCCAGATTAAGAGCCTGAACAGCTCGCAGCCAGCCTGGGCTTCTGCCAACAGTGACACAGAGCAAGGAGATGGCAAAGAGCAGGAAGATGATGAGTTCTGACTAGCTCTGCTTAATCCAACGGCAGCCGATGGCTGGGGAGCTCCACAAGCAAGCGGCATGGCAACAGGCTGAGACAGAAGTCTTTGCAGGAGAGACAGGCTTTTCACACAGAGAAGTGCTTATGCAGTGACCATTCAAACCTATTCCCACTCATGGTAGTTTGCTGTTCCATTTAATTGTGCATCGGGGAACTACCCCTCGGGTTATTTACTGTTTTGTATTAAAAAGAATTGGATTGAGGTTACAGAAGTTAGGAGGTACTATTTCAAAACAAGTCATTACCACAGCGAAAAGGAAATGTAATGAAGCATATTAGAGGCTTCGTACGTTTTCTTAAAAGATTGATGTGGTTTTGGCCATGTTTTCTGTGTGAAGAAAATGGTGAGACATCACCACTCTTTAATTTTGCTAATTTTTATATGGCATGTATCCTGAATTGAAAAACCTGATTCCTTCTAAAGAACATTATATTCTTTCTATAGTACATCCAATGACTCAGATACAGAAAATCTGTTGTTAAACCCTCCTATCTATGCTACCTGCCAGTATACTGGAACCTAGCAACCCTCAGAAGTAAAACAAACACCCTTAAAGAGGAAGAAGGCCTCTCCTTTCCTAAGAATGGAAAGTTTGATAACGAACAAACATTATTCAACAGACTTACCTTATTCATAAGAAAAGAAAAAAAGGACATCCCAAGAGAGATATAAGTAATACTAAGGACATTGTCTTCTTGAAGGTCAGGCTGGCATGCTAGACTCCTTTGGCACTAGACAAATGCCTTGCTTGTGAAGCTGCTGTAAAGTAAGGAACTCCCACAACATCTCAAAGCTACAACACTACTCATATATTAATATTATGAACCAGACACAAAAAAGAAAGTATTTTTCTCCCTTTTTAAGACATGTAACTTTTGAGATTCCAGCACTGGCAAGGGCAAAATTCCACCATTTTCAGTGAAGGTGAAGACTTCAGTGAGAAGTACTAGATTTCTTCCTCTTGGAAGAGCGATCTTCGTTCCTGGACAGCACAGCGGACAGTTGTCTTCTTAAGGGTGTGTCTTCCTTGTAGACACTTAGAGCTATGATGCCATTGTCAGAGGTATTTTAATCTGTAGCTTTTAGCTGCTTTTAAATAACCCCATTTCTTTCAGTATACCACCATCCTCCCAACAAGTTGTTAAACCAAGTGCCTGTTATGTCTACCTGTCTCACCCTGCATAGTCAGCTCTGTGCCTTAAAGTCTCTTCCATGTCAGCTGAGCATCTCTCAGTTTCTATTCCTTGTCTGTGTCCCAGCACAGTCTAAATGAATGTAGTAAATAATGCAGGAAAGTAGGATGTGTAGCAGGTCATTACCAGTAGAACAAGCACTCAAAGATTTTTTTGGTGGGACAAGAAGCACAACCAAACCCTGCTTCCCTCACATTGTACACATAGTTGATGTTACAGGACTTTAGAATAACATGTTAAACATTTAATTTGCTTGTATACTGTACAACATACCTGACATCTTCAGGCATGTATCTGGAGCAGATTGGGCTGCAATGCAAATACATGAGAGAACACGCCCTTTGAAGGGAAAGGGAGTCTTTCAGCAAAGTAAATATAGAAAAAGCAGGATTAGGAATTCAAATGCACAGCTGATCAACCTGCTCTGTGATAGGTGAGGAGGCTGAGGGGGTTAGGAACTTGGCAGGATCTTGGCCTAGCCAGTACTGAAGATCAAAGTACAGTATTTCCCTTAATGCAGGTCAGCACAGGTCCTTGCCATCTGGCCCTGAACTATGAACAAAGAACAGTTGAGCCATGTTTTAATATGGACTTAACTGACATGCTGCTACTAGAACTAAACCATAAAACTAAATTTCTTGCTGGAATGAATGCTAACCCTCCCTGGCTGAACAAATCAAACTTTTCTTCCCAAGGGAAACTCCCATCAGTTTTCCACACACTGAGTCTAACCCCTAAGATTGGTGTACTTCCTGGGAAAGGAGTCAAGTACATGCCACATTCAAGTAGTGCTTCACTTCTTTAGGGAATGTGCTTGCAGAGAAAGACATGCCCAGTGAAGCCTCCTAGAAGAGGCTATTCTTTGGAAAGAAAAACTAGTGATGTATCACAGTGGTAAGGAACAGTGTTGTAGACATGTAATATAAAATACAGTGCATCCTGCAAAAATAACTGAGTCCCTGAAATAACTCAGAGCACCAGGGTGTACTGCCAGTAATTTATTCACCCATCACATTTGTTAACAGGCAGATGACAGACCCTGAAACCACACACACGCACGCGCGCACACATTCTCTCTCTCTTTCATCAATCATAATGTTACATGTGGGTGACGGGGACTGATGCTGGGTGGAATCAAATGAAAATGCAGAGATTATTCAAAACATAAATCTCCTTTCACATCTTCAGAGAAATACAAGTTTTATTTCTGAATATAGAGGTTTGGACGCATCTTGCTCAAGTACAAGTTTCTAAGAGCTTGATGATCTGATCCAAAAACGGTTGCTTAGGCTTCCTATATGGAGGTGGGTGTCTAAAACAAGACAGATGAAACATCTTCTAGTGATGCCTACATGCAGCTGTTGTTGCCTGATAACCGAAGGAGTCCAGGCCCCTGGCTGGGAGGATTTAGCTAGCATTCAGATGGCTGTAATCAGACAGAGGTTCCCACAAAGAACAATTAATCATTGTGGTGTGTGCAGTGCTTACAGTGGGCCACCATGCTCCAGCTTCTCTTCTCTTAGGCAAATAGTTCTATGACTGCAAGAAATTCAAGAGCTCTCCTGTCTCCAGGAGCAGGATTCAGTGGAAACTGAGTATTACTGCTCCAGAGAGTCTGGTCTCCAGTTAATCCCAGCTGCCATCAAGTTCAAGAAACACACATTTTGACTCACACGCTTTGAGTGGCTGACCTAACCACAAAGATCTCCTACTCTGGGAGATAAATGGAGGGCAGGCTTCTTGAAGCAGCACAGGGCAAGCCTTCATCTGTGGAAAAATGATGGGAGAGATACCACTTAAAAGAGACTCTTATGGGAATGGTGCTCTGCTTCACATCTCTGCTGCCAGTGTGGGCTTTTCTGCTCTCCCAGTGCTAGTCGATGTGGAATGAATCACTGCAGCAGCTTGATGAAGCAGTAAGCCGTGAACAAACTCCTTGTTTTATCTAATGGTGATACACTGAGGATGTGGTTAATTAGGGAATCATGCTCATCCTGGCAGACTTTCTCAAATGGAAGTGGGTTTTGAAGTTTGCTGACTGCTAGGGTGAAGCTGCTAAGCTGATAGCCACAGAAGCTTTTAAATGTATGTACTCCCCTGCAGGTCACCTGCTATACAGCAATAGCCACAAATATGTAAAAAATTTTAAACCTGCAAAAGATAAAAAATTCAACTCTTCCCCTTCCCCCCTTTATGAAGTCTTGGAGACTGTGCTGTTAACTCCTCTGAGACCACAACGAAGCCATGGATACTCATGTCAAAGAGCTATGGATGGGGACTGAAAGTAATTTGCTGCCAAGGGTGGCAGCAAACCCATATGCTATCAGTGAAAGCTATTTTTGTAGGCATATGCAGCTATGGTTTGTCTTTGCTATGAGCAGTACCTTTGTTTCTGACTCTGGAAGAGAATTTTCTCCCTATTCATCTTTGCAGAAAGGGGATTTTTGTGTGTGTTTGTTTTGCCTTTTCCAATGCATTCAGGGCTCTAGATCATAAATGTGTTTGTGTGGGGAAAAAAAGGAACACAGTTTAAAGAAATATAACTAAACCTAATTATTGTAGATATGGTTGAAAACTCTGGCCAGAAAAATACCTTGGTTTCAATTGTTTGTAACTTTGAACAGATGGTCTGAAATTCTCCATTCTCAGACTTCAGTTTGATTTTATCAGGGCTTTGGGTAGGGGGGAAGGGTGTTTCATTTCATGTCAGCTGTGGGAGATCAGGCACTGCAGAATAACACCAAGAGACAAAGTGTTGTTTTTCACATTAAAAAATATGTCAAGGTTGCAATGTCACCATCCTCAGGAGGAAAGAATTGCAGTTTGGCATGAAATGTGCTTTTTCCTATTTCCACATTAGAAATATCTGAAAAAAATATATGTTGCATATGCTCAGTAAAGACATGCTAGTAACTTTTACCTTTATTTTCTGGAATCATGGTCCAGAACTAAGTAGGCCCTTCTCCTTGATTCTTCTTAATTCTCTTGAACACCTTGGGTGCAGGCAGAGGAACTGAGACTAGGAAACCTTTCTCTTCTGTGTTTTCAGTCCCAGAAAGAATTTGAGAATAAACCCTGCCCACCAGGCTTACCTTGGGTTACTGGCTTTGATTTGAGAAAGTGCCAAACAATGCCAAATGGTCCCAAATGCTGGGTCTGTAACATCTCAAGTAAGACATACAAAATAATTAATGCAAACCACACAGACGCTTCTGACACAGGTCTTTCTTAGATCCTGTAGAGATGATGCCACCCTCATGGCTTGCATAAGCCATCAGACAGTTGTTGATATAAGCCACATAGAAAGTCTTCTGAAAAAATAATTTTCTCCTCTGAACAAGACTTGAGGGATGGTCAATAAACAGGGTTTGAGACCCTATAAGGCAAAAAAACAAATTATTGCATAGCTGACAGTGAGTGTTACCCATGCAGGAACAGTCTGCTATCTACTTGCACCGAAAGAGAATCCTGCAGAAAAAAGGAGTGACATGTTTGCCATCTATCTCTGATTATATTTCCCTCCTCCACCAAACTGTCCTGGTCAGACAGACAAGTTTGATCCTTGGCATGTTACCCTGCTACAGATAGACTTGTATGTTTGCCACTCAGAAAGAAAAAAAAAAAAATCCAAGGGAGCTCGGATGGATTGTGGCCCAATATCCAAAATACTAGACTGGAAAGTCATAATAAAATTTTCAAAGGGCCAAAGTACCATTGGTTTTGGTAGTTTTATGTTATGGCCTTAAGGGTTGTCAGCCCCATTTGCAACACTTCTCTGGTGTGATCCCATACCTGTTTCTGTGATCCCATACCTGTTTCTGCCTTCTCTGCAGCAGGAGTTGGCATGACTGTCCCAGTGGTGACCCTTGGGAGTGCTGGTTAAGAGAGAATCAGACACCTTACAAAGATGAAAATCACCCTCTGACATACCCCAGTCTAACAGCAGTGGCGAATCCTCCCTGGTTTGAGTGCCTACCACTGCAGTGTGGAAGGAGCCTAAATTTATGAGTGAAGAGATACGAGTGCTTGACCACAACAACAAAAAAAAAAAACCACATTAAGGCAACAACACTAGCTATTTAGTAATAATTGTGCTGCAATGGCTGGAATGCAACATAGAGATCTATCTAAAATCTACCAGGGAGTTGCATTGTAAAATAAAGTTGTCATATATGCAGCTGAAATAAGGGTAAATACATTGCCTCCCTTACCTTGGTAACAAATGCTGCCCTACTGCATTCTGATGGTATATAATACATTTTTGTTAAGACATAGTTGTGCCTCGCTGTTTTAATACCCAATCAATGAGAAAACTTTCTGGTTTGTTACTGAACTTTAACCCTGCAAGTTTGTTGTGTGAGTAAACACACAAAAAGAAAAGGATCCACAAAAATACATATCATTCAGGGAATTCAGTCAGGGAAGCACATGTTTCCCCCACCACCACCACCCCGGGATAAGCTGGCATTTCATTCCGCCTGAATTTTCATTCTCTGTGGCCAACAACTCACATAAGTATGTGCCAGCCTGCTTGGTGGGGTAAGCATGGAGCCCTCTCAGGAATATGGGCTTGATCTGAAGCTCAGGAAAAATGCCCATTTTGCAACTGGGTTTAACAGTGCCTATGCAGAAATGAATACCAAAGAAATGGTCTCATCCACCTCCCGGTACTGCAGCTCCTTAAATCTCCAAAGCAGCAATAGGCTGTTTAGTATACAGTTACAAAGACTGAAGGATCTTTAACATCTCTTTTGGTTTTTTTTTTAAACTGCCCATGGTGCTTGTGGCAGTGGACTGGAATGATTGCAGACATATGCAGATGAACCAGCTCCCTGGCAGAAAGCCACCCAGCTAGCATCCTCTCTGGTTATCAGGGAAATGATGTAGTTCCTAAGAACTGCTGAGGTTGACAGCTGAAATCTGTTGTTTGTTGGGGTTTAAAATATTTCCCTCCAGGCCACAGACAAAAGTTGCCAATAGAGACTGAAGTGCATTTTAAGAGAACAGCACATTGGGTACTAAAAGCCCAGCTCGGCAGGTGGAAGAGGCCCTGGGTGCAGCGTGGCAGCAAGGCGGAAGAGTAGGAAGGGAAGGAAACAGCTGGACTCAGGGCAGGTGCTCCTGCCAGAGCACAACGGGCAGGAGCAAAGACTAGCACCAAGGCAGGAGTCATTCTGCATCAAAGCCAAAGAAAGAAGGGACAGTTTTCCAATTTCTTTCCACGCATAGCCAAAATCTCTCAGGAACTCCTTCAGGATTTCATCCCTGAAATCATGAAATACAGTCACTGGTGATTTCACAGGATTTCCAGCACTGACAGCGGAAATGACACCAAAATGGTTTTTTTGGAAACTCAGTATTATTAAACCATGATTTAGACTCAAGACAAAAAAGTAATTCAAATGCAAACACTGTCTCCTTAGCTAATCCTACTCAGAAATCTTTTATTAGTACAAGATAAAAATGCATGTTATATCCTCTCCTGTTTAAAGCAAAGACATTTTAGAAGTTGTTGTTGTATAGACTGCATCCGAACAGCACTTCAAGTATAGCAGAAGCTTTATTGTGTGTCTGTTAACTTCATTTAATATCAAAGTGAAAATACACTCAAGGGTCACAGAGTAGTCAGTGTTGTTCCCAGTAACAGGAAGAAACTTTCTTTCTGCAGAACCTGAGGTTCTCTCTCCTCTTTCTTGAGCCAGATCATCTGTGAGCAAACTGGGGCCTGGAGAATCACCACTGAAATCAGATGGCATCTTGGCTCCTATCCTCACTGCAAATCACATTGAAACTTGTCACCTCACTTTTCTTGCCAATAGCACTTCAGGATGGTAGGACATACCCATGTGGGTGCATCAATTACCAATCAAGGAAAAAAATCTGTAATGTTAGTCCAAACTCCTCAAAAACAAGCTCTAGGAGTGTCCTGAAAGAGTTTCAATTTGAGTCAAAGTTAATCCTTCAAACCAGAATTCATGCAAGGAGTTTTTGGGGATAAAGCTGGGTATGTTTGGAAAGAGGTGGGATTTCTTAACCATAACAGCTTGCTGTAAGACAAAAAACCAATTTGAAGGAAGATTTGCTTTTAAATATGTCAGTGGCAATAAAAGCATTCACATTTGTTCCAGTAAATTTAGCATTCAAAATGAAGCTTTAATGCTACCTCTATTTTTTTCATGCTGAACTTGCATGGTGTCTATTTTGAACAGAAAAAAATATAAGACAGTTTGAGAAACTAACTTTCAATGTTAATGTGCCTGAATTTTTAACTGAGACCTACCATCCCCTCCCCTCCCCTCCCCTC
>JAVJGJ010000014.1:64745704-64783655 GCA_035590215.1 Microhierax caerulescens | reverse complement strand
CTCTCCCTCTCCCTCGCCCTCTCCCTCTCCCTCTCCCTCTCCCTCTCCCTCTCCCTCTCCCTCTCCTCTCCTCTCCTCTCCTTTCCTCGGTATGTTTTTACCACTCTCATTAGAGTGGAATGTGAATGCCTTCTAACTATGCATTACATGATGCCTCTAGCAGTTGTCATACCTGGTTTGCTCTCTTCCTTATCATCTCCCCAGGGCAAGATGGGTATCTGCAATGTTTTGGAAGAGTTTGTTTTTTAGATCTACATGCTGCTCTGTGTTTAGATTAGATTAGACAGATTGAAGAAGTACACTTGATACTTACAGTGCATGACAACACATTTGTGTCATTCCAAATGTCATTTTAGTTGTTTGCTCTATTTATTTCAACACTTGTTTTTCACATTTTTTGTGAATCTTTGCCCCTAACATAAGCTGCTTCATACTTCTTTTTCAGAGTCCTGTAATGATCTGCTTTTGTAGTGACATATTAAAAATTGCTTTTCGTCTGCAGTGCATTCCTGTCCCAACCACAAGTCAGTGTCCCCCTTGCCATTGTGGGTGGGTTGTTTTTTTTTTAAAGTTCCTTTTTAACATCACTATTTCTCTGACCTGGCTTCTACTACCTGTATGCAGGCAGTTGCATCAGCATAACCGAGGGACAGGGTAAGCAGCTGGGTTGGAGGATGAAGTGGGAAATTCTTCAGCTGCTTTCGTTGCAAAACCAAACACCCTTTTTACCTACACCATACTCAAATTGTTACAAGGCTTAAAAAAAAAAAAAAAAAAAAAAGGAACAAACAAAATCCCCACGGTACAGGAGATGCGTCATACACAGCAGAGCGTGTGGTAGAGGACAACTACTCTGAGTCTGGTCCTGTGGTGAGGTTCCTGCATGATGAGCCACTTGCATGAACTTCTGTGTCAGAAGAACGTTTGCTGCACTGGGCTGTGTGGCAAAGAGCGTGTTTCGTGCACCTAGTCATCTGGTGTGAGGTGACGTGAAAGGGGGGTGTTCCCTGTGTTCTGGTGTTCCCTATAACCAGCTGTAGGCTCAGAGTCCAGGCCCCTAATTCCCAGATCTGAAAGGAGGCAAAGGGAAAAATCTCACCTTCTTGGTGAGCAGTATGACAGCCAATTGCTTGTACACTGAGCTCCTCCCTCACTGGCACAGTGGTGGAACTGTCTCAGCCAGAGCAGGACAGCCGCTCCACGTACAGCTATCCAGCACAGCTATTCCATCCAGCATGGGCTGCGTGTTACACTGAATTTATTCAGATGAGCTGTGCTGATACAAGCACTTTAACCAGAGTGCAGCTTCACCCATGCTTGGGGGCTGCACTGTTTTGACTTAAACTTGCCTAACTGCGCTGATGCAAAACCCATGTACAGGCGAGCCCCAAGATCCTCAAATCCTAGTGACTTGGTTTTGACTCACGGCCATGCTGAGAAAAGGCAAGACTGTGCTTGTTTAGTCAGCAGATGAAAGTTGTCATACTAGAAATACCATTATGGCAAGATTAGCAGTGTGTGGAACTTGTAATAATTAGTTACCATACCAGCACATAAACAAAAAGACAAATTGCTGACAAAAAGCTTTTTATATATTTGTGGTAAATAAAAGTAAAGATGTGGGGTGTTTTCAAAACATGGAGGAGGTATGACATTTTTTGTTTGACCTATGACATATCTCCTGGGATGAACATTTTTTTCCTCAGGAGGATTATGATAAAATTGCCATGCTGGGTCAGTCTGGCTGTTTTATTAGAATTAGACAAGCATCTGCAGGATATCAAACTTCAACATATACAGACTAAATCAGTTCTGGAAAAATTATCAGTGCTCTCCTGCAACACATTAAAAAGGAGGCGTTCTTTATGACCTTGGCAAAAAAAGCACAAAGCATTGAATAAATCACTGTAATTTAGGGAAGGGTTGTGTGTGTGTGTTATTTTTGTCTAAAATTTTTTTTTAATTGCATCTGAAGAATAAATGCTCTTGGTAAGCAGTACAAGGACAGTCCTAGCTCCTGCTCAGGGCTGGTATTCAGCAGTCAGCGGACATGGAGGACACTTTGTCACTCACTTCACTGTTTTAACCCAATGCTGCAAGTGTGGCTTGTGGCCAGCCCTGGAGCGTGGCCTCATGCACCAGCACTGGCCTGCAGAGCAGCTGCTCCCCCCTCCTGTTGGTGACCTTCATTTTAGCTTCAAGCCAAAGGACAACCAGAAAGGCTGCATTTTCTGCTTTGTTACTCCTGCATAAATATTTCCTAAACCAGTATCTTGAAAAGTATTTCGGGCGACTCAGCAGATGTGCTGAGAGGTGTAGATACACCAGGTGTAGATACACAGTGTAGGGACAGGGAGTGGAATCAAAACGCAGCTGGTAAGCGGTGTGTATGGCACGTAACAACGCTTCTGCCAGGACAAGAACACTGGATGTCGGTATCATGACCACACACGTACCGCCCTTTCAGCTAACTGCACTGCCTGTGAAAAGTCTCAGATGGGACGGGCCCTTCGCCATAACCGAGGCCTGTGCCCAATGCACTGCGTGTGCGTGCGGCGGGTCCGCTTTTCGTGGATAATCTTCCACAGCCTGAAGACTGCAATGTCTTCAAGTGAGATGGGCTTTCTGCAAACTTGAGTTTCCAAATGACACTCCCCAGAAAGACTACCTGTCATGTCTCCACAAGATTTACAGATGTTTTCTACACGGCTATAGCCTTCAAAGGAAGAGTCCCTGTGTTCCCAAAGGCACACAGGGCTGTACGCAACCACAAGCACAAATCGTATGTTCATTTTTCTGGCTCTTTTAAAAGTAAACAGACTTCAGAATTACCCCCAGTGAAACTGTATGTTCGGAGAGTTTGAATGCCGTGTGGTAAATGCAGCTGGTGCAAATATTCTGTCGTAAAGATGCTGTAATTTTTATGAGTTTGCTACTATCGACTCTAACTGTAATCAGAGGCAGGTAATTGGAGGGGGAAAAACAGAAGAAGCAATGGTGGCAAGGCAAGGTGGAGTTCAGCTAACACCACAAGCCCATTGTGAAACAGCAGCGATGCTGTGAGCTGGAGAATTCCCTTTTGAATGCTCGGCTGGTGAGACCCCAGACCTGGTGCTAGGACAAAAGAGGAGACCAAAACCTGAAAGGTGCTGGCCTGCCAAAGAAGCCAGGTGGAGGGGGGGGTGTAATGGCAATTGTCAATGCCACCTGGTGTTGGCTCCCTGGGAGAAACACCCATAATAAAGGTTGATTCTTTGAACTCAAGGATGAGAGCAACCAAACAAAAAGTATCTTGCCAAAGCTTAACAGGAGACACTGCAGTTAATGGGGAAATATATGCATGGGCTTCACTCCATTCATCCCCTCTTCTGCACTCTGCATCCCCTCAGATGAATAAACAGTGCTTCCGTGAGTCTGTGTTTGGATCGCTTTGGCTGGCAACCATCTCCCCTCCTTCCTTACACATTTGGGTCATATCTTAGCTGGATGCCTGTGTCCCCTTTGCAGCAGGGGGAAGGAGGGCAGAGTTCGGGGAGGAGGCAGCCTCCCATCCCCAAAGCCTGCCCCAAGAGCACCTGAGCCATCCCCTGGCGGTACCTGCCACTCTCCACTGACTGATGGAGGAACCTGGCCAATGGGCTCAGGCCAGATAGCTAAAGCTAAATGACATGTCAGATGCTCTCAGCATCAGCCAGACTTCCCAAAGAGAGAGGCTGCTGGGTGCCCAGAAGAGCTCAGCCTGTTGGATTAACAGCCCTTGTAAAGGGTATGGGGAGGAGAGATAGGAAAGTACCCCAAAGGCACAGGTCTACCACAGTGAGACCCTCAAAGAGAGGCACCTGTGAAGAGCAGTGGCATACCTGCACTCACCGTCTTCTGGGGCCTTAGCTGGTTTTAGGAGAAATAAGTGACCATTTGGAAATACACGTTAAACCATAAGCCAGTAAATATGGCGCTTTTTCCTACCAGAGTATTTTGCATACACAAATAAATGTTACCTGGACCCCGTGTACATTTGGTGTTGCCTGTAAAGTGGTTCAATTCATGCTCATCATCATTCTTTAAATGACTATGTCACCATAATCAAATATGTAAAATGATTAATGCTAACTTAGATTCATGAATTAAGAAAGCATTATAGTTTCTGAGCACAGATGAGACAGGCAGATGTGTTTAAAATAAAAATATATTGCAATGTGGGGTAGGGGGAGTGCACAGTAGAATAATAAAAACAAGTAATATAAAGAAATGCAAGATGTATGATTCTTAGCAGATTCTCAAGATTCTTCCTTGACAGAATCAATGTAATCAACCTGCTCACTGGTAATACTGCCTTTCCTTTGGGCCCAGCTCAGCTGCACCCAGAACGGACCCAGGTATGTGTGTACTGCAGCACGATTAACAGAGAAGGTGTTTTGAACTTCTTCACCAGAGATCCACATTCCTGAGAACCGGTTTATCATCAGGACCCACCAATGTGCCAGCCTGACTGCTTCAGCCCACATCTCACATACTCCACTCACACCTCCTATGCCACCGGTGACTCAAGGCAGGTGGCAGAGACAATACTGTCAACCCCCACTGTTAATGTCAGAAATCATGTCCCACGGAAAGTAACATGAAAATGCAAGGACCTTATGAACTCAGCTAGCCTGCAGGGTTTTGAACTCTTTATGCATCACATGTGAGAGCAAAACCAACTCTAACTGAATTGCTGAAGTACGGCCACAGTGACATTTAAGAACTGCCAAACACATTAACAATTGTATTTGGAGACCAGCAATTTTACTCTGTGCTCCACCCAAGAAACTGGAACAGCACTATTTGCAGTCATGATTATTCTTAGCTAAGTTGCCATGGAACAAAGCCTGGTTAATCCTAATGGACTGATTCAGGAACAATCTCTCTTTCTAATCTTATTGCCTAATTCTTTATCACTCCCATTAGGCTAGTATTTATCCAAGATACAAGAGTACCAAGATTTTCAAGGAATCGTCATTTCACTATGTGGAGTGGTAGCAGTACGGTCCTATCACCAAGAATAATAAAGGATGGTTTTGTTTTTGAGGCAGGCAGAGCAAAGACTTTTTCTTTCCAGAAGCAGATTAAACCTCCATTGAATTTTCCGTGAATTCATAGGATTCAGTACACATGAATTCATATGTTCCTTTGAGCCTTGGAAATTACAAACATTCAGTCAGGGATATCTTCTCATTTGCCAGCCAAATGAACATTTCAGAGAATATCTATATAATAAGACAGGCGGGATGTTAAAAAAATATACTGTTTTTTGTTTTCCTGATGCCAGCTTCACAGCCACCTTGTTTCTACCACCTGTGCACTAGTCTGACCTCTTCTATTTACCAAAAGCAATACATAAACCTTGATTTCAAATACCTCACAACCCTCCTGGAAACTAGTCAGGAACTGGCATTTGTGCTAGCATCCCCCAGTGAAGGCAGGCAGCAGCCTGTGATGGATGGCTCCATGCTGCAACCAAATTCATGGGGTAAAAGCTCATGCTATGCCAGTCACTCAGTTTCTCCAGGCTGTGTCATACAAGGGTATGGGCAAGACTCTCAAGATAGCTAACTCATGTATCAGGACACAGCTCTTAAGAGCAAGGTGTGTGCACATACGTGTGTACGTGTGTGTAAGTACCATGGGGAGAGGTGAATTCTTCATGGCTTTTCTGAGAATTGATATTGCAGGAATTAAATCATGGCCAGGTAGCGGAAAGGAGGTACTGCAGAAGAGAACACCATTCATGTTTGCAATTTGCCTCACAAAGAAACACATACACAAAGATCTTTTTGAATAAATCCCTGGAAAAAATCATGCAACCTTCCTGCGCCCAGAGCTAAGCTTGCAGTGATTAAAGCCACAGCAATATTTCCTTTAAAATAAATAGCACCATAAGGTCACTGCCGACACCACCACTCTTGTCTGCTAGATTATAGGCAACAATGTGATTTAGTTTTAAAGTATCTCCTTGCTGGAATAAATCCGAGAAAGATATTAAACCGAGCCCTGACAATAGAGGTATTCAAAGTGAACGAGTGTTTTGATGAAACAGATGGTAACCGTAATTAACTTTGGCATTTTCTCCCATAAACCACATAGTTTTAACTCAATTAGCTGGCCTTTTATTTTTTTAATTAAACAAACCCACTTGCATCTAATCAACCACCAGTTTATAGCCAAACAATAAAATAGCCAGTTTTAAGAAATCTGGATAGGATACAGCACAGGCCAAGAGCCATCAAAGGCTTCAGTGCCTCTTTCTCTGTGGCTCCCGCGCAGGCAGCCCGGCAGCAGCCCGGCAGCAGCCCAGCCGTGGAGGCATGGCTCTGCAGCACCCAGCTGCCCTCGAACCCCAACAGCCCCCCCAGGAGCTGGGGTCCTATCTGTTTGTTTACATTAAGCATAAAGAATGCACCCCGCAGCTGCTGCAGAACAATGTAAACTGTGCTGTGCAAGCCAGCGGCAGTGGTTTAATTTTCTGTGTTACTTATCAGCAGAACTGGAAGCTTCACTTCAGCTATTTGGACATAAACGTGCTGACAGAATCCAGAGCAGATAAATTAGTCCAGTTCTGCTGTAAATGCGTAGGTATTTGAATCCTTCCTTGCTGCTTCAAAAACACAGTGAAGGCTATGCCAGCAGTCCCGCCTAAGGTCATTTATCACACTTATTTCGTCAATTTATCTTGCAGCAGGAGATCATTATTCAAAAGCAGCATTTGCTTCCAAGTGATGTGACCCTCTTTGGTGACTGCTTTTAATACAATTAAAACGTCCCTGCGGCTTTACCTGGGTTTCTTTAGTGGGAAGTTACATTTCAAAGGATTTCTCACTGACAGGTTCAAAAGATCAAATCATGAAAGTCTTCTGACTTCTTTCTCCTGATGTTTTATGCAATGCCTTAGTATGGATGTGCGCTAGAGAAATCTGAAAGTGAGGGAATTAAGGATTTCTGATTCTTTGTTACTGTAAGTGAAGCAGGAAGGTTCCCATGGCTGAGGCAGCACGTTTGTGTTCCCCCCTGCTTTCAAAGACATTATAACCATGTCAAAGCCAAGTTGGTCATTTGGCTTATCCAGTTTCATCACTGCCCAGAGTAATGAGCACAGTGAGAAAAAATGCTGGAGCCAGCCCAGACCACAGAGAATCAATGTAAAATAATGAAGGAGAAAAGTTTCTGGGCTTGTTTGCATTTTATATCTGTAAACAGCTTTTGCCTCATAAGTCAAGCAGCACACAGCCTCACTCAGGCAAACTTCCTTCAAGGAGACATTTGACTGCAGATGAGCAGGCTGCATCTGAAGGCAGTGTCTCGGAGCACAGCATCAGTAGCCAAGAAAGCGTGGTCAGTGCTGGAAATGGAAACATTCCAGGATAAGTCAGGCCGGCGGTACCACCGCCTTGCAGGCAGATTTCCTACAGCAGTGCCAGCCATGCCTGGATTTATATTTTCAGATTTCCTGCTCAGAAGCTGCCCACTCTCTGCACAGACTTGGAGAAGCTTAACCTGAGTCTAAATCTGGCTTCTCACTGGCATCTTTTGCATCTCACTGGTTCCCTCCAGTGCGTTTCTGTGTGACCATGGATCACTTCACCACCCTCTCCTGTGTGAATTTTGGGCAAGAAGCTGTGCCAGGTTCTTTCCCAAAAGCAGCGAGGGACTAGCTGCAAACGCTGTACTAGCAGGACTTGTGGGGAGCGCTTGTGGCCCTGCTTTACCCTCTCAGCCTCTGGCGGTCAACAGGTCTGAGATTTTAAACCCTCTCACCAGTCAAAGGCTGTGTCTCTGTCGTGTGCACCAGCCACTGCGGACTGTACTTAAATCCTCTTTGCACTTACAGAGCTTATCCCCAGCACGAGTCCCCTGCACAGTAGGCTGGCATTAGGTGGTTTTGAGTACAGCCTGGCTCTTCAATACCACCACGCAAGGGCAGGCTTCCTCTGTAATTCCTTTAGCATTTTTCCTTATCAAGATGAGAGAAGTACTGGCCTAGGGAACAAAAGAGTGATTATTTTTTGGAGATTACATAAGCGTTTTAATCATCTTTGTAAAATAATGCACGTGCTATGGGAATGGGGTAACTGCACAGCAGGGAAGGGTGTCAAAAGAAAACAAGGAAGTGTTTTGAAACAGAGGACTCTGGAGACTTTGGAAATTAGTCTTAAAAGGGCCCAAACTAATCCACCATAATACGGAGAAAAGCACAGAGCTATTTCTGAACATCTCATTGATGTACCAGTATTCTGTATGTGTATTAAACAGGTCTGAACTGTGCCTGGAAGCTGGTGTACTAATAACTTGCTGCGTAGCTCCCTCTAACGGGTAACTTCACCCAGACCAGCTTCAGGGGAGCAGTCAGCGATGACGAGATAAAACAGCGCTTGGTGTGGCGTGACAGCAAGATCTTTGTGGTGGAATAGTCGCCATGTGCGCAAAACAACAACGCTGTTATCACTCCCCATCCATCCGTCATTTTATTTTTATCTCAATAGATATCACAGCTCTTCAAAAGAGCTTAAAGGAATAGTGAACCATGTCAAGAGGCAAGGCCCTACAGCTCCAGTGGGGTGGAAGAAGTGCAGAAGCCAGTCAGGCTGCAGGCAGCAGCACGGCAGTGGCCACTCCGCATCCTGCACCCTGCACCCTGCACCCTGCATCCTGCATCCTGCACCGTGCACCCTGCATCCTGCACCCTGCATCCCGCGGGAAGCTGCACTGCTTGAGAAGAGCTGCGCCCAGACACACGAGCCGAGCCCCGCATGGGGGGCACACCACCACCCAGAGAGCCGAACCGTGGTTTATAATGCTTTCATTAACATAAGAACAAAGCATTAGCTCTAGCAAGGTTTGCAGCCTAGGAAGTGGCTGGCATCTTCCCTACTCCCTGCCAGTTTTCCCAGCATTGAGTCAGGCAGCCAGTGTTCACCGAGCAGGCTGATGAACTCGTTCCCCAGCCAAATTTCCCTGTAGCTCCAGCGGAGGTACTGCCTGCCCAAGAAAGGTGTTGCTGAACCAGGAGCAAATTAAAAGAACCTTATAATAAGCAGACTGAAAAACAAAAGACATTATATAGTAATGCGCAAACAGCAACATCAGAGTATAGGATTGTTTAAAATGTGATTGCATCCACTGTTAAAGGAGAAATTCACACAGGGGTACCACTAGGTGTACTTTAATCACAACTCAGAGTTGGGCCAACACCTCAGTGACTGGCAAAGGGATGCAGCACAGTTTATATACACTAATCAGATCATTATGTCAATGTCCGAGGCTTTAGATGTTTCCTTTGGTCTTATCAGCTCTGGAATCCTTCACCTGATCCCATCCCAGTTGATTCTTCTATTTGGTCCCAGCCTCTGCCTTGGTTCCAAGGTCCTCCGTGGATCATGATCTTCTTTCTGCCTACTTCACTCATTTTAACTCACTTTAACTCACACAATCCTTCAAGCATGCTTAGTCTTTGAACAAGCAATTCTTACTCACTATATTAATTTTTCTAAAGCCATCTGTGTTGCAGAAAGCACCTGTGTAAACAAAATAATCATCTATTGTTTTTCTATTCTCCTACAGATTAATTTGACTGGGTTTTAAACCAACCTTGGATTAGGGCTATAAAAGGGCTGCGGCCTGGTTACACCAGTTAGCAGCTTTAGCACTTTAAATTTCTTGATTCAAACTACATTAACATCCACATTGAATTAAACAATTAATTATAAAAATCCATATATTGCAATTGAAAAAGAAGCCAGAATTCCTCTTGTGTAAATTGAAATGTACACCAAAGTTTGCAACACAGAATTGTGGATTTTCACACTAGTCTTTTCTAACACTTCACACTCCTACGGTTGCAGCTAACACCACGGAGATTAGCACAGTCAAAAGGGGGTAAAGTCTGTTCAGTTTACAGTTCTGAAAATTGTTTTAGCTCTGAGATCCTCGGGAAGTCAGACATGAGAGAAAGCTGTAACAAAACAATCTCTTACATCTGAGCAAGTGATACTCGCAAAAGCCATATTTTATTTGCACACATTTATCAATTTCTGTCCAGCGCATATTTATCTCACCAGCATACGAGGAACATTTCGTTTGTTTAAGGGTTTATTTGTGCCAACTCCAACCTGCAATTAGCCACAATTATTTCTTTTTAGGAGAAGGTAATGTTCCATATTGGCAATTATTTTTAATGCTGACTTTGAAACCAAGATGCTGCTTTAGAATCAGAGGAAGAGTAATAATGGACGGTAGGCTTGGTACAGAGCAGAACAGCACCCGAAAATGAGGAAAATAGGATTTAACTGACCTAATGTTGGGTTTAATCCCCACAGAAATACCAAATTTATGCAGCAAAATATTTGAACTTTGAAGAATAGCATTAACATTCAAATACATGTTGATTTGCCTCATGTGATGTAGAAAGCATTTCATTTAAGAGGGAAGCCCATAGCTCAGCTGCTACAAGTCCCAGACTGCTCAGTATCAGGGTCTCAGGAGGGACCTGAGGTGACATGTGGTGAAGGACTCATTCAGACAGGAATATTTTGGTCCACATAGGCTATACATGGCGGGGTGTATGCTCTTTCACCAAGAAATATGTAATCACCACCTACCATTCAGCCCTACCTGACTTCCACCCCTTCTGGATGTTAACAGCCCATCTGCAGCATGGTGGGATGCTTCATTTAACTATAAACACAGGCACTTACAAATTCTGTTTTTTAAAAAAATTATTTTCAGTCAAGACTTGTTTATGGACTAGTTTCTGCTTTAGAAATCACACAGGTGAAACAGTTTGACAAAAAGAAGTTAGGGAACAGTGCACAGGTAAAGGGAATCGGGCAGCTGAGAGCAGTAACCCCTTAAGCCAAAGCTGCAGCAGAGAGGTCATTACATTATCTCTTTAGGGCGCATATGGTCTTCGTGTAAAACCTTCTGTCCCATCTGTGAGGCCATAGTGGCAACACTTCTGGGGAGCTTGGGGGGTGGGGGAAGAAAATAAAAAAAGAAAAAAGAAAATAGACCTATTATTTTGATTGTGCAACTCAGAAGAAATACCTGGCCAAGCATGCCAGACAAAAATAAGCAAAAATTACTGTTTGGCTTCTGCTAAATGAACTAAAATTTAATACTTCTGTGTGAAGTACACATAATTCTTCCTTCAAAACATTACTATTGAATCCTAAATGGTCTTCAGGTTTTGATAAACAATGGGGGTTTTCCACAGTTAATTTGCTTATTAATATGAGAACAACCAGTAACATTAACATTATGTAAATGTTCATCATGTAAGAATTCTAGTGGTTACATTATTCACCATGGGGGTGGTGAGGCACTGGAACATGTTGCCCAGAGAAGCTGTGGATGCCCCATCCCTGGCAGTGTCCAAGGCCAGGCTGGATGGGGCTTTGAGCAGCCTGGTCTGGTGGAAGGTGTCCCTGGCCATGGCAGGAGGCATGGAACTACATGACTTTTAATGTCCTTTCCAACCCAAACCTTTCTGTGATTCTATGATTGCTTTACTCTAGAGCTTAAACAATGTACTCATACACCTAGACAGCTATTTGGATACTCTTTGGTATGCTGAAAGAAGATAAAGCATTTTGTTACTGAAAGAAGTAATACTTGCAAGAATCTCTTCCCAAATATCAAATGAAATAAATGTGTAATCTGTGACAGAAATAGCCTTTGCTGAAAAGCACCTCTTATTTCTCTGCAGAAACCTACTTTTAATTTGATTGAATGCTTGTGAAAATACACTTTAAAAACATGACTGGACATTCCATGGAATTATTCTCCCTTTTTTGCAAGAAAGAGATGAAGGTAGATTTGTATTGCACGTGTGGCCACAGCTAATTTACCTGAAAAAATGACATTCTTCTGTAACAACAACACCCTCTGGTGTTTCTTTCTCCTGTTTCCATTTTGTACTTTCCACCAAGCATTCTCCATCAAAAGGACTCAAACCTGCCTCCTTCCAAGCATACACAGAAGAGATTCCTCTCAAGGATGGGGATTGTATCAAAGGAACTGCCATTTTCACTGACATCTTGCCTAGAAGTTCATACAGAAGCATTTTCTTAATCATACATATAATTACTAAAGTAGCATTCTTTAGAAACTCAGAGAATCTTGATTATTGTGAGTTGTATCCAAGTACATATAGAGGATACAGTACAAAGTCAGGAAATTGTTTCTCTACACTGACTTTCATCAATACATATTATTTTTCACTGCAAGAAACAGTATTTTTGAATACTTGGGAAACAGAGAAAAGTAACCTTCACAGCCTTCTGTATTGTCATGAGTAAATCTCTTCTGGCTTTTAGATAACTTCACTCTTTCTACACCGAACTACAGCCACAGGACATACAAAGTAGTAAGTCATAGAATGCATTCAAGTTATTTATATACATATGGTAGGGAATTAACTCCTTAAGTCTCTGAAGTTTTACAAAATAACATTGAAAATTTAGGTATTTTATACATAATTCTTCAGTGTTAATTATACATAGGATGCTTGTGTTTCTGATCTTTAGAGTTAACTGACCAACATCCATGTGGCAACCCTGGCTGGGTAATGCTGTTAGTTAAAAAGCAATTGTGTTTACTTCTCTTTTGACCAACTCCTTTAGAAATGGGTGTGGGGGTGTGTGCACCCATTTTTGCCTTTTTTTTTTAATACATGTAAACCTACAGGAAAGAAAATGCAAAGTATTATACATATGCTGTGAAAGGTTCATATATATTCCATATTTTAAAACCACACAATCATGCTTTTCAAGTATCCACAAAGCATATACAGAAAGGTTAGCAGTCATGTGGAACCCTACATCTTCATCTATTTGCTTTTCAGTTTCATATTCACTTTGGCAAATTTTGCATTCTCTGAGTTTTAAATTGACTTACCCAGCTCTGATACTTTCTTGAGCCACCTGTCTCATCCCCCATGGGAAGTAAGAAACAAAAATGTTCTTACATGCTTATACTTCAGAAAAGCAATTATTTCACCAGAACTTAAAAGTTCCTTCAGAACAGGTCGCAACAGCAGCTCTACTTCTTCCTCTCTCTTCTCCTTTTAAAAATAAAGAAGTATGAGCATAGCAACAGTTGTGATGACCTCATGTCTATGTCACTAAACAGGCATAATTAAAAAAAAACCTCCAAAGTACAAAACTATGAAGCCATAGGCAAACATTCAGTAATTGTATTTTCTACAAGATTTGCTGCTTCTAAAATTTCATGAGCATAAGCATTGATACAGTAATATACAAAGAGAAGAAAAGATATTTTAAGTATATATAACCTGCTATATCCAATCCCATTATTCTTAAGCATGATGAAAAAATCAGGATATTTACAAAAATCCATTAAAAATCCAAGTTTAATTGTACTCATGTCTGTTACTGAAACAAGATTCTATTCCTGCCCCATTCCAGCTGGAGCTCTACACTTTCTCTACCCCTTAATACACTGGTTCCAAACAGGCTTCTCATTTTTTTTCTACCAAAGTAATTACTTCATAGCTGTATGCACTGCCTATGAGCCACTGCATACCCTCTATGGGCTGTAATACTCTATCTGGAATTTTTTTGTCTACCACATTTCACAGCATAGGCTATATAAATAGCACTTTTTGTTTCGTTCTTTTTTTGTGGCGGGGGGGGGGCAGTAAGTAGAGTTATTTTCTTTTTATCTAAGGTCTGTAATTACATTTTTCTCAGGCAGGAGCAGTCCACAGGGTTGAGAGAAGGAAGGGACTGCAGTTACCTGAAATACCTATACTATAAGTAAACTTTGTGTTTGCCCCAGTTACAGCCTCCTGACCTGATCGTGTTATTTCCCAAGCAAACCACCTCCACAGGAAATGTGAAGTTAGAACTACACAGCGCTGACCCCAAAGAGTCCCTGTGCCAAAGAACAGGAATGAGTAAGAGGGCAGCACACAACACTGCCGGCTTTGATGAAATGCCCCAGTTACTTAATATGCCGTACAATTTCCAGAAATTTCAAATCTCTGTATTTGCTTTATACTCTAACATATGAAACAAAATTACTAACAATTTTAACTGAAGTTATTTTGGAGAGTACCCAAGGACTACATTATAGTATTAAGCATATTCTTTCACTGGAAAATCTTGAAGGGCTTCACTTGCAATTCTTCCGTATGTCAAAAAAGAATGATCGCTGTTTCTAGTCAGGAGGATTCATCCTTGTCCTCAGTGTCTTTAATGGGTCATCTGAAAGGGAAACAATAAATCCAGTCTGATCTCTCTGTTGGTGTCTTACACATTCCTTAGAGAAATCAGTTAAATGAGTTCAGATTCCAGCAGATCCTCCCACACATCTTAAAGATCTCAAACTAGCATTATGTAAGGGAATAGTGAAAGAATATTTAGTCTGGACAAAAATAATACACAACAGAAACGCCCTTCAACTTCCATAACTCTTTGACAAAACTCTGTACTAAGAGAAACTGGGAAGTGCTCATCTTGTCTGAATTTAAGGAGATTCAATGCCCTAACATCAAGGGAACTCTGAAAGTTCTTCTCCCGAAGTTATAAAGTACACTTTGACAGCTCTAAATCCAGGTAAGAGTCAAGTAGTCAGGAAAAAAAAAAACCAAACACACAGAGAAACAGCATCAAGCCTTGATGACGCGTTCCCAGAAATGAAGTTAGCTTGTGTTGAGTAGTGAGAAATATCCATCGGTAGTGAGACACTGAACTGTAAAGGTGACAGCACTTCCAATTCAAACAAACCTCTCATTTCTTCCTTTTATTCAAATAGCAGAAGGCATCTTTTTAACCAAATGACTGTGCCAAGACTGACAAAATGACAGGAGAAAAGCAGCTTTTCTATGAAGTTCAGTACACTAGCAGAGCCTCAATAGTCAAATGCTCTTTTTCAGATTTATCTACAGTCACTCCTGGGGGTGGGGGAAGAAATAATTCTAGAATTCTACTCTGGACACCATGAAAGGAAGTGAAGGACACTGAATTCAGCAGTTTAAGAGCAGGTTTGGTCCTGTGTGAAAGAACCCTGCAAGGAAGCTTACTCTTAATAGGCAGCACCGAGAACTCACTAAAGAGCAGAGCTTTGGATGCTTTTTATCTTCCTTCCAGAAAACCTCTTGAAACACAAAAGGTATCAGGCACAGGCTTCAATCAAATCAATCAGAAGCTCTTCGGTAGGAGCTTACACCTGGAGACTTCTTATTATTATTTACTTAACACTATCACCTTCATATTCCAAGCCAGTATTTACAACAGCTTAAGTCTAGGCACAATTTAGCCTGATGAGAAGGAAACTCCCCTTGGGCTACCTCCACTGCAAATCTCTACTCCTGCTGAATTATGAAGTACTTACAGTTTTTCAACAGTTAATATGCAAATAGCACACAAGCAAGCATGCTAAAAGTGCATAAATTCCTGTTTTCCATGTTTTCCCTCATTTACATCTGATGAGTTTTTCTGAAGCTGACAGGAAATTTAGACTAACCTTGCTTTCATAGGCTGATGACTGGAAAGATGAAGTATTCAGAGCAGACCCTCCAGGGTAATTTTGCATCTCATGTTGCCAAAGATACTTAAAAGACAACATGTAGAACATGAAAAGTTTTTGTTCTTGATTTGGAAGAAAAAAACCCAACAAAAATGGCCAATGCCTGTTTGGTTTTCTTTTTATTGTTAAAACATTAAAGCATGACATTTCACCAAATACATGAAATTTAGGGATTTTCTGATGATAAAAACATCTGAATCATCAAGAGAAAGTGTTGAGCTATACATAGTCTGGCATTAATCCATCAATTTAACGTATATTAGTACATGCTTAAAACATGGCCAAAATACAGAATCACAAAATAAGTACCTTGATGCTTCCAAATCTGAGACAAATCAGTCAGAGAATTGAGTGCAACAGATTTCCAACAAATGACCATATACTCAGTTACAACCTCAGGGCGGAATTATTCAACAAGGATTAGCAGTTTCTCATGCCTGGCTCATTCACATTCAATTTGGGGAGAATTTTAGTTCTGAGAATTTGATAAAAACATTTTGAAAAATACAACATTTAACAAATGTGAAAAAACAAGTTCAGTCTTCACAGGAATATATGGATTGCTTGTCACTCCAGTCCTTAATTGCCTGTTTTACAAATCTTTACAAAACTAATTTGTATCCATTTTGGTTTCAAAAACATAGTACATCGGAAAAATAAAATATGACTCTACTGATGGGTAATACAAAGACATGAACACGTATTTAAAATTACTTTTGAAAAGTAAATCATTTCAGTAATACAGCTATAAGACAAGTTAAACATAGTACAATAAACCATGCATCTTCTGACTTGTCAGATCAGCTAAACTACTCGGTTAACATACAGCAACACTTTTGAACACTTCTGTAAATTCTGCTTTTCTAGCACAAGGAAAAAAAAAACAGATTAAATCTGTTCTTCAAGAGGTTCAAAGCTGTCCAAGTGTTTTTTAGGTGTATCATCACTATGACGGCTTTGGCAATGGGTTAAGTGTTTCTTAAAGCCTCGGGGAAAATTAGATTCAAAATTACAACGTGGACACTTCAACAAACTTTGACCATGAGCAGCAACATGGTTTTTAAGAAGAGACTCCAAGAGAAAAGCTTTGCCACATATTTTACATTTATACGGGCTTTGAACATTATGCTTGTTAACTAAATGGTGCAAGACGGCACCTTTTTTCATTGCACGACAGCAACAAATTTTGCAATAATACTTTCCCTTGCCACGCTTCATGTATTTTGCTATTTCCTCCTCAGAGATGAAAGCCTCCTTCTCTTCAGTAAACTGCAGCACACACTGTGGCTGCATGGGAGGAGTTGCATCTATTTTGCTCTCTTTGCCGTAATCAGATGACTCCATATCATATTGCTCTTGGTCACTGTTGGATTCTTGCTCCTTTATCTCCATCGAGTCCATCTCTGTTTTTCCACACTCACTGCTATTTAGTTCAGAGTCAGAGTTCTCCTGGTTTTCCTTCTTCAGCTTCTTTTTTGGGCATGAATATAACATGTCTTCTGGTGATTCTTTGGCTAATATTGATTGTTCATCCTGTGAGAATAAATCATCCAGTGGTTTCTGATCATCTAAACTGTGAGAAAGAAAGTCACTCTCACCAGACTCACTAGGTGTCTGGGGCTCAGAGGAAAAACCTGGAGCAGACTTGTGAGACTCGGAAAACAGGATGTTCTTCTGGATTTCAGAAGGTACAGTAGTTTCAACATGTCTCTGGACATCAGAGGATAAAGCAGCAGCGGGCTTCTGCATCTCAGAAAATACAGCATGCTTTTGAACATCAGGGGAAACAGTAGATTTCTGGGAGTCAGTAAAAACAGCTTGTTTGGGGGTCTCAGGAGAAACAGAAGGAAGAGGTTTCTGGGACTCAGTAAATAGGCCATGTTTCTGAATTTCAGGAGAAGTAGATTTCTGAGCCTCTGGAAAGGAAACAGACTCCTGAACTTCAGAGGAAATGGGAGCAAGTTTCTGTGCTTCAGAAAATAGGGCATGCTTCTGGACTTCAGCAGAAACAAGAGCTGCCTTCTGGGCTTCAGAACATAGGGCATGTTTTTGGCCTTCAGCAGGAACAGCAGAAGTAGACACCTGATTCTGGGGCTCAGAAAAGACAGCACGTTTCTGGACATCAGAAGAAACAGTGGGATTAGACTTACGAGACTCTGGGAACAGAGCTCTCTTCCGAGGTTCAGGGAAATGCGCCCGTTTCTGAACCTCAGATGAAGCAGCAGAGGTGGATTTCTGAGTTTCAGAAAAATACATAGACTTCCGGGACTCAGAGAGTTTCCAAGAGTCAGGAGATACCGAAGCACCAGGCTTACGGACCTCAGGAAAGAAAGAGGGCTTCCAAGAGTCAGAGGAAACAGTGTGACTAGACTTTCGAAGATCAGGAGAAACAGGGGGAGAATGCTTCCATGTGTCAGGGGACAGAACAGGTTTCCAGCCTTCAGGGTAAACAGATGAGATGGGTTTCCACGGCTCAGAAGAAACAAGAGTAGACTTCTGGGATTCAGAAAAGGATGTAGATTTCCATGAGTCGGAAACAAGCCTCCTAGGTTCTGGCGACACAACAGGGCCGGGCCTTCGGGACTCGGGGGCAGACCTCCGGGATTCTACAGACACTGACATGGCGGGCTTTGGAGCCCAGGGAGATACCGTGGAAGACTTCTGCACCTCGTGAGGCGTGGATCTCCACGGCTCTGGGGAAACAGTCGGACCAGGTCCCCATGACTCTGGCGAAACTGCAGGAGGAGGCCTCCGGGTTTCAGGAGAAGAAGCAGAAGCAGGCCTACGCATTTGAGAAGGATGCCTTCGGGGCTCAGGAGAGCCAGCTGGGGCAAACCTTCGTGGTTCAGGGGATACTGCTGGAGTAGGTTTCTTTGGCTCTGGTGACACAGCTGGGGAGTATCTGCGGGGCTCCGGAGACACAGCGGGAGAATGGCGACGGGGCTCTGGTGACACAGCGGGAGAATGGCGACGGGGCTCAGGAGACATTGCTGGTGAATGCCGACGAGGTTCTGGTGACACAGCCGGGGAATGCCGACGAGGCTCTGGAGACACAGCCGGGGCTGGCTTCTGTGGGTCAGGGGACACAGCAGGAGATGGCTTCTGTGACTCAGGGGACACAGCAGGAGATGGCTTCTGTGAGTCTGGGGACACAGCAGGAGATGGCTTCTGTGAGTCAGGGTACACAGCTGAGGTTAACTTCTCTGGATCTGGAGATGTGGCCTGGGCTGACTTTTCTGGATCTGGGGACACGGCCTGGGCTGACTTCTCTGGCTCTGAGGAAGTTGCCTGAGCCGACTTCTGGGGCTCTGGAGACACTGAAGATTTCTGAAGCTTGGGGGAAACAACAGGTTCAGATTTGGGGAGCTCAGGAGAAACAGCAGGTTTGCGCGACTCGGGGGAAAGGGTAGGTTTCTGTGGCTCCAATGCAACACTTTTTTTGGAGGAATCTGAATCTCCTTCTACCTGTTCTTTCCGCCCCTCGTTCCATTTCTCAGGTGCTGCATGCTGTGCTGTGATGTGATAATATACGTTGCAATACATCTTGCTGGTAAAGAAACATTTATGGCAGTGAAACAGTTTTGCACTTTTTTGATAAAATATAAGTTTACCCAAACCAGCAGCATCCATTTCATCACAATACTCTGGGTGTATGGTACCCATATGAATTTGTATGTTTTCATAGTCTGTTCCTCTGAAGCTGCAGTGATCACACTCTAAGCGCTCTGTGGTTTTACGTAGGATCTGCAACATGTCCATTTTTCAATCGTCAGTAACAGTTTTCACAGCACTGCACCTTTTAAAGAGGAAGCTTCAGCTCCTGCAATAAAGGAAAAAAATCTGTGTATTTAGTTGTCAACATTACTCATCCTAAATAACTGCATGTGCTTTTTTACTCCCACCCCCACCCACCCCCCTCCATTTTAGAAAGCGTAACTTTTGCACAGGTACTAACTACTTCATAAAGAAATCCAATCATAGGTGTCTCCAACTTCTGCAAGTCATTTTACATCAATAGAACTTGAAAAACAAAGCTTCTACTTAACACAGGCCTTCCTATCTATGTAAAACAATCTGCAAGCAAATGATAAGAGAAGAACCCAGGTAATGAAGAGCTAAGTTTAAGTTTCATTTAATAAACGTGACTTGCTTTCTCAGTTCTTCCCAGATTTGAAGTGGTTTTGTTTACATTACACATGTAAACTGGAAACAAAAAGTACTTTGAAACAGTGCCACTGCGATAAAGCCATTTCAAAACCACATGCTCATCATAAAATTTAAAAAACAAATTAGCTGGTTTTGACAAAGACAGAAAAAATTTCAAGGAAACAGCAGCTTAAAGCCTAGCCCTGTTTTCGTCTGTTAAACACTGTTTTCCTTTCACTAATTACATGAAAAACAAAAGCTGCTGCTCATAAAGACTTTATCCATTATGAAAAGAATTTTTCCATTCCATTATTTCATGACAACAATGACAACAAAAACACCATTTAAGAAAAAAAAATAGCAGTGACTTTTTTTCCAGTTGGTGTAGTTGACAGCCCTCTGAATTCAAAACATTGTTTGCCTCACCCAAAGAGAAAGATGGAAATTTCTCAAATTACTGGGTTTGCAAGACCTTAAAAAAAACAAACCAAAACCAACCAACCAAAAAAATACACAAAACCCAGAAATACAGAATCTCAAATGCAAATAATTTTTAATTATATGGCTAGATTCCACTATTTCCAACAGAATTTACCCCAATTGGTTACTACAATAAGCAGAAAACCAAGTTAACTGTATTCTATAAGTCATTTTCACATAAACGTGGGGGGTATCTCTATGGGGAAAAGGAATACTTAGACATCTATGCGAAATGCACATTTTCTTCTTGTAAGTTCAAATTAAATAATGTTACATGATTATCATACTAAGCTATCAACCTAATTTCGGGATCTTGTAAGACACTGTTTCAAAACACACAAAAGTTTTGTGTAATTTTAACATTAATTTTCCTGTCTAAATATATAGTAGGCTACCAATGAATCTAAACATATGCATCCAAACCAAGTTTCCTTAATTTATTCCTAAAGAATTTTTACCCTGGTTTCTTATGGAAATGAGGCTTACACAAACACATTGCCCTACAGTCAATGTCAATCAAATTGGACAAAGCAACCCAATCTCATTTCAAATTTCTACGAGTTTCATGAAAATCAGGAACTGAGTAGAGAATAAAAGAAATGCCTCCAACGAGTTACTGGCTCTGTTTAGTCTGTAATCAATCAGTACATGAATGGTCAGTATGCAAATAGTCTTAAAAGATGCAGAACAAGCAGTGTCTGATTCAGCTTGTAATTGGGGGAAAAGGGAAGGAATTACAAATACTACAATGGTGAGCTGCTTTGGGTTTGGGGCAGGGAGAATATGAAAGTAAATTAGCAGTGCTGCTAAATGATGACACAGATACGGGGGGGGGGTGGGGGGGGGGTGGTGGTGCGGAACAGGAAAGAGAGATTGGCTGAGGAGCAGAGGGGACAAACTGCTAAGAAATAAATCTCCACTAGCTGAGCGGCTGCTCATGGAACAACTTTTTTGAAGGCACTACACACAAGCACTTCACATACAGTCACAGGAAATGTAGGTTTCCAATGGGAAAGCATGATGTGACCACAGACAGCTTTAAGAGGGATCCTGCTTTACATCTATGAGACAACTGAACAGCATCCAACCACAGGCTAGCTACACTAGTCGTAGTTGCACTGCTCTACAAATAGTGAAGTGGAAGGACCTTTGGAGTATAAGTTGTAGCCCCCCAGCACTATCAGCAACCATACAAAAGACAACCCATGTAGCGCACACCGCAATCAGTGTTCATCACAAAACACTTCCCAATATCTTATAACAAACTTTATATTCCTGTAAAAGATCAAAACAAACCTGAAAGATAACAGTAGTGTTCAGCGGTCTGCAACTCTGCAATAGCGAACAGTCAACTGAAAAAACCCAAAGCAAGCCACATCTTAACACTGCAAAAGGCCTAAAAGTCTTTATGAATGAAGGTTTATTTTTTGGTTGGGGGATTTGGGGCGATGGAAGGAAAGGAAGATTTCAACTTGAAAGCCAAAAAAATTCTGAATTGATCATACAAGCTGAAGTAGTATTTTTTTTACCAAATCACAGCAGAACATAATTAGGACAATAAGGACATACAGCCAAAAAAGGCTTTTCCAAACTGAATTTATCATTGCTTACAACAGTTTACCTAAGAATTTTTTCTACCCTCTTCATAATTTCTCTGCTCTTCACTAACTGTTAGTGTCTAACTGTTGCCCTTTCTGCAGTTTTCTGTTATTCACTCTTCCCAACTATACTTCACCTCGCCTCCCATCCTCTCCTTATATTCAGTCCTACCTTACTTTACACTGGAAATTTCCATTTTCTTTCCAAATGCAGCAGTGAGAAGAAAAGGTCCCTGGCTTCCTTCCAAAAATTGTACAGGTTGCTGCTAAGCTTTTTTGACCAGGAGGTTACTCTGGAAACCGAGAAATTACAGGCACTTCCTCATTTTCATCTCCAGACATCCAAAGGTTGACATTCAAGCCTTTGGCATAAGAAATAATATTACAGAGTTGGGGTTACTTTCTCTCACACTGCCATCACTCACCATATTTAATTTTGTAATTTCAGCACACTGAAATTACAGTCACTGAATAGCTGGCAGTCACTGAAGAAACTGCCTCTTCTGTTGAAACTTCTACTTAACTGAGGCACGCTACTGAGCCAAGACAACTCTTTGGTCCTGCAGCACCTTAGGCCATGACTCCATGGAATAGTAAATCTAGTTTTAAAATAGAATACAAAACTTGAACAGTGCTGAGCCACTATTAACTCATGCTATCAATTCAAACTTGTTGAAACACTTCTGCAGGAGTAAACTCTGAAATGTTGCCAGTTCACTTAGTACCTATCTGAATAGCTAGTCTGCAAGATTTTTCCTGTCAATCCCTCCTGATCCCTTCTCACTTTGAGCTCAAATGCCACTGTCTCTACATAGCTTGCTCTGATTACTGCCCTACTCTATACTCGAGTCTGTCACACAGATAACAGTCTGCTTCACATTTCTCTTTGCTGTCAACTCCTGCATCAGAACTTGTTTCGCACTGGATCCTGCCTTGCCTAGCTGGGTGAAAGTTTTGAGAAACAGCATGTCGCTGTCTTCTTAACAGGCCCACGTCAGCAGAGGCAGCCAGGCTAGAAACCATCTGCTCAATAACCAGGTCCCCATGGCTTTGGGCCTGCATGAACTGTGGTGTAATCTGTGCTCAGTGGTATCTTTCTGGCAGCACTAAAATGATGGACCACACTCCCTCTGTGTAAATGCTTTACTACAGACGCTAAAGGGACCTCCCTCTGCACTGCTCCAACTCAAACCCATAAAAAGGGTAAGGAAAGTAACTGGTGCGATCCATCTGGCAGGATGCTCCATGCGTACTGCAGAGAACTTGACCAAATACTAAGTCCAAACATCACTCAAGTCATCTGAAGCCCTTTGAAGAAAAGTACGAATTTCAGAATGAAGATCGAGTTGTCAGGTCCTGCATGAAACACAGCAGAAGGGAGATGGCCGCTGGAGTATCTCTCAAGCCTGCTTGAAGACTCCTAGGA
Organism: Microhierax caerulescens; assembly: GCA_035590215.1. Classification (NCBI taxonomy): domain Eukaryota; kingdom Metazoa; phylum Chordata; class Aves; order Falconiformes; family Falconidae; genus Microhierax; species Microhierax caerulescens. Next base: position 64,760,423 of record JAVJGJ010000014.1, on the reverse strand, counting down.
GAGACAAACAAGCTGCAGGCACCAGGCCACTGTTTTGTTGAACACTTGCCAGACCCCACCTGTTTTGTAAAAAGGACACTTTATCAGAGTCCTCACTCAAACTCAGTCACAGGATATGCCATGCAACAGTGGCTACAACTGAGGCTTGTGCTACATGCCACTTTTAAGACTACCAAGCATACCGGCAACCCTTAACCACTGTTTCTGTGTCCCCTCCTACTTTTCTCACTTTTCATGGCTGCACCACTGAGAAAACAAATACAGAGACAAAACTGCTTACCTATTCTGAGAACACATTACAATTAAAGCAGAAACCTGAAGTCCTGCATTTATGCTTGTCCTGTGTTTGCATCCTGTATCCACCTCAAGACAAAGTACTAAGGTTCAACTAAGGTTCTGGAGTTTGCAATACTCAACTTTAACTTAAGGCAGCCAAGGCTCATTCAGAGTCTTCCTGAGACATGAATATTTCCACTGAAATCTACCTGAACAGGTAAGTGCTTCTGTCTACAAGCTCATTATATCCACAGATATCAAGCAGAGCCAACAGCATCAGCACCAACTCAGCTCTTGGCTTCACTAAAAGTTTCTGCTGACCTGAAGTGACATATATCAATGTCCATCACTCAGGTTAAATAAAAGCTGCTTGAACAGACCCAGAGATCTCAGCGGTGGGACCACACCAGTCTCTACTGCTGCTCCATTAACCACCTCTCCCCATCCCCCTTCTTTCATGCATGTCTAGAATCTACATACAAAGGCTCCTACCACCAGCTCTCTCCTCTCCACAAAGATGCTGAAGATCCTTATGCCAGCTCCTGTCCCCTATGCTGCAGTTCTGGCCATAATCTCCTCCACCATAGGAAGAAGAGAAAAACAGCAGAGGAAAAGGATCAGTAATGAGGACACGTATCTACCTGAGAAAAGAACAACCATCGCTACTTTTCTTGCTTGATTCTCAGCATTCAAGAGGCTGAAGTCATATCCGGGCAGTAAGAAAAAGTACCCAAGAAGTCAGATGCAATGATAACTGCAAATTCTGAAGTCAGCTACGTATACTGCAGGGCAACCACAGAGGGCAGTCAAACAGCATCAGCAATCTCTGTTGAGCTCTTGTTAGACTGAACAGTAGGAGTGGCCTAAGCTAAGGCACAGAGCAGACAGACCTCCTGGTACCTTCCCAGCCAGCACTTAAGAGCCAATTCAGAGGCAGTTCCTGGATTCGGCATTCCATCACTGATGAGGATCCCACTAAAGATTAAGCTGTGCTTCCTACAGCCTCTCAAAAATCTTCCAGTGGTAGAAAGAAATGTGCAGGAAATACTGTGTGCAAGAAAGAATTCAACCAGGGGACAGCAGAACACCTACTCTAGCAGCTAACAAGATGCTAACACTTCTCAAGCCCATTCCAATTTCATAGCTACACGTCTACTAATAATTTCAGGTTATTTTTAATAAACATATTCTACACCCAGTGTTGCAACATTTAATATATCCCTGCCCTTTTCCTCTACAGTGGATAAGCTGTGATTGTCATGAGGCAATGCCAGAGGGAAGCAACCAAAGGCTCAAAGCTAAAGATCTAGACTGCCTATGAGCACAGAAAATTACAGATTGCTTTTAGCGTTACATGTACAAATTCAGAACACAGCAACAAGTAGTCTGTCATATCATTCTTCAAAATCAGACTACCTTGGTTCTCACTGGCAGAAGGATCTGTATCTCTTGTAAAGAATCAAGCCTGGTGAGACACAAACAGATAATGAGGACATGCAACACACATCAATGATGCCAGCACTGTTGGGAAAGACTTCAAGAAGAAAGCCCTCTGTTTTTTGTGATTCTCCACAACCACATGGATTCACTGTATCAGTTGCTACACAGGTAGGATGGCATTTTCGTAAGCCTTGGAAGTTTCTTGCAGGCAAGCATTTCAGTCATAACCTCTGTCAGTGAAGAGGGTAGATGGCAAAGTCAGCTCCCAGCACAAGCAAGCTGGATACAGCTGCATCACTGCCTCTAACAGGAGATCCAGACTATTGCTGTGTTTAAGCAAAAGGAAAAATGACATGTTCTTGCACTGCCAATAAGTAAATGGCAGCCTGGTGGCAACATGATGCTTCTCTTGAAGCTACATCCCCAGGTTGTGACTGACAAGAAACAGAAGTTTAGCTCCCAGAGGCAGCTGCACACAAAACACCCTCACAGCATGGCAGAGGAGGGACTTCACAACACAAACCGCAGGTAAGGGGGTCACTTCCAACGCACTGTGAACAAGACAGGCAGCGCTACGCTGCTGCTAATCCAGCAGCGTCCACAGGAATCTGAACACATCCTCACAACTGAACTCCCAGCTACCGGCCAATCTATTTGGGCTAAGTTCTGTCAGCAACTATCACTGACAGCTTAATAATTATACACCTAAAAAGGCACAAACACCCTGACCTGACCCCGCACTGAAATGGTGAGATCCGCTGTGAGAAACACGTGAGATCCCAGATCCAGGCAGGAAATGGCTGTATTAACGTGGTTCCGTTTTGAGGAAAGGTTCAAGTCAAGAGGAGATCTGCAAAGTGACAACACTTGATGCATACGCAGATGACTTAAGAAACACAAAATGAACAGAAATGCAGCTATTTTGCAAGATTTCACCTCTGCTAAGAGAACAACAATTTTACACACCAATGTCAGCTCTTAATTAGCTCTAAACTGTGGAGTAGTATCGATGTACCTATGGCAGATTCAGGGTAGGAAACATTTCCATGTACTTCTGATAGGGCTAACGCCAAATTCCTAATTCCACATAGCTAGCTTCCAAAATGGCCCCAGAAACCTCATTTCTGCAGTGCTGAACCTGAGCTAATGAAGTGCCACTGGACCCACCAGAGCACACAGTCCAGGCAGGAGCTGTGAATCAGGGATGTGAATCTTGGTGACACCAGGCTAAGAATTCCATTCATATTACCCTGGAAGCAGCGGAGGTTCAAAAGGAGGTTGCGGTACAGTAAAGTGAAATCCAAGGTCTCTATATTCCTCACTTATAAACAACTCTGTACGAGTCAAGCTTCCAGTTACCCCTCTCACTTCCAACAGCTCTGAACTGTTAGCAGCTAACGCAGCTCCCCCTCCATATAAATCCTCCCAACACCTGCACCAGCTACTCCAGGCTCCGAGTGAGTGCGGTTAACCCACGCGAGCCTCCTCCGGCTCGGAGCTCGGCTCCGACCGCCACCAGCAGCCCACTCGCCTCACCCATCCCTAAGGACGCCGGGCAGGCCGCGGCCCGGGGCGGGGAGGGGCGAGCGGAGGCCGCCGGTGGGCGCGTGCCGGCGGCGGGAGCGCGCGGGTTCCCCTCGGGCACAGCGCCCAAGCGCGGTGGGGACCGGAGCTGTTGGGGGAGGGGTCTTCCACGAGGAAAGCACGCGGGCGGGTTTGGGAGGACTCTGGGCTTCTCTGCCTGGAGTTCAGACAAACCGAGCCGTGCCCGGCGGTGACCTGGGCTCGTGACGTGCAGCAAACGTGCCGCCGGCGGGGCCGAGAGGAGCTGCTCGTGGGAAACCCGCGGCGAGAGGCTGTCGGGGGCACCCCTCAGCACCCCGGCCCCGCTTCCAGAAATCGCTCGTGCTCTACCAAACGGTCAGCTGGAGACTCCTGCGTCCCTCAGGAGCACCCTGTCGCTGCCCAGGGGTGGTGGCGTAGTGCTGGTTGAAGTGGCAAAGACCCACCACCAGAAGCTTGGCTCCCGCGGTGAGGAGGCGGAGGGAGAGCCTGCCCCGTGCTCCAGGGAATCCTGGAGGGAGAGCCTGCCGCGCGCTCCAGGGAATCCTGCTTCCAGTGGTCAGGGCACGTGCTGAAAACAGTAACACTCCCGTGTTCTTCTGGGGCTCCTCACCAAAACCTGTGCAGAGGAAAAAACCCATAAGCATCCTGCAGATGGTAGAAAACACAAGGAGAATCTCTCCAAGAAGGTGGTGGGACTGACGTTCCCAAGGATGCTTTTTTTCTGAACAAACTGTCCCACCACATGCGCAAACTTCCATTTGACAGGAGAAGGGCACTGGGGTGTGTGAGGGCCTTGTAGGAAACCAACTCTTCCCTTAGGGAGCCCCTGGCCAGAGGAAGTGGCAGCAGGGCCTGTGGTGAGATGGGACCCTTTCCCTCCTTGTACCAAGTGAAGCCAAAGAGGGGGTGAGGACCAAGCTTATAGGGCTTTCCTCATCCTCTTTCCCTGTTTCTCTGTTTTACACCCTGTTCACAACCACCTCTCTGGCAGCAGCACCCTGAGGGTCCCAGGCAGGGAGTGGAGTCTCCTGCTGTGGGAGAGCAGCTCTGGGCACACATACACGATTTTGCCACCTTCCACTCCAAGGGAATTACAGGAGCGCATGCACTGCTAGGTGTAGTGCAGCAGGCTCAGAGCTGAAAATTTACTGCTTAGACTTCTGCTCCGTTGCAGGGTTATGGTTGGTTTTTTTCTCCTAGAAGGGTATTTTTCATCTCTGGAAAAAAAGTACATTACAATCCAACAGTTTTGAGTTATTGTTGCAAGAGTTCAGTCTTGGTCACTACCATCCCTCCCCCTTTGCATTTCCCAGATCCCTGAGAGGAAAAGAAAGAATTAATGAAAGAAAGAAAAACCCTCAAAAAGAAAGCAGGGGTCTCCTCTCAGACTCTCACGCTTGCAGGCTAGCTCCTGGCACGCTTTATAGGCATGGCACACAGCCTCTTCTCTCGGCACAGACTTGGCAAACCTGGGCCAGGGCTGGCCTTACTCATTGTGTTCAAGTCACCTTCTTGATTACAGCAAAAAAAAGGCATTTGTGGTGGGTGACTGAATTGGCCACCCTACTAGACAGAAGGCAGAAGGAGAAAAAATAGGAAAGAAACAGGCAAATTAGTGTTGCGGGGAGAGGGGAGAATGACACCCAGGGGAGGAAGCGATACCGGCTGCCTCCTATTTATAAGTCAGCTCTTGCCTGGCAGTTTCTGGATGCTCATAAAGCTGTGATACAGCCTGTCTGCCCTGCTCCCTCCCTGGCGGGTCCTGCCACCAGGGAGTCCCACCAAGGGGTCCCACTGCCTCTGGGGGAGCTGCTCCAGGCATACAGGGGCAGCAGACAGCTGCCACTGAAGGGGTCTGGGTCCCCTCTCGCCAAGCTGGGACTACCACAGGGGCTGTGGCACCTGCGCCTCTGTGGGCATTGCGCACGCACACCCTCTCTCTGAATGTCATACATAAGTTCCAGCCTTTCCCCTGTGTTGGGGAAGAGATGGGAATTCATTACATTGCCAGGACAAGCACGTACCCAATTTAACCTCCCTGTGGGTTTGGTAAAGAGGGTGATGTATGTGGTAGCTGTGGCAAATTCTTGGGTTTTCTCTTGCTTTCATATTAATAACCCATTTTCAAAATGCAGGCAGATGAGCATAGTAACTGTGCAAAGGATGAATTGAAAGTAATTTCTAATTCAAACACATTTATTGTTTCTGTTAAACTGTGGCAAACTCATATCTCAGTTGCAAATAATTCTGTTAAGTGAATATGTATTTTTGCTGAAGACATCAGGAGCTTCTTGGGGTATTTTAGCGAAAAATATGCAAGAATAATAAAAAGTACAAATATATCACCTTGCAGTTGGCTGTACTCTGTTAACCTGAAAGACCTTAATACAAAATGTATAGTTACCCACAGTTTTAACTCACTGAAAATAAATGAAGAAAAAAAGAGAAGCTTTTTTTCTTTGTCACAACTTGAAAAAAGCAATCAAATGCTCACTTTAACGACATTACATGATAGAAGATGCGTGCAAAATAATATCTAGTCTTTCACAAAATAAAAGTCATGCCAGCAAGCTGTGAAATCACACACGCTAGTGTATAAAATCCCTTTCAAAGCCTTGGCTTTCCTCACGAGAGCAAGAAATATTCTTGGAGGCTTTCTGGAGTCAGCAGCCAAAGCCAAACACTATAGAGGGCTTACACCGATACAATCCAAAAGGACAATTTGCTTGGAAGCCTGTGGCTAATTTCGAACACAATGCCCGATGTCATGGTCAGTTGTGCTGCAGAAAGTTGGCAGCTTGGCTCAGCTTCTCCCTCGGCCCGAAAAGATGCGAGCGTTTCTGGCCGAAGCTGCACCGCTTATTGGATGTCCCAGACGGCTTCAAACGAGCCCTTTCATAGCGACACACGGCCAAGTGCGGGCAAAGAAACGAGGGGAAAAACAAAGGTGGCTCTGAAGTCATTTCCCCGCGCTGAAGCCAGCCATCCGGTTTTGCTCCTTCCCCATTGAGGGGGCAGAAAGCGGCAGGAAGAGCGGGCCTGAAAGGGAACAAACCGGCCGAATGGGCTGGTGGGGAGGCAGCCAGGGCCGGGGCCGCGCCGGGCGAAACTCCTATTCTCCCTGCCCAGAAAGGGATGAATGATTAATTATAGGCATCCAAAAGGTAATAGATGTGGCAGGCCAGCGTCCTGCAGCCAAGTTCCTAGAGCACCTGCAAAAACAGGAGGCGCCGGGAGACAAAGCCACTCTCCCCCTTTATGGAGAGCACAGAGGGGTACTGTTCCCCCCTTCACCTGGGCTGCTTTCTGCTGGCACAGCCTCCTTGCAGCGTGGGCAATTTCCATGTCCGCTTGCTGTATGTAGGAAGCAACCCTCCCCCTCCCATCCACGGAGAAAGTAAATGGAGCAGGCCTAGATGCCAAAAGGGAATAGGGGGGTGTGGGGGGTGTCTGGGATCTGCTCCTGAGGCCAGAGGATGCAGATCTAAGATGCTGACTCTTTGCATCTTTGCGCAGCCTGACAGCCGGCGCTCAAGGCCACTGCACGCATAGATACTAGAGGTGGGATTTTTGAGAGTAACCTGAAGGGAATTAGACGCTCAGGTCACACTGCAGTTAAACGGAGACTGGCTGTTTGGGTCCCTTAGGCACCTTTGAAAATCCCAGCCTGCCCTATGAATTCAGCAAAGCACAGAAGAACCTGCTAAGCTGAAACACAAGTTGTATGTGGTAAGGAGTAAGTGGCTGGCTACTCCTACATCAGGATAAAAACATCTTCCTTGTCTGCTTGGGTTTGGCAGCAAATCAGTAAGTTTGAAAAATACAATTTAACCACCCTCTGGCTCTGTGGGACGATGCTGTGAGTCCTCTCACTGCAGTCATCCCATCTTCCCACCGCTGCTCCAGCTCCCAGCCCCACTCCCTGCTCCTGCCTTCCTCCTGGGACAGAGCCACACCATTTTCTTGCCTCAGCAAAGTCTGATTTTGCTTAAACTTGGGAGGACCCATGAGCCAGACCTTTGCCACCAATGACCCCAAGGACTGACCGCCCACCCCCACCCCCACCCCAGCTCCAGCCCGGTGTGGACTGAATGCCTGGGGAAGGAGGGAGCTGAAACCCGGCTTTCTGTGCTGCATACCTTGTGGTCCTAACCTGTCCTGCCCTGCTGGCCATGCTGGGATTCCTGTCACTTGAGGCAAAACGATCTTTTCAGTGGTAGGTCTTGACTGTGTTTTTTTCTTTCAGGATTTGCAGAGGGGAGCAGGCACTGGAGGGGGGTGCTCGAACAGGCGGTTTTGGGTGCAGATCTGTGGCACTGCACAGGCATCGCTTCACCAGGGGTCAGAGGTGTAAGTGGCTTAGGCAGCTACAGTGGAGAGCAGGACAGGTGTGTGGGACCTAAAGGCTTGTCTGCAATGGGAAGCTGGTATGGTGTGAGGAATTCACGCAGCAGATTGGTATGTGATAACTACGGTGCTGCATGTTGCAGCTCTGACTGATTTTGTGTGAGCTTCCCAGTAGAGACAATGCTTGCAAGGCAGCATAATGGAGAACCTTACGTCCTCAAGGCGCTTGGTTAAATAGGATTAGCTAAGTTGCTTAGGCTTTGCATGCTGAGTGGAATGATGCCCAAATTCCCCTATACATTTGTTTTATATGTGGTTATTTGGTGGTGTGGGGAAGTGAAGCCCCTTTGAGAATTCCACTGGAGGAATAATGTGGAGAAGCAAGGCAGGCACTACGCTCTCTGCCTCAGAAATTAGTCAGTGAAATGATTCCCGTGCCTGTGTGGTGAAGAAGATTTGGCAGAACAGGAAAACACCAAATAGTGGGAATGACCAGCCTCATGTTGCTGCAGATGATATTGTAGTCGCTTCCATTTTACAATTTCCATCCCTCTTTTTCCATTAGCCAACCTGTTAATGCTCACAGAGATGCAGTGTCCTCATAGCTAGGCCAGGGTACATTTGGACACAAGAGATGCTGGAGTGATGGAAAAGTTGCTTGTCTGTTCTGGCCTGGACAAACTCGCCTTCACTAAACAAAAAAACTTTTGAGGAAAGCAAGCAGAGGCATCAGTACAACAACAATCAGTACAACCAGCAGCCCTCACTCACCTCTTTGCAAGTAAAGTTATGCAAAACAGATCTCACTCACAAATATCTTCAAATAATAGTCTCAAAAAATGAGATAAAAATTACTCTGAATTTTTAAAATAATTTCATGCCTTGGGTGGGGTGTAGAGCAAATGCATATAGGTGCAGGGAGAGGAGGCAAGTCCACTCCTGGCACGGCACAGACCATGCGGTGGCATTAGCGAGAGGCGCAGCACCCACTCTGGTCCCTGCCCGTGTGCTGGCTCTGCCTGCCCAGCGGCGCGAAAGCTGCAAAGAGCCACACGTGTGTGTGTCAGCAGCATCACAGGACGGTGCTGAGCCCTCCACCGTGCGGCACCAGGGCTCAGCCGTGACAGATGTTGTATGCTAATGCCGGGGTGAGAGTCGCCCCGGGCAGACACACGGCTGCGGGAGAGGCTCCTTGGTGGCACGGCATGAAAAAGCCATCTTTATCCTCACGTGCGGGAGCAGCAGCATGGCCACAGCCTTCTCCTTGGCTACTGGTGGGTCCCCTCTCGCAGGAAGCGGCAGGAGCTTGCTGAAGCAAGCGGGGTGCTCTCGCCGCTCACTTTTTCCAGATGGTTGACGTGCACAGCAAACAATAGCCGGGACAGCATGGCAGGGCACACCGCCGAAACCTCCCCCTGCATACAGAGCAGTGCGGGGCCCATAATTAGCGTCCCTGCTCATGTCAGGCTGAGACCGTTCCCATAAAGATGAATTCCCTCCCTGTTGCTCTGAGGGGGGATGTTCAGCCAAGGGTGGGCTGGACGGTCCCGGGATGGGAGGTGGTGGGGATTAGCTCGCAGTCTGGCCTGCCTTGCACAAGCCTTTGTGAGGATATACAGAACAGTTTTGTTTCCTTAAAGAGCAAACCTGGAAGAAGCATGTTTTGGCCTCTCGGTGGAGGTATCTAAAGTATTAGACATTCTGGATGCGCGTGTGTGCGCATGTGAGCAGGGAACAAAAACTACAAATAAAAAGCCTCTAACTTTTCCTCCACTGCCTTTGCATGTTGACACATGCAGCACCCAAGAGCAGCTATTTCCTTGTGCTGTTTCTAATCCAGTCTTTTCAGCTACTTCTAATTTAAAAGTACTAAAAATACCAGCATCAAAACCTTCACTTGGCTCCATGCATGTTCAGCTTCCCGGAGCTACCCGATCCATAGTGTCTTTCTTCTTCACCTTACGAGGCCCACGACCGTGCCCACAGAGCAGGGGCAGGCGGGGAGAGGTTTTCACCAGTAACCTTGAAGCCAGGATGTTGGCAGGGCCCTGCCTTTGCCATGGCCTTGAGCAGCACCCCAGCTTTGAGGTCACTGCTGAAAATTCATGCTGGAGGAAGATGAGAAAAGCTTTTGGCTGGGCCGAGGGCACTAGGTAATTCCTTGCCCTTGTCCTTCTGGCCGTGCTGCTGACCAGAGACAAAAGAGGGGACACTAGAAGTGAAATCCCAGTGACGAAACCCACCCACCCTCCAGGCACCAGAGTGATGCTCATTCCAGTGCAGAAGTGTCTGTGGTTTCTGTGAAATGTGGGTCCACACTCAGGGGCTTAGGGAGCTCTTGTGGACTTTGGGGTTGCTGCACTCCCTGCATGGGAAAGATCATGTGTCCGTGTGCGTGTGTGTAGCTCTGTGCCTCACAAAAGACATTCAAAGTGCTGTAGCTTTTCTCCTCTTTAAAATAATGTGGAAGTATTATTTTAATAGTAAAACTAGAAGTCTTGCCATGAACTCGAACAACGTCCACCTTGGGAAGCATCTGTCAAACGTGCTACTTCCAGGACAGTCACTGCTAGCAGGGTTTTCTCCCTCTTTCATTGCCCAGCAGTGCTGGGATGACAAAAATGCAAACTGCTGGGAGCAGCCGGGCTGGAAACCCTCCCTTAGCCGGCCCGCAGCAGCTCTTGCATGGCTCAGTGTGTATGTGGGGGACACGCTCCCTCTGGGTCGAGCAAAGGGCACGCAGACGTTGGGCTAGTAGGGCGCACTGCAGCAGCTCTGAGAAATCGCTGAGAAAAATGCACACCTTGGGTTTACCTCTACCTGCTCCGAGCTTCTGCATCCAGACTATGACTCTGCTGCAGGCGAGCAGGTTGTCCTGCCAATTACTCCACCACATTTCCCCAGCCAGGCACCTGTGCCCAGTTACTGATATCCAGCTGATATCCCTCCCCACGGCCCTCCCAGTTGGTAAAGTCTTGTTCTGCTCTGGTGTGAAGGCACGGTCAGAAAGGTTTGGCATGATCTGCTTTCAGATGGAGCACCCAGCATAGGGTGCCACAGAAAATGAAACTGCTGTGATGCTTGAAGGGGAATGTAGGGCTGGATTTCTGCAGGCTCGTAGCCAAATGAGATGTACCACCGGGGCATTTTGGTGCAACTGCACTGTCTATGCGGACTACATTATGAAGGCAAAGACTATTTTTCCTGAAGTATTTAGTGGTATCTGCAGATGTCCAGATGCTTAGACAGTATATGGGGAAATCCTGTTCTCTCTGTGCTCTGTCCTCATACCCTGTCTCTAAACCTCCACTGATGCCGCTGGTCAGAGACCCTGGATTAAAGTGACCTGACTCACTGTCAGACACTCTTGTCTTCTTAAATCCCTTAATTTTGCCAAAATTATGGCTTTTCTGATGAGGGAAAAAGTAGGCAAGAGATGGGGGCCAAGCACACGTTAACAGGTGATGTCAGCTCACCTGTGGTCCTCAGGCTGGGATTTGGAAACCTGAGTACGTCGGTGTCTCACTGCAGGTTCGTGAGCTGAAAGGACGAGGCAGTGCAGCAGCCGCTCTGCAGCTACTGCTCACCCAACTTCCACCAGCAGGGTTTTTCTTTTTAATTTTGGGTCACCTTCAACCAACCTCATGCCCTGTATAAAGTGTTGCTGGAGCTGGGAAGGAGAGAGCGAGTGAAAGTGGCATCTGAGAAACGCCGATTCACGTCTGCAAAGCAATTGTGCTGCTCTTGGCAGTTGCAGGTGACAACCCTAACGAGTGCCCAAGAGCAGATGAGAAGTTTATGGGCTGTTAATAAACTGTAACCAATCCGTGAATGCCGGCGGGTTGTGTTCAAGCTGTTTGGGGCCACAGGTCCTTGGGAGAGCTTGCACTTGCTCTGCCTTTATTTCATCGTAGCAGAAACATGAAAGCATGTGGCAGACTCTTGATGTTTGTTACAGTGAATAGACATATGTCCCTCACACTAGCATGTAGAATATCTAATTAAGTTACACAATGATAGCTTATACCCAGGGGCAGTTGCAAACAAGACGCTGTCACACTCTTAAGAACACAAACAAAATGAAAATTGCCTCTTTATACATTATAATGAATATGTTTTCAATACATTAAAAGTTCATTTACTAACAGACTCTGTAAGACCGGGTGGATTTCTGCTAGTATCATTTCAGTTTTTGCAGAAGGATCGGTTTGTATGGTTAGGATTAGGGACAGGTTTGTTAATGAAGCTACTGAATATTTTTCCTCCATAGACCTGAAAGAAGAAATGAAGTCTTAATCGTGTGTTTATTGTGCTGTCTCAAGCAAATCCTGCTCAGAGCCCCATCTCAGGAGGGGTTCTGCCTTCTGCAGGACACATAGGCTGTGGAACTCTGTCTCCTTTTCTCCCATCTCCCCACTGATCCACTAGCTTTTTGCGTTTTTGCAGGCAAGAAACAGTCACCCTGAAGCTTGATGACTTCAGGGATTATCTCCCACTTCTGAGCTGGGTATGCCAGATGCCAAGGTCTGTCTGACAGGATGGTGCTTGAGTGGTGCCCAGGGGTAAGTCTTGATCTGGGTTCCGCTTCTCCTGTGAGCATCTCAGATGGGTGATGCTTCTTTCCTCCCCTCGCCATTGCTACAAAACACTTCAAGCAGTACAAAAGCTGCCTGGGCATTGCAGCCCGTTCCTCTTCGCACAAGAGAGCTCCATTCCCATTAAGGCACTTTGGGAATTTCTCTACGTGAGAATAATTAAATTGTGCAACACTTGTGTGGGCAAAGCCTGCAGGTGAGAAGGCTGTTCTATTTGGAGTAATCCTCACAGACCTCCCCTAGGCCTTGGTTAGGTGGCACTAAGCCATTCCCAGCGTGCCGGTGACATGTGACAGTCATGCTTGGGGAAAGTCCATCGCTTCCATCTCTACCTTCAGCATAACCAGGAGTCAGTCCCTGGGGGGGCTGCTTCCCTTCTTTAACCCAGCTTTAGTTAAACCTTCCCTGAAAAAGATGAACAAACCGAGGGACTGATACTGCTGGGCATGTTGCTGAGCTGTGGTTGAGGCTTCCCACTTTATGGTCCCCAGGTCACTCCCGGCTGTCCCTCCACTGCATAAACCAGCTTACCATGGAGTGTGTTGCCCTGTACTATACCTGGGATATTTTATAGGGGCCAGGTGATTCCCTGAGCCAACTTCAGGCACTTAAACAGGGGCTGGCTTTCAGGGGCTGCTAGCTTAAGGGATATGCAAGCATGGCCTCAGATGGCTTGAACTGGCCATCCTGGAAAGTGAGGAGCAGACGGAGAGGGTCCCGAGGGGCCAAATCCCTCCTCAGAGCACCTCTGCCCAGTGCCTGGCAGACACAGCCCCTGCAGGAAAACCAGTCCCCAAAACTTATCCTAGTTAGCACAGGGGAAGGGGCTGTAGTTACGCAGCCTCCCCTCTGACATCTCACATGTCAAGAGCCCTTCAAAAAAATTTTTTTTTCTCACCACAGCTCATCTCCCCCCTCCACCCCCTTTAAGTTTCTTGCCCACTGTGGCTGGCATTCTGGCTAGGAGAAAGGTTCCCCTGACCCCTTCTGGGACACTATGCCTGAGCAAGGCTCCCTCGCACCTCTCTTTGTGTGCCTTTTGTGCTGGCTCACAGCACTGCAGAGAGCCAGGAGCTCGCCTGCTTCCCACTGTCTCTGAGAAGCCGGGGCTGGCAAGGGAAAATGCTGGGTTCTGCCTGGCTCTTGGGGTCACCAGGCTTTGCCAGTTTTGAGATGGGGAGCAGGTTCCTGCAGTGCCGGTGCGCCCAGCTCCCTGCGCTGCCTGCTGTGGAAGAAATCTCCTTTCTATGTTGCTTGGGCAGCATTAAAGAATCCAATTATTTCTGCTGGGGGAAAGGAGTGGAGGGTGTGGAGAGAAACTTGGTGGGCTATTGAGCACAGCCCCAGATGAAGGCTGAGCACTGGAGGGGGATGGCTGAATTCAAACCTTAGTGGGTCATTTCTCCCACAGAGCACACCGACAGCTTTTGCTGCCTCAGCTCTGCTCTTTGGAAAGTCTGTAGCCTTCCTGCCCCTGCGGTACGTATATCTCCAGACTCCTTTCCCTTAGGCACAGCAAGCCAAACCCTGCTTGACTCCTCAGGAGGAACAAAACAAGCTCCCTCTTCCCAAAACTCTGCTAATTTCCTACTCAAAAAGGATTTTTCTTATAAAAGTGACTAGCACTGTGACCGCTTTTGTAAAAAAAAAGAAAAAAAAACCCTACAAAAAAAAAAAAAAGGGAAGTGTGTGGTTTTTTCTTTTTTTAAGCAGACAAAGACATTTATAAATGTGTGTCTTATACATATATGTATATGTCTTTCTGAAAATAGCATTTAACAAATGCCTTCTGCATCTGCAGAATCCTCCAACAATCCTGACACTGTGATCAATCTGTAGGCTGGTGATGTTTGCTGACAGTGATTGATTGATTTTTCCTGCTAATAGGATCAACATTGGGAATATATTAAACTAAAAGGCACACTTCTGACTCGCAGGAAACACCCCGTGTATTGGGCCTGATCCAATTGTATTGGTTTTGGCAGCAGGATGCAATGATTGATGACAGGCAGGGAGTGGAGGGCTGCTCGGAAGAGGAGTCTGATTCCCTCAGTGCTCTCTCCATGTGCATGACACTGGTTTCCTGCTGGGACAGGGACAGGCGTAAGAAGGGACAATGGAGCAGGGTGGCCCATCCAGATAACCTCTTCTAATGCATATGGTGAGATCTGACCTGCCAGTTCAAGAAGAGGAGGCAAAAAGCTGATGGAAAATTAATTCTCAGGAGTTTGTCAAGACATCTCCAACAAGTGAAGATAAATGGCAGAACAAAACTTCTAAAGCTAATCCCAAGAATGGGGATGAATGAAAAAAGGGAAACACTCTTTTGCATTTACATCCATCTTTTAGGGTAAAAGCCCTGGGGTAAGCGCCCAGGCTTTTGGAGGATCTCGACCCTGGACCGTTTGTAACTCCTGAGAGGTTTGAGCACCCCCAGGGCTATTCAGGCTGTGTGTGTGTGTGTGTGTGTGTGTGTGTGTGTGGTGAACAGGCTG
>JAVJGJ010000014.1:64720461-64745604 GCA_035590215.1 Microhierax caerulescens | reverse complement strand
AGAGGGGGCGGCCAGCGGTCCCGCACCACGCTCTGCGGCTCCCGGCGGCGGGGCCGGCGGCGGGAGGCGCTGAGCTCCCCTCCCCGGCACTCGGGCGGCGTTGCCGAAATCCGTGACCCGGGAAGCGCTCGCAGCCAGGGCGCTGTGTAATCCGCTGGCGCTGGTTCATTGCCGCGCTGGGTGCGGGGCTGCCTCCGCACACGCACAGGGAGCGCTCGCATGGCCGCAGCACAGGCTGTTGTCATCCACCCGCCGGAGCGGTGAAGTTCCCCGCTGCTGGAGCGTCTGCCCGCTGCGCACCCTGCCCGGGGCGGAGCGGGGGGGGCTGCCCTCCTTCGGGGGGCCCGGCAGAGTGGAGGTCGCTGTCTTCTGTTACCACAAGTACCTTTCCCCAGTTTACAACTAGTTTTCTGAGGATTGCAGCACCTTATCGGTTTGGCTCGTCTTGCGGCCAGAACTTTTTCACCTGGAGACTTCTATCTGCATAGTTTACCTAACGGTGTCCTTACCTTGATCTGTTCTTTGTCTGCCAGGACTGACTCCCTTGAGTAGAAGTCCTTTCATTCATCAGATTTGACGACTTGAGATGGTGGGGACTTGAGAGGGCGAAGCACTTGAGAGCTTGCCCTGAACTTTGTGCACACTCTTGTTTAAATCAGAGTGCGGTAATTTGGACAGGACACGTGGCAATACTTCAGAGGTGCTCCAGGGGAGGTTTAGACTGGATGTTAAGAGACATTTCTGTACTGAGAGGGTGGTCAAACACTGCAACAGGCTTCCTAGAGAGGTGGTTGATGCCCCAAGCCTGTCAGTGTTTTAAGAGGCAGTTGGACAATATCCTTAATAACGTGCTTTTAACTTTTTTGGTCAGCCCTGAATTGGTCAGGCAGTTGGACTAGATGATCATTCCAACTAAACCGTTCTGTTCTTTCTACCTTCTCCTTTCCCTGACAGTACAGGCTGAGGAAATCTCTTGATGACATTCCTTCCCAGCCCTGCACTAGCAGAAGGGATTGAATGGGTAACCGTGTCCCAGCCTGGGCATTGGCTCTGTCACTTTGTGGGAAGGAGGCATGTACCTTCTGATGGGGGTGAGAGCTGTGGATTGTCTTGATGTAATGTGACCATCTGAACAAACTTGGAAAAAGTATGCGTCAGGTGTGGGCTTTTAAAGTCATCTGTGTTCATCCAGTTTAGCTGGATTTTCACAGGATGGCAAAACCCCACATCTCTGATACTAGCGAGGCTCAAAGATCAAGCCCTGAAATCTGAAGCAGGATGCACTCCTCAGCTAAGTGGTTGCAAATCTTTTTGGAGGTGAGCACAATACCTGTTCATTTCCCCATGGATTTCCTGAGACAGACACACATTCACACCTGAACACACCCCACCCTTGTACTCATTTTTAGAAATGCCTGGATTGTTTCCCTTGGAAGAACATAATAAAACAAAAGACCCTGAGAACAACAGTGCTCCTTCAGAGCAAAGTTCCTTCTGTCTGCAAAGTGGCCAACCATAAACATCTAAAGGAGAGCATATGAGCAGTACAGGTCTACGTCTGCCAGGGTCCTGGGGGTTCTTGTAGGCTTCAATGGCTGGGACCAGCCTCCCCCAGGACCCACACTGTCTCATGCCAAGGGCCCAGGGGATGTTAGCTCAGCCTGGGGCCTTCAGTCCCTGCCTCAGTGCTGTAGGTCTGCCCGTGTGTGCCCCTCTCTTCTGGATGGGGCTGCAGAGAGCTGCTCTTCTGGACAGACTCCTCAGACCTAGCTCACAGCCTGCCACGCAGAGCTCTAGGCCCAGCATGGCGTAACTGCTGCACTGCATTCCCTGCGCTCACCTGGAGTTGGGTAACAACGAGACTGTTACTTGCCTGGAATGCCAGGGGGCTTTCAGCTCCAAACACACTTTGAGGGACGCCTATCACAAAGGTTACAGGTGAAAACAGGGTTTGATTTTATTTGATTTTTCTGAACCTGTTTCTGAGCTGATGCTCACAAGCATTAACCTAATGCGCACCTGTAGCCAGGAGCAGACCGATGGGTTCTTCAGTTTGGCTTGAAAAAACATCCCTTGCAGTCTGGCAAGGGCAAGTCACAGAGCTGCAGGAAGGAGCAGGAGCAATACACACCAAGCAGTTCGTTTCCTGAAGAGTGAGACCTTGAAGAGCGAGGATCAGAATTGACCACACACAAAAGAAGAAGAGGAGGTGTGTGGTACCATGGGGTATTTCCAAAACTGTGACATATCCATGACAGGCACACTTTTTGCCTTCCAAAACTTGCTCCACTGTGCTTCAAGGCCAGTGATCCATGAAAAGCACTCTGGTGCTTGCCCCACGCTTGCTTTGCCTGCAGGGATGGCTGAGAGGCAGCAGCTCCTGATGGTGCAGTAAGCCTGCAGCCCTCCCAAGTACAGGCTGCTCTGCACAGGCAAGAACACCTGGGGAAATGGAGCCAAGGGAAGGGCAGGGCCTGCTCCTGTCACAGACTGGCAATGGGAAAGAGAGCTGGACAGTCAGGGTAGGAGGAGCAAGAGCAGCAGGCAAGGACCTTGCCAATATGGCTCGGAGGAGCCCTGACAAGGGGCTGTGCTCAGTGCTACACAGAAAAAGAAGCAACCCCTGGGAGTCTAGAAAACTTCATGCCCCTGGAAGAGGCCACAAGGGCCTCTTCCCCGGAGCAGGAGCAGCCGGCACCTAGCCAAGATGGCCTGAAGGAGGCCTGGCAAGGGGCCATGCTCAAGGCTGTAGAGGAAGGCAAAAAAACCCTGGGGACACTTGCTAGGCCACCCTGGGGGGAAGAAAAGCCTTCCTCTCCTCGACTGCAGGGCATGAGAGGCCACCTTCATGGTGCATCAGCAGCACCAGTGACCTAGCCAGAACAGAGCAGAGGAGCCCTGACAAGTGGTCATGCTTAATGCTGCAGAGGAAGGCAAAAAAACCCCCGGGGACCAGTGCCAGTCTGCCCAGGGGGAAAGTTCCTTCCTTCCTGACCCCAGAGTTCCCTGAGCATGTGAGCAAAACCTGCATCCTCATCCCACAGGCTGGTCACACCTTCCAGGAGATGCCCCGCACCTCCTCAAACTGGAGCCATCTCGGGGGCTCCCCAGAGTGGCAAGAGGCACCTGGCCTCATTGACCTCAGGGATGAGAATCCTTCCTGCACGTGGCAGGACACCAGTGGGTGCTCCAAAGCACTAGGACCCCTTGCAACATCTGTGCATCCCATTTCTTACACTGCTGCTCCTGGCACTGTAGGGGTTGAGGATGGTGAGTTCTGCAGTGCACCTCAAGAATGCATTCCCTTGGTCTTGCCATGGCTATCGAGCTGAAAATTTTTTCCCTCCATCAGATGAGCTCTGCATGTGCCCCCCCTGGGAGATGGCCTTGCAGTGGAGAGCCTCCAGCAGCCTCATCCAGCCTCTGCTCTTCCTCCCTCAGCCCCTCCAAGTAATTCCACCAGCTCCTCAAGGAGGTCCTCTCAGATGTCTTCATGCTTCCCCTGGGCCAGCTCTGTCCTGATGGCCAGGCTGGGCAGGCTGGCAGCAGGACACAGGAGGACACCCCCTTTTCTCCTGTCCCAGGGCATTGTGACTGCTGCATTGCTGGGTGGTAGCAACGTGACACAGCAGTGACTGGGCCACCATTGCAGCCCTTCCCACCATCCCTCCACCCAGCATCCTTCAGTGGGCAGCCTTTGGGGTGCTGGCCCTGAGGCAGCCCCTGTGCCCAGGGCGGGTGTCCCTGCCCTTGGTGGCCATGCACTGGGCACAGCTGCTGGGCATCCCTGACTTGTCCTCTGCCACTCAGCTCCCAAGGACAAACCTAGTGTTGTTCCTCTTCTCTCAGGCAGTGGCAGAAACCAACCCTGCAGCCCAGAGACCACCCCTCTTAGCTGTCCCCTCTCTGTGCCAGAGCTAAGGTCCATGAGGCCACACAGTGAGGAGGACCAGGGACTTGATGTAGCTGGACACAAACCCTTTTCTGGGGGCATAGGGGGAGGCATCTCAGCAGCCGCAGCCTGGGGGAAAGCCAAAGTGTAATAGAGCCATAGGATGGGATGGACGGTGCCAACAGCCAGCCATGGAAATAACACGAGCTTGGGAAAATGAGTGGAGTTTACAGTAGCAGGACGGAAAGGTTGGTCATTTTCAGACCTAGAGCATTTGGATCCATGCCCAAAGCACAGGCAGGCAAATGACGACTGTTCCAAACGGCAAAAATAGCCCATTGCTGCTATCACACTCACACCCCCTTTCCCACTGAAACCAAGCTGTGCAGTTGGCCGTGTTTATCCAGGATACAAAATGGACTTCGTCCAGAGTAAAACTTTCAGGGCTCATTTGTGACTTTAAACTTTCTGAGAATTATTTGCCTACTTTGATTTGTGGGAAGATGTTCAGATCTTAACTAAAACCCTGGCAAATGTGTTTCCTTTAGGAATTAGTATTTTGAGTTCTGAGGGAGTAAGAAAGGTACTGTTCTTGCCATTTTGTACACTGGTGCCAAAACGAATATGTACATTCAGGTTATGTAAACAATGGCATTTATACCATATAGATTCATTTGGTCATGGTGATGCCAGAAGTTAAAGAAAGGGGTTTGGTTCCCTCTGCATGGACTTTGTAGAGACGTAGAGAGCATGCATGATTTCCTCACCATTCCTTACCAGTGTGCTGAGTGACATTTGCTACTCCACTGTTTATGGTGAGGTCTTCCTCTTGGAAAGGAGTCCTGAATTGTTTTGTGTTCTTTACCATATTTTTCTTTGCACTTCAATAGTGCTTTTCCTTCTTTGGCCTTCATCCCTCATATGCTTCTTGAAAGTCATGTCAGCTCTCTCAGCCTTTGTCTTCTTGCTTATTCTAGTTGTTTTCTTCTGTAGGCCCTCCATGCCCCTAATCAACTGCTTAGTCTTTGTCTGCCTTCATCCCAGGTAGTATTTGTCTTTCTTGAACCTGAGGAATGAGAAATGTCCCCAGTGGTACTGGTGAGTTCTGGCCATGGCTTTGCACAATACTTGCCTTTCCTATGGGAATGTCTTGCCTGACACACCAGAATGCATTTGCCTGTATCACATTTGTGGCTCATAGTCACCCTGTGATCTGCTCATACCTCTGGGAACATTTGCCTACTCCATTGTTTCAAGCTGGAGCAGAAACTCATGGCACCCCGCTTGATGTTGTGTTACCTCTTCCTGCCCTGCAGTTCTTCACACATCGTTTATTGATGTAGGGGTGTCTCCTCTGTCAGGGCTTCAGCTTGTAGGGAGTATGGGGGCTGTAGAACTATACTATGAGATACAGCTTTTTCTAGTTCATGGGTGCCACGAAATCCAGAATATAATGTTGATAAGGAAACCCACAATTCTTGAATGATGGTTTTCTGCAATCTAAATTTGAAAGACCTGACCATGAACTTCACTGTTTCGTACATTTGATGGCATCAAAGCATGAAGGGTGGAGCCTGAGAGTTGTGTTAAGGGGGTTTCCACCCATCAGTAGCCTGCTGGTGTCCAGCTCCATGCAGCCATGACCAGCAGATCCGGCACTCCACTGGCCAGCTGAGCATGGACACACTGTGCAGGTGGGCTCTGAAGTGCTGGTGGTGTCTTTTTAGTCACTTTAGAAATGGATGTCTGCCTCCTAGGAAAGAAAGCAACCACAGCTGGCATTCACTGAGCTTCCATTTTGGAAGTTTTGTTGGAGAAAATGCCATATTGGCAACAACACTGAAAAAGCTCCAAGAGCTGAAACACTGGTGGGTCAGCACGATGCAGTTTGTGGCACTGCTGTCTGTGGGGATATGCTTTACTCTCCAGGAGTGTGGGCAATGATTGCTGAGTTTTTAAATGAGTTCTGCAGGCATTTAGTGAAGAGGAAGGTTGTTGCTGGCAACGCTGATAAGGGTAAGAAGGTGGCCAGGTGGCCATCCAACAGTAGAAGGCAAATGCCTCTCTTTAAGAGTCCCTATGCACCTGTAAGGGAGCCGCAAGGGAGGACTGAAGGTTTTGCTTTTTGTACACCCACCTGAAACCACCTGAGTGTGTTGGTGTGATGAAATTACTGATGAAGTTATTCAAATACAAAGGAACTTATTTTTTTAATTAATTAATTAATTAATTAAAGACACTATGAAAAACAATCTTCTGGCACACACTTCATAATTAGTTTGCAACACTGGTGCAGTGAGTGCAGAAAGCTGCCAGATTGTATCTATTCAGTTAAAGAATCTCAACATTTTGACGCGAGCACAGTGTGACATGACATGTCAGGCTCGTGTGCATGTCCAAATGGGGATCTGAGAGGGCAGCAGGCAGAGTGAGGCTGGAAACAAATTCCCTTGCCATGAGTGCCCCCTGTCCAGAGGGCTTTGAGGAAAAAGACAGTCTTGAAGTAGCAAGGATTTCAAATTACATGGTATTTGTGAGCTAAAATGTACGCTTTGCGTTACTCTTGAAAACGAACCAGCAGCTAGTGCATTCTCCTCTCTGCAAAGGGCCATGCAAGGCAAATGAATGCTTTTTATAGCACATCCTGAAACAATTAGCTATAGCTATACTGATTGCATTCCTGTGCTCTGGGGGAACATAGTATGGGAATGCAATCCCATAAATTGTGCAATTCAGGTGTCTCTAGGTGCTTCTGGATAGATGAATGCATCAAACCGAGATCTCTGTTGACTATCAGGGGAACTTGCATATCTCGTCTCATTCCAGCCAGACACCTTTATAAAGGCATTGAAATAAGACTGTATTGATTTGGAGCAGAGTCCTTTCCCTTCTCTAGGCTAAAGGTGTAACATCAGGCTAAACCAATTTACAGTTTACAGCAGAAAAAAGCTTTTTTTTCTAAATTAGCTTACTTTATGTTATCTGACTTTCTTTCAAAATACCAAGAAATCTCTTCCTGGATTATATTAAATTGTAAATCTGTACCTAAATTATAAGTATTTTTTCTCATCGATCCCTATTTGCCATTTTCAGTGACACTTGAAAAGATTGTGTTTAATCCAGGAAAAAGGAGTTGTGGATCCTTTGTCCATACCATATGCTTTTCAGGCCACCAGGTAGATACCTAACACCAGTGCTGGACTGTGCTGAGCTGCGCTGGATCAGTTCATGGGGCTTGTTCCATCATTCTGTTTTCTGCCGCAGTCAGTATGACGCTAGGAAAGGTCCTTCTGTCTCAAACTTTCTTTCATTCACTGTGAGGTTACTAAAGCCTAAAGCAGAGTTGGATTAAGCTTGATATTGGGGCCTCTCAAGGCTTGGCCAAGACAACTTTCTCCTTCATATTATTTGTGTAGCTGTGCTTAGTTCTGCCTGTTCCAAGGCCTTGACATTATTTATTTTGGCAAAGACTTCCACCACTGCCCCACCACTATCACCGGTGCAGAAGTGAGGAGGCAGGATGAGTCTGGACACAGGTGCTTCCTGAGCATTCGCTGATGCTGACACAAGCAAGGTAAAAAAAAAAAAAAGTTTATTGCACCATTATGCTTCTGGAAAGGAAAATGTCTGTGGATGCCAAAACTGCACAGCACTCTGGAAAGCTGTCAGCCAGCCTTATAGTAATGGCAAAAGACGTTCTGAAAAGTGACATAATTTAAATCTTTTAATTTATATTGAATGCTCTTTCCTGCCTGCCTCGCACCATTCTGGTGGTAAGCATTTCTCCAGAGAAAGCACAAATTTACTTTTCTTTTTCAGGCATGAAGTCCTCTGACGCTTCCATTCTGCTGGAGTTTGGAAGTCCTTCCTGGGTTTTGTTTGAACTGTGGTACATCATCGGACAATACACACAAAAGAATCTCAATAGCACAAAGCTAAACATCCATCATCAAGAAATGAAATAGCTGAGAGTTTGTGGCAGCAGTAATTTGCTTTCTTTTCTATGTCTTATGGCACAAGGATATTTTTAAAAGTGCCTCAGAGACAAGAGTTACATTCCTCTTCTTGAAAGGAGCTACATAGTTTTTGAGAACAGAACTGACCCACCTTTAAAAATTATTTCATGTTTTAAATGTGTTTGATACAGGAGCTGTCAGCATTTGCCACCTATGGGGAAAAAAAGAAGCCCCTCAAAACAGCTTTTGCTTTCCCTCTCTGTGGCCCCTCTTTGCAGCTGGAAGGCTGATATAGTAGGTCTCCCTGATTGATGGGGGTGGGGAATTTGCAGGGTCCCCCGCAGGACCAGGCTGGTAGGTGCTCTCCACCCCACCTCCGTGTCAATGCTTCAGACAAGTTTTGAATCATGGTCATCCCCAACCTTTCTGCAATTCAAGGTACAGCCAGCATCCAGCCTGTCATCACCTCATCCTTCCTCTCTGTCATCAACATATAGAGCAATGGCCCAACCTATTGTCTCCTCTTGAGTCCCAGCCTCTCCAAACCTCTTTCCTCCTAACAGCAAAGTATTGACATATTTCTAGCCCAATTTTATTGCATTCATGATCGCATTTTAAAATGATCAGGATATGTGAGGATTATTTTGTGTTTATTCTTCCGTCTTTTTCCTTTTCTCGTACCACAGAGTGGGTGAGGAACATCTTTGGCAACAACACGCTGGAACACACAGTTAATTTATGCAGGGGCATTACAATTTTCTCATCCAGATGCCCGAGAATATAATTACACACATACTGTTGTTTCTAGGTGCTGAAGACCTTCAACAGCTGTAGAAAACATGCAAGAAATTCCAGCAGGTAAGGTCAGATATCAGCACTTATTTTCAAGTTCACTGTTAAGAAACAATGTGAAGTGGAACTTTTCAGTCTCATTCAATAGAACCATCTGCATTTCTGCGGTAACTAGAGATGGAAGGCAGCACAACACAGTGACCTGGGCACAGGTCAGTGATAACAGGCCAGGTCCTTCGTGCAGTGAATGATCTAAACACTCTGTCTGGCCAGCTGGATCCTTCTAGCATTAATTTGCTCTCTGTTCAGAAGAGCTGGCAACTGAGATCCTAATTAAAAAAAAAAAAAAATCCTGCAAGTTTTATGCAGAATGGTTGTATTTGACTTTAGAGTATACAAACATTTTTAAAAAGAAAAAAAAAAAAGTGTTTCCTACTTCTGCATCTCTTTTTATTTCCTGCCTTCTGCCCATGCTGAAGGCTGCCCATCCTGTATGGACCATGAGCCAATATGCCATTTCCGTACCAGCATCTAAAACCCCTCTGAGGTTAGTCTTTACCCTTTTGGAGAGCTGGGTTTTTCTTTTCCTAATCATGGCTACTTGTTTGAATTGGGTGAAGAACACTGCATTCACAGTTGCAGTCCTATGTCTTCTGTGTTTGTGTCAGTTTGAATCAAAATACTGTAATATTTATATATGTAACAGTAATGAGCCTCTGATAGCATTCACGTAGTTGTAGCTGAGATATGCAAATGGGACACGTTCAGGAGATCAGAATGTGGCCTAATAACATGTAAACCACAAAATATATCTGGAAAATTTTTATTTTTAGTTACACAGCAGTGAAGAGGTTTGGGAGATTAAACTGTTGAGAGATAAACCAGCTCTTGGTAAGAAGACAACACTTTCAGTCTTCAGGAAGAAGTTCAATGAAAAGCCCAAGCAGATGCAGAGAAGACAGAGTGCATTCTTTTAAATCACTTGGAAATTATCAGATCAGATAAGAAAAAAAATAATCAATAGGTTTCCCATGTTTCACATATTCTTTCTTTAAAAGGAACCAGTTATAAATGGTAATAACCTGGGAATTTTAAGTTTCTCCTCTCATCATTTAAGACTCAAACCAGCACTACCAACTCAGAAGTCACACTTGCCAATGATTTTTATCATCCTATATTCCATCAGGTTTGGGGGGCAAGCACTACATTGTTTGGGTTTTTTTTTCCCTTTTAAAGCATGTTTTCTTTTGATGTTCAATGTAATTTTGTGCTGTCAGTGGGTTTTGTTGTGTTAACATTTCACGCCTTTGTTTGGGCTGTTCAGGATCAATGTTGCAAGTAGAGGCCAGCAGCGAACGTGCCAGCAGTGCGGCGAGCAGCGAGGCTCACCGGGGCTGCCGAGCTGGGCCATAGGCCTCCAAAAGCTCTCTGAAAAAAAGTACAGCCATTTGATTTTAAAAGAAAAGGAGCAGCAGAATGTGTTTAAAAATTGCATGTGAAGTTGTCAGTATGACGTTTTGGAGTTCAATAAGCTTCTCTTTAAAGCTGCGACCAGCACGAATGCAGGTTTTTTACTGAATATTTACATTCCACGTCAGCGTCCTGTAACACAATAGCTCATGACAGAATGGAGCCCAATTCCAATTTGACAGGCTGGGTGATTTCCGTATCGCTCAACGTTGATGACCTCAGGACTTAATAAGAAACAGGGCAACAGAAATTCAGTGAAGCTAACAAGTCACTGAATATTTTTATTAAATGTTGAGCATTATACTTTAAAAGCAAGAGAACAGATGGCACCAGCGTCGGCTCGATGTAACCAGACACAATTCCCATTCCGCAGGGATGCTGTATCTCCTTTCAGCAAAGCTGAATTTGCAAAACAAAGTTACTATTGTGGCAGTAAAGCTCTCATGCCATGCTGAGTTTGCACAAAGACAGGCTGGAGCCTGCATTTATTTGGTGTCATCGGGAGAAGCATAGAAGAATGAGCGAGCGCTGAGCAGGTGGCAGCTTCTCCCGGGCCACCCCAGCGAGGGGCGCAGGCTCAGGCCCTGCTGCACCCCTGTGCAGCAGAGGTCGGGGCACAGACTTGCAAATGCGTTCTGCTGCTTTAGCCATTGTATTTTGCAAGCATTACCAATGAGGTAGCCGCTGGCTTCCAGCAGGAGGTGCCCCCCCCAGCCCCCATCAGGCCAGGGGTGCAGTCTGCCCTACAGACATGGCTGTACGAGCCCCCAATCCCAAATCCAATCCCTGCTCCCACATCCATCCGGAGACGGCTGTCAGCACAGAGCAGAAGCTCAGCAGCGGCATTTTCTCTGCTGGCAGGAGGCATTTCTCATCTCCCCGGGGTCACACTTCAGCGTCAAGCCCGCAGGCAGCACTCCCTCGTGCCCTGGGCTCCTGGTGCTCCCGGCACTGCCTTGCTGCTCCTGGCTTTTCCTGAGGTCGTGGCAGGCGTTGCAAGGCTACCGAAATGCTCAGATCCTGCTGGTGGTGGCCAGTACCATCTGCTAGCCCCCTCAGATGTGGGAGGAACAGATGCTGGTACCCGCTGAGTCACAGAGGTTGTCCCAAGAGCTCCGGCAGCGGTGCGGCCAAGCCGCTGGGCAGCAGGGCTCCTCAGGATGCAGCTGCGGTGCAGACGGTGAATAGTGCACTCTCTGCATCCCAATCCGAATGTTCTGAATATTCACCCCACGTGGACACAGGAGCCAAAGGCCAGGCCCCCTGCCCCGTGCAGGAGGCTGCATTCACAAGAAAGCAAAAATAAGCAAACAGGCGGCGGGAATCCCCATCAGCGAGGGCATGGCTGCTTGACCGGACAGACATGGATGTTTAAACCCTGACAGTTTTTACTGAGTCGAGGTTTGACGTCCACTCTCTGGCAACTACGAGATGGAAAGTAAGAAGACCCAAATAGAAAATTCCTGCTAACTAAACTGTGTTTGGTTAATTACCTATGATGCTATAAAGAGATACTCATAACCTAGGCACTCAGGTAAAGGCAGGGGAGTAGCTCAAAAGCCAAAAGACACCAAGCTCAAGTTTGTGAGCACATGCAGAATCACTGCTTTTCTGTGTCCTGTGGGTCCCCCCAACGGTGAGACACCCCCCCTCCAGCCTCCCCTGGGCACCCAAACAGGTGGGAAATACTTGCTTTTGAGCAGACCCTCACCTGGTGAAGATTTCAGCTCTGCCTGGCTCTACTTTCCTGGCAAGTCTCCTTCTCTTTAGACCAAGCTGGGCTCTTTCACTGAAGGGAAAGCCCGCCCTGCGCTAACGCTACCTCACTCAGCCAGGATGCCGAGACAAAATTCTTTCTCAGCAGTCAGGACAGACTTGGCAAACAAGATAAACCTTAGATGGAGCTAAATCCAAATAATTCTCTAACAGCAGTTTTACTGAAGCTTGAATTAATTTTAGCTGGCAGCTCACTTACTTGGCTCGGTATTAAAATTCTTCTCAACTGTATTTTTATCTGCTTCTGAAGAATAAAAAGTAGCATAGCATCTTACTTAATTTTTCTAGAGTAATGGATGAAAAAATCGCTGAAGATCACGTCTCAAAATCATAGTCAAAACCTTTTTGCTTTTATTCTATTTAATGCTTAATATCTGGGAAAATACAATAAATAATTTTTCAGTCTAGAACAATTAGATGTTACGCTTAATAAAATGTTCCAAGAGGATGTAAAAATAAATTAATATCTTACTATTTAACTTCAATGACAAAGCAGGTCTCAGTTTCAGACAACTGAGAAATTTTCAGCCATGAAAGATAAATGAACGTATTCTGCCTTTCTGTAAACACATGGTTATCATTGAAACCAATGCAAGAGAGATACTCACACACACACACACACGTGCCTGCATCAGAGGGCAGAATCTGGCCGAGATCTTACAAAAATGGTAGTTTGCAGTTGCATGTGTGTATTTTTTTTAACAAATAGAACTGCAGAATGTTCATGTATCATATTTTCCAAATCCTGCAACCGCAACTTATATGAAACATTAGCATATAAAAAGTCATCACTGTACAACAACTTTTTTAAAAGTCAGTTGTCAAAAACATAAAAAACAGCTAATTTATTAAAACCAGATATATTGTTTAAGTGCTAAGGTTTGCGTTAGCTTTAAGCACAAGAATCTATTAAAACATAAAAGGCAAAAGTGGCTCAGAAAATGACAAACTCTCTAACAACATACTTACAGCTTTACTAACACTTACCTGACGCTATAGTTAATTGAAAAACAATGTAAACACAATGAGGTACAGCTACCAACAGACATTTCTCACAACTGTGCAAACTGCGGGCCTCATCCTGCAAACACTACTGGCTCCAGAGCTTCCTCCCAGGGCCAGTCCCACCGAGCCTGCCTGCAGCAACCTGCAGCAGCCCCTGCACTGCCACTTGCAGGAAGGGGTCCTGTGACCCTCCTGTCATGCACCAAATACCTTTAAAGCCTCAGATTTCAAACTGATGCGAATGTACACGTCAGTTATTTAGACTTGAAAAGGTGAAACAGCTTCTGAAAAGTTTTATATAAATATTCCTTTAAAACTATTAGAGGTTTTCTATTTCAAGGTAAATCTAATAAAATATTGAACTGCTTTTAAATTAGGCAAATAGTGTTTGTGCTGCTTTTTGTAAAAAAGCAACAATATTCCTTGCTGTAACATACTTTCTATGTTTCCAGTCACTCTTCCCTTGTATTTTACAAAAAGTAAGAGGCAGAGATATTATAATTTTGTTGGCGCAATCACCTGTGGATTTCTGAAAGTCTGATGGATTTTTTTGTCATGACACTGTATCTGAAGTTCACCCTGTTTCATGAGTATTTCCTCCAGTTTTATTCTGCTGCTTCGCTCTTCTCAGAACCACCTCCAGCTGAATTATCTGCTTCATACTTTTTATCAAGAGCATCTTCAAAGGACTTCCCACTGCAGTCATAGGTTTTACTTGTAGATCCCATATGTGTTCGAATGCGAGCTCCTGGCTGGTATAACTGCATGGCTGGGCGATCCTAGAAGAAAGGAGATGTGGTTAATGCTCTGGGACACCTGTGAGGGATACGTATGTGGGATTTTAAAGTGACGAATGTTTGTGAAGAAAGTAGATTTTGTGTTAAATCACTTTACATTTCGTAAGACCCACGAAAAAAATGGAGTGTAATGAGAACTGACTATTTAATATCTGTCTTGTGTAGAACACTATTCTTGGGAGCCAAGCATTTTGAATAAATACAGCTGCAAAACCTAAAGATCCTACAATACATTTGACATAAACAAGCAGACATACTGCAGTCAACTATCAAACACAGTATTACAGGCAGAACTTGAAAAATGTTACACCATTCACTAACACCAACCGAGAACAGCCTGCACACTTGCAACTCTGCAGATGAACAACAAATATTAAACACAAGCATTTAAAAAAAAGACACATTGGAGAACAGTTTAGCAGGTAACAGCTAGAAAACTATCCTCAACTGAACTTTACCAATTGATATGTGTGCAGTACCCTTCAAATCATCACTCATTACCACAATTTAAACATGGAATGTACATTTGAATTATACATATCAAAATGAAATTGCACAGTTATCGTTCCACTTCATCATGCCTTCCATACTGAGAGTATGGGAGTTGGGGAATTCACCCACTGATAATAAACAAAGTGAGTACAATTTGAGTATTCACAGGCTTTACGAGTGACCCAATCATACACTCATGCTGATCTGGTCACTGGAAAATGGAAGAAGGAGCCAGTTCAGAAGGAAGAGACACCTCAGACTGGCAAATGGTGATGTTGCATAGCTCCTGAGAGCACTTTTCAGTCTTGAAATTTCAGTAAAAAAACATACTGTTTAGAAAGTCTGTTTAAGAAGTCTTTTTCTACTAAGAGTGTTTTACTCTCACAAATACCAGTTTTTAATGTTATGAAGCAATCCATTCACCAAAACCTAAGCTTATTGACCAAAGTCTTAAGTTCAGCAAATAAAATTTAACAGCCTGTTTTAAGAAAGTGGCAGAGCACTGAAACTGTCCTACATCAAACTACATTAACTTACAACTGCCTTCACAATCTGAAGTAATTCTGGTCTTTTGTTCTTTCATTCTTATTCCTTATTCCCAATACACATTTTCCCCTTTTCTTTCTTTTTCCTTCACCTTTACCTTTTTTGCTCC
This sequence comes from Microhierax caerulescens, assembly GCA_035590215.1. Lineage (NCBI taxonomy): Eukaryota > Metazoa > Chordata > Aves > Falconiformes > Falconidae > Microhierax > Microhierax caerulescens. The sequence goes on along the minus strand of JAVJGJ010000014.1, from coordinate 64,730,769 downwards.
ACTTTTTTCCCTGCATCTCTTTAGACCAGATACCAAGATTCCCTACTGGGGCATACAACTAGATCATTCTAGTTGGTGCTTTGTAGTGTGGTATGAAATGCGTAATACACATCTTTCTACATCATAAATATCTGCATAAAACTAGATCCTCTGACAAACAGTACCCATTGGGAAGTTTGTAATAAAGGGTCCAAATGATTTTTCATACCACAGACTCTGAACCTTGCAGTTTGCATGAAAGCTAGCACAACTGTTACTTATACCAGAAATTTCCCATTTTCTAATTAAATCTTACAAACTTCAGATACAAGTTTGATCTCTGCCTAAAAACTTTTGTTGGCATTGTTAATTCTACAGGTAAGTTTTAAAACTCAGCCCCTAGCTCTCCTCTACGTGACAAATACTCTAAGGAAAAGTCACCACACTGCAAAAAACTTCACTGATGCTGCTTATTGTCTTTAGGGAACAAATCTAGCACTTGAAGTGTGGACTAATCCAGAGGCTCAGCAAGCTACCAGATGTGTGAGGGGAAGAAATAAAGGAGGCAGCTTCTTAAGGCTTGACCAAAGGCCCCCCAAGACCCACCATACAGTTCCAAGACTGCAGATTATTTTGCCAGATTTCAAGAGCAGCATTGCAAGCATGAGGGAAATGGGTTTTCCCATCTTCCTGTTTCTGAACTAGCCATTTTTCTGACTTTTCTACAGCCTGAGCTGCTGGTGTACGTGGAAAGTGGCTAACGTGTATATGCAGATAAAACCTACCCATACTGCCCAGCTACCCTTTGGATAAACAACAAGTGGGGCACACCAGACTTTCTGTGTTTGCACAAGGTGATTTACTTTACGCACACAGTGAGTCCACCCAGGCTTGCTCTCTGCATGCTCCACACAGACTCACTCTGCATGTGGTAAGTTTACTCCCTGTCAGCCTTAACCCACATCACAAATCAGTCACTTTGTTTGAAGGAGTTTCACATGTAGAAAAAAATTCTACACAAAACAGTGTTTTGGTCATCTTTTGTGGAAAATCAAGGCTCAGAAGGGAGAGAAAATGAGGGTGACATGGAAAGCCACCTCCTGAAAAGACCCTGGCACATCCACAAAATCAGACAATCTGAGAAAAATGATGCCCCATGTCTCTGGGACACAATAAGGCAAAGCTCTACCACACGCCCTGCTTGCACTGGTTTTGTACCTGCTCCTTCCCTGACAACGACCGTGAGGATAATTTGTCCTAACCAAAAAACAGCCTTTTCATACTAGCAGGTATACAATACTGAAGAATTTGCACATTTACATCCTCTAAATACAATGGTCTCCAAATCAGCTATTTATTTAAGTCCTTAAAGTTCCTCTACCAAGCAATGCCTGGCTAATCCATAACGTAATTACTTTATGAGCTGGGTAATGGAAGTACTTTTTTAAAAGGCTAGTATGCCACAGTTTATACATTTCATTACAGATCAGAAATGTAACAATTTTTAATAGACTCATAAAATACAAGGCTTCCAAGAATAGCACTCTAAAAATGCTAGGGCTGAAAGGAAGACAGAATGTCTTCTATATATTGTATATATGAATGACAAGAGACCTGTAATCTTAACTTATTTTAACTGCTATTGTCCTCTGATAACAACAGAAAGCAGCCTGTTTTTTACTGAAAATGAAATAAAGAATTGCTTTTTTTGGAAAAGCATCTTTATGCTGAGTTTGCAAAAGTAAAACCTGTGATCTTGAAGCGTATTTAACTAATGAAAGATTATCCTAAATGAATAAAAGAACCTTATTTCTTATGCGCTCCTTTTTGGATGCCATGTCATCACACTTGTCCTCTTTACCCAGTTTGTCTACTGCCTCCACAGTGAAGCTGTAGTTGTAGTTCCCTTTCTTTCCTCTGTCTTGGTTGTATCCTTTCCCCCATTTCAGCTCTTCTTCATTCCTTCTCAAAAACTTGTCAAACTCATAGTGAGCTCTATGCTTTCTGCCATCATCCAGTCGATACCTTTGTCTTTCAGGTTCTTTTTCTCGAAATCTTCTCTCCAAATCTCTTTGCTCTTTGTCACTATCATTTTGTGACCTACAAGTACGTATGAAAACAAAGAAAATCGAAGCAATTAACAGTAAAAAAACATTGCTGAGGGATACAACACAGAGCCTTCCTTTCACTTCAACAGTATTTAGATCAATTGTATGGCAAGGTTGTTTTCTTCTCATTAAAAAGGAGTTACGTGCAATTTTGCTGAATGTCTCATCCAGGTATGACTGGCCCTTGACTAATGCATTCAGTGCAAAATAGCAGACAAAGCTTTGCAAGCAAAATCAGACTTCTGTGCAACTGCTGTGGAAGGCCTATTCTTCAACTGGTATCCCTCTCTGCAATCCCATACATAGTTCTGCCATACTCTTCACATAAACACATGCTTCATGATTAGCTCTTGTAGCTTGTTCTTGAGGTAACTCATATACATGAGTATTCCCTTGAATGGGAACATTCAGGGCCCGAAGGAATTGTGCAGGTATCACATATCAAATTGTAAAGTTTTAAGACTCTACTCACTGATATTGCAACTTGCAGAAAGCATTTGTGAAAATGAATACTTATGTTCCAGGCTTTTGCCTACTATGTCTCCAGGTAATTTAGTCTACCTTTGCATATTTTATTATTAAAAGAGACCTTACCACAACATAATACTTAGTTTCTGCTATGCTGCAACGGGTTTATATTATAAAGACTATTTAGCCTGCAACATTTTGCTGCCTGTCTGATACAATTCTCAGCTCTCTTAATTCACTTCATTGTTCCTGTTCAGCAAGCGAGTGGTTCTCTCATACAGCCAATCTGCAAATAATGAAGAAAGATTACAGAATAGATTGAACTTTAAAAGGAAAAAATACAGGCAGCTTCTTTTTATATATTACATATGTATAAATACTTAAAATTGAAACAGGAAAGTTGCTTTTGAAAATCTGCTCACATTTTGTGAATCAGCAGACAGAATCGGAGAGGATGGAGATTTTCTAATGGTGCAGTGATAAAACAGTGATATGCTGCTCATTTAGAAGAGTTTCACATCAATAGAAGACCTTTCTGTATCACTTTTTTAATTAAAATAACACAATTGTGAAAATGCTCAACCTCTGCCATGAACTTGGGCATTGGTGGGGCTGCCAAGACAGGGGCCCCATCTCAGGAAGAGCTGGAGGTCTGCAACTCAACCTGAATGACAGGTAAGTTATTCAGCATTTTGCAAGAGTCTGCTTGTGCCAGCCTAACACACTCACCCAGTGGCAGCAATGTCCCAGGCACCTGAATCAATCACAATTACAGAGATAACATATCTGTAACACAGATACATCTATATAAAATACTATGCTGGCTCTCAAGGGGTATGTGGCTGTAAGTTGTTTTATTTCACATCTAATATGCTATTCTAGACACTAACTTGAAGTTCTAGCAAGGGTCAGAGCATGACCTTCCAAAAAGCCAGAAAGACACATCTCAATTTGTTGCTGTAGCATTGCCTGGTACCTGCCTCTTCCCCTGCCTGTTACTGTGGGTAAGGAAGGGATGGATGTGCCTGGAGGTAGGCAGGGACTCCACTTCAAGAGTGGTTAAAGTAGCTTTCTAAATTCAGCCACAGTGAACAGGCAGGCAACAGTGGAAATGGTGGGGTAAGCAATTACAAAGTATAGGTAAAAGAGAAAGTTACATACCCAGAGACAGAGAAAGCAGAAATGAATGAAAGTAAAAGGAATGGAAGCATACTTCTGTTAGTATAGCTTCAAATCCATATGTGACCATGTACCTCATACTGAGGTTTTAATTTGTGGTAGAAAGCTATTGCTACTGAGCTTTACAACATTATTTAAAACAGACAATTCAGTCTCTTGCAGCTACAGTTTATTACTGACTTCTGAGTCAGTGACAAAGTAGTTTCAACTTTATTTCTGATCCAGTTGAAATAGCTCATAGCTTACTACCTAATTGCACCCACTAATAATAATCATGATGAAATGAACACTTGGAAAGACAATGTAACACTTACTGTAGCTGAGCAGCCAAAAGGATTCTGTTCTAGACCTGGAAAATCTACATTAATGCCTTATTAAAGGATCCATAGTAAAAATGTTACATGGCACCACCAAAAGCTTAATACATAAAAAGCCTTTATGTATTAGTGAACAACTGACTTGCCCCTGCAAGTGTTTCTGTTGACTCTGTTGTCTCCTTTGTTGAAGAACAGAGTTGCTGAATATTTTCAATTTGCATTAGAGAATCGGAAATGCAAGTTTTCAGCATCTTTCAGGACACACCCAACATACTGAAACACTAAGCCCATATCTGAGATGAATAATGCATGTAGGATATTATTGGTGAACCATTCCTTCAATTAGCAAATTCAGTCGTTTTATTTTTTAAAGAATTTAAATATTTTTTAAAAAATGTCTTTATTTTTCTATTTGCTGTTAAAAGAAAGTTTGCAGCTCCTGCATATTTTTAAAAAAAATATCAAGAACCTGTGTGGACAAAGGTAAAATTTAAACTACTCAGAATAGGAGGTAAGCCTGCAAGGCTCCTAGAGCACAGTCCCAAACTTCCTCATATATTTTATATATATAATATCTTAGGTAACTTATTTGAATGCTACAGCTTGTCCTTACGTACTGCAAAGTACTTTTGAGAGCTTAGCTGAAAAGCTCTACTGAAGAACCAAGTATTACTTATCTCAGCAGCATGTTCTGAGTTATGTATCTTACATATCTTATGAGTGAACCCTGCTTGCGATGGGACAGATGTGCCGAAGGACAAAAGAGAGACGCAACTGCTGCAAATGTGTAACACATTTCCAGGCTATAGTAGTAACAGGCCTAAGCTACACCTCTTGTTCCTACTATTGTAACACAATGTAGCACAGTAACACAAAAGGCAGTGGGAGACAGAGGCAGCCTTCTCAATGTGTCTGTCACAAGGCTATCATTCATACCTTAACTATTCTGCCATTGTCCCATTTATCAAAAACATTTATATGCTTATATAAATTATATATGCTTATGCTTGCAGCAAAACCAAGTGTGAGGGACAAGTAAGGCAACCTAGCCAGTTTAGCCTTCCATCAGTAATGGAAGAAGGGCCTTACCTGAGCTCTTGATGGGAACAGGTGAAATAAGAATGAAATCTGAATACCTTTTCAAACAGAGATCATTCTAATCTGGGATTTCAAGGCATTTCACAAATAACACTTTGCATCCACTAATACTGCCACCAGGCCAGTAAGCTGTTACTAAACACCTTTTACAAAAAGTACAGTGAAAGATTTGTTCACACACAGAATGAAATCAGTTATTTGCTGACAAAACACCCAGTTAATGCAACACTTATATCATGTTTAAGCCTTGAGATGCAAGCATTTAGGATCTAAATTGAAGCCTATAATATAAATATTACTTACTTTTCCTTAAGTTCTTTCAGTGAACCCTCCAAAGATTTGGATTTTATACTCCCAGATCCAGGTGATTTATCCCAATTTTTTTCCTCAATGTCAGCTTCTTCACCTTTTTCTTTGTGCTTTTCACTGGCCAGTTCATCTCCTTTTTCAGGCTTCTTGAGAAGCTAAGAGATATTTATTTATAGCATGATGTAAAATTATTACCCTCTGTTGTAACAGACATTTTAACAGTGTATTACATGTATCAGCAACCTCCTTCAATATTTAAGGTTGAAAATACCTTATTTAAATGCTAGGAATGTATTTTACAAAATATGAACTTTGAAGTTATTTAAAAAGGGCAGTTTACTTGTGCTAAGGAGTGACAGTAATTAACAAGCATTCAACTGCACAGTTTCAAATACGCTGAGAATACTGCAGAAAGCACTTACCTACTCTTCTCTCCTGAGTTTTATATATAAAGACATTATTATGGTCTACGATTTCTTAGAAATCATATAACAGAGTTCAACGTTATTGCCAATACAGTAAGTAGAACCTCTACGACACTACAAAGAGAGCAGGATTAATACTTCATTCCTTGAAATACTACATATAAAATGTGTGCCACATGAACTACTTGGGATAGACTGGCATATAGTAGGTGCTTAGTATAAATACACCCTGACAGAGAGATACAGACTGAGGAAAAAATTATGATATTAGCAGAAAAGATCACATTATATTTTCACCTTAGAGATTAAGATTTTCAAGTCGGTTTCTCTCATAACAAATAGCCCACAGAGGGCTTGAGCAGTGTCTAGCATGACAGGAATAATCTTTATAGAAGGACCGACTGTCTCAAACTATTTCTCTAACATATCAGGAATAAGCAGAACATCTCATCAATCTTTTCATTCCACTAGTTTTTCCGAAATGAGCACACATTATTCTTCTCCAATATTTAAAACTTCTGCAATGTTTCTCTCAGGTAATATTCTCCTTTTCTTTCAGAGACAGAACTAGCTTTCAAGGTCACATCACCACAGAAATGTCATAAATACTGGAGGTTTTGGACAACCAGTTTTGAGTAATACATTTTAAGGATCAGGTCCCTTTTCTTCTGAAGTACAGTATTTTTTTTCATGCCCAGATAAGAAAAGTCTGTAATTCAGTTTCAGAACTTACTATTTTTATACCTCCAGGTGAAGAAAACTGTTTTCCAGGAATAAAAGAGGAAATAAGTACGCAGCTCTGTGGCTTCTCCCCACCACACGATCTGGAGTGAGTCTGTGTCCTTGCATTAAGCTACAGACTGGTGCATCAATTTTCCTCTTCAAGAAAACAGCCTATAAAGCCTTTCCAGTACCACAAAATTTAGTTCAGATTAATAGTTTTTATCTATGTCATCTCATAGAAATAAAGTTTTAGATGTCCAGACTTAATAACACAAAATACATCCACCTAAGTGAAGTCAATAAAAGCACATCCATCCAGACAATTGCAAGGCAGCGCAGACTGAAATTAGCAAGACTTGGTTAAAGCATACTACTAAAATACATGAGTTCTGAGCATAAACATGAAAAACTCTCCACACATATGCTAGATGAGGATTTACATGGCAGAAACTGTTAAAGCTCTATTTGCAATCATCTGCCAACATGTTGGCACAGAACAATTTGGTTCTGTCAGATTATGTTGGCATAGAATGCAGCACGTATAAAGATACCCGAGTTATCTGCCAGAACTGCACCAGCACATGGCTGTACCTATGACAATTAGTCACACTTTCTAACAGCGCCACTTAGCCAAAGCCCTACATTACTTTCCCTTCAGTCAAAACTGGCTCAGTATATCCACACTGTATTGTAGTACACTAAACAAACTGTGAGATACTAAAGGCACTTCTGGATAACCTCAACAGAAGAATAGTCTTTTTTCATTAAGGTACCTTGATCCTTATTTCTTTTTCAGAAAATTTCTTTTGTTTCTCCACTTCTTTTCTCTTACGTCTTTCTTCTTCTCTACGCTTCCTTTTCTCTTCCTCCCGCAGACGTTTCTTCTCCAATTCTCTCCGCCTTCGCTCTTCTCTTTTCTCTTCTCGTATTCTCTGAAGAGTTCAAAATTATTAATTGTAAATTGTCCAACAAAAAACCATGTGAAAACTTAAATGTTGAACTTCAGGCAAAAGTCTGAACGTACCTGCTTTTCTAATTTTCTATTTTTAATATATTCCAAAAGGGGTGTTGTTCTTCTAGCTAAAACACAAAAAATTTGTGATATAGTGTTCAACTCCTAAAATATGTACTCAATTACTTAGTACTAACCCCTTTTTTCTAGTTTTATCTGCAAGGGAGCTAAATAATTAATATATCTATTTGGTTTATATATTTTTGAATGCATTCCCATTGTTCTGCTTTAGAAACACTGTTGCTTTTATGCTGTTAGGGCTACAAGCAACAGAGGTATGTTGCATCATTATTTAATTAAAAGTCATTATCTCTTCAGTTCAAGAGACTGTCTTTTTTCTCTTGCTCATAGAATGGTTATTTCACCAAAATGGAAATAAATGGGTTCAGAATCTACTCCTACATTTTAATTTTGTACATCAAAACCTAGCTATATTGCTGTTCATAACAGCCCACATTACTGTAATCTCACACAGCACTTTTCAATCCCAGATTTTGAAGTACATCATGAAGGAAACATTTTTATTCTCATACAACATTTCCATTTAACTACCTTTTAGCATTCATCTCTCCATGGGAAAACAGGATGAATAAAAGATAAGTGGTTTCTCCCAGGTTACACAGCAAAGTATCAGCAGATTCAATAGAAGTCCAGCTTCCCAAGTTACAAATAGAATACCTCATCTACAGGATCACACAGCCATTCTTATGTTACAGAGCTGTCTTCACACTCCGAAACCTAGCCTAAGCCGTCTGCCTGAACCATCCCCAAATTCTACAAAACCTAGGAGAACATCATCAAATCCTGTATCATGTATAGCATAGCATTCATGACTGTCAATGCTGAATTCAAACTTGGAATTCATGTACTTACAGCTGTGAGTAGTTACAACAAATGTTGTCAACCTTAGACGTCGCAAGGTAAGAGTTACAGAAAATGTTTGCTACTAGAAATTGCCCTACAATTATGTATAATATTCTTCCTCAAACCAGAAGAAAATTTCATTATTGGAATGCATGGCAGGATTTGAAAGAAAAAATAAAAAAAGGAAGAAATAAATAAAAAAATGTCATTGAATTTGAAGTGGCATAGCCAAAATCGAGACACAATTCATATCCTCAAAACATCTGCATTTTTTTGTTTTGAAAGTATAAATATTCTGGGGGAAACCCATTCGTTAATGACAAAACCTTGTTACACAGTTATGAACAGGAAGACTAGACAGAATTCAGTATTTATTTTAAGCAAGTAACAACAGTCAAAAGCAACAACCAAAAAAGATTGTTGACTTGAGATCTTCCTCCCTCTATCCCTAGATTTCCCATGCTGCCTCCCCCATACAGAAAAAAATTGGGTCCCCAGCACCCTCCCTACCAGTCCCTAAGATTTGCAGCTCTGCCTCTTTCCTGCTCCTTAAGTTCCTGTCTCTGAGCAGTGTCCAGCTCTGAGCACTGTTACATGCTGGAAGTAATCACAAATAATAACTGGAGGGTTTGGGGAAAGGATAAGCTGCACTGGGAGTCCAGAACTTGACCCTAGTCATGACTAAGGCTGTGGTGCAAGCAGCTTAATCAGAAATTACACTTTAAGTTCAAAGGAGAGAGGCAGTGTGATGAGTATGATCAAAAGAGAAAGGCAAAATAGAATGTTTATTAAAACTGAACTTTATGCATCTTATTTATGGGCCTTACTGCAAATAAAAATTTAAGAGTTTTTCCTTAAAATGTTTTATGAATTGTAAAAGAAAACAAAGACCTGTGTCAGCAATAACTCTTACAGTTTATCTTGCTCTCTACAAACAAGCCAGAAGAATGAGCTTATCTTCACCTCTTTACAGAGAAAATCTGTTTTGTATCTCTCTGTCATACTGAAACTGATGAGCTAACACGTCTAACGTGACGCATAAAACATGCTGTTTTTTGGTAACACTACCTGGAGAAATGCTAAGAATGTGAGGCCCAATTCTGCCAACAAAGTCCCAGGCATGTATTTCATTGGCTTCAGTAGGAGTAACACCTTTGAAACTGAACATACAACTAAACCATTATGTAATTTGCTATAAACAAGCTATCCACTGAAGTAATCTTTGTTTATATATTGATAGTAATGGCCACAGCTTTGAATAGCAGAAAAAACAGAGCAACTAATTTGATTTCCTGTGGTTTAGCAGAAACAAAACATTAAAACTCTGACTGTAAAGCTGCCTTCAGCCAATACTGTTATTTGGAGATCTGCAACTCAAGACTAATCATTTTCATTGATAGAATATTTTTAAGTTAATAAATCTTGCTTGAAACCATAAACTTTTTGTAAATCATAAACTTCTTAAAAAATTCTGATTGTTTTCACTCTGCTATCAGATACTATTGAAGACTTTGGGTAAATAAAAAATTTTGGGGAACTTCCCTATCTAGAAGAGCAACAAACAAGTTTTACTGATAAAAGAATTATCTAAATGTCCATACTTTTAACACTTCCATTTTCTCTAAATAGTTTAAGTTCCAGATCTCCCCAGCCAACTCTCAAACAGCAGTAACAAGTGATAGGACAAAAGGAAATGGCTTCAAGTTGCACCGAAGAGGTTCAGATTGGATATTAGGAAAATTCCTTCACTGAAAGGGCTATTAAGAACGGGACCAGGCTGCCCAGGGAAGTGGTGGAGTCACCACCCCAGAGCTATTTAAAAGACA
>JAVJGJ010000014.1:64695239-64720361 GCA_035590215.1 Microhierax caerulescens | reverse complement strand
ATTAAGAACGGGAACAGGCTGCCCAGGGAAGTGGTGGAGTCACCACCCCAGAGCTATTTAAAAGACATGTAGATGTGCTTAGGGACATGGTTTAGTGGTGGACTCAGCAGCGTTAGGTTTGCAGCTGGACTCAATGATCTTCAAAGGTGTTTTCCTACCTAAACGATTCTACGATTCTAACCAAAAGGTGTGTATTTTTACACTGTAAAGAAGTAACAGCAAAGGTTGGTATTTTTCCTACTAGATTGTCACACCTAGGGAAAGAATAATTGTTCTGCATGTTGTCACTTGGAAACACAGCACATCAATATTCCATGTCACCCTGAGAGCTGCATACTGGCATTGAAGATTTCAGTGTTCATCTTACTAAAGATTCTCCCCGAGACTGTGAAAGTCATGCTGCATGCATACAGAAGGTGTTGCCTTGCTTGCAAAGCTTTTGCAGAATCTTGGCCATGAGAACAGAGAGGTAATTTCATGTTTCTCAATAAAAGCAGCTAATATCAGGAATCAATTGTTAAGTATTCAGCTATTTTATCTTTTAAAAATAAATCTTCCATCTTCTAATACATCTGTAAGTATTCAGAAGTATTAAGGACCTATTTCTGAAGCCACTGTGCACACTTAACTTCCAGTGAAGTCAAGTGATTCCATGCATAGAGACTTAAAGGAGTAGGTGGGCTGTTTCCTGCCACCACTTGGCTGGGTAACAAAAACTTAACTACGATAAATCTCAATCTATTAGGCTGAACAGGTCAACTCTTGCAGCTAATATCATAAAGATATAAAAATAAGATATTTAATATTCTCAATAATACAAAAAATCAAGAAAACAGACCAATGAGTTCCCTTGTTTTGGCCTCAATCTCTCCCAAAAGAATCTCAGGATTGGCACAGATTTTCTCTTCATCAGCGCAATAACTCTCTAAAAATTTCCTATATTCTGGATCTGTGAAGAAAAATTTTTGCATTATGTTAATGCTTTGCAATGCATGACAGAAATGGAATCTATTTTCCACCGTGACACCAAGAAAATGTGTTTACCATCTTCAATGCTCCCGGCTTTGGCATCTTTCTTCTTCAGCTTCTTTTTTGAAATCTTCTGGAATGGAGCAAATTCAACCACTGCAGGATACTCCAAACCTTAAAAGAGAGCAACGCTTAATTGTGTGAGAGGGAGAAACACTCCCCACAGTCAAGCAAGATTTTCAAAACTCTTGAAACTTGTGTTGAACAGTCTTACTTCAAGGTGAATGTTTCTACAATCCTATCCTAAACTTCTAATGAAAAATTACATATAGCAGTACTTTAAATTCAAAACAAAACACATTTATATTTTAATTATATACATAAACACTGAGTACTTTTTGGACATGCTAACAAAGACAGTCAAAATGAAGATGACTACTGTGAACAATAAAATTCTTTCATTACCATTTATAGTTCATTGATTAGAAAAATTTACATAAAATCTCAGCCTGACAAGTGCTAAGTACTACTTGGAAATAAATCTGAAACAATTGAGTTGCTTCTGTAAAGTTTTATTGCCAAAAGGCTTAAAAAAGAAATAAATGCTGGGTAATACTAAAACATACCACCTTCTTTCAGAACCAGAACTGTAAAACTCAGAATGTAGAATTGTGTGAAACTTTTTTTCTATTTATGATGCTTGCGTTTACGAACATGGATCCTTTGTTTTGAATTCTGCATTAAATAACTGGACTCTTCTTTGGACTGGAGTCAGAAGTCTGTATGTAGTTTTTGAATTTTGCCTGGTTTCCACTTGCAGCACGCTCAAGATTACACTTTGCTCAAGTCCACTGAAAACTTGGCTTAAATCTGCTAGAACATGTGTTAACCTTATTGAACCTGGCAATCTTTGTTTTAATAAATGCAGTGCTGCTACAAGCCTCACCAGAGGGCACCTTTGATCAAAACTTGTAATCTTTTATTTGCACAAACAATCATGCTGAACTGTCCAGCTGCATCCAAACTTGGTTTTGCAGTGCACAGAATATTCTTGCTTCCATCCAAAGTAACACTGAAGAGCATGTTTAAATTAGGCAAAGTGAAGTCTTGGCAGAATCTCAAAAAAAGTTTATTTCTAGTTTTTAATCTAAAACATCTAGGATTTTAAATCTGGGAACCACACACTGTGAGGAATGTGGTGTTCTCCATCTCTAGAAAAATCTATCCAAATCTGATTAAGTTAGAAGCCTATAAAATATCTCAGGTAGGAAACGTGGAAGAGGAATTTGTTAGTTTGACAGCCAGCTTCTTTAGAGATCAACCCTCCAGCAAGAGTGGACAGGACTTGTTTTTGTACAACTTCTGCAACACTGCATGTACAGAACAGACAGAAACCCACACACCTATGTCTGGTTTATACAACCCATGCAATTTTTTACAGAAGGTATGAGTGAATGAGGCAAGGAACCGCTAAAGGGAAAGCGTCATTTCTTGGCTATGGCAGTTTCATGCTACTGTAGGCAACCTGGATTTATCCACACCTATATTACTGAGTTTTTTCTCTACTGCTGGGCAAACTTTGGCAGACTGAACATTTTAAAGATGGCAACCAACTTTGTTACTCTTGTTCTTGGGACTCAAGCTGTCTGCAAATGCTCTAAAAAGTTACACTGTACGTATCTCACAGTGGGCAGCCAAAAGGATGAAGTCAAGTTTTTGTCTTCCTTTTTCAAAAAAGGAATAAGCAGCACAACTTCATCTCACAGAAACGCACTGAAGATGTAACAAGTCATGCTTGAAATGTGTTCCGTTTCTGCTGTAATGAATTGTGAGGCTTGCATAAGATAGCTGTCTTAATAGCATACTGCTTAAGATACAAGAATGCTGATAAAGCATGCACACAACACAGACAAGCAAGACTGCACAGACAAAGGTATTCTGCACTTCATTAAGTGCTAGATTTTAATATATTTGTATGTCATGAACTGCATATTGAGAGAAAAGCCTGGCATAATTAGCAAAAAGGAAGTAAATTAATGTTCTAAAATGGTTTATGTATATATACACACTTAATATCTCACAAATAGTCCAACCTTTATTATCAATGAAGACATAGCCATCAAAGCGATCTCTAAAAAGAAGGATGTCCTCAGGATTTCTAAAGTTAATGTATGCTCTTGAGTAGAGATGAGGATAAAGGCTGCAACAAGAAACAATTTTATTTTCTGTTATTTACTATTCTGTTTAGGACTAGAAAAAGAGGTAAAACTAGAAGGCTCACACTGCAATTCTCACCTACTTTGAGAAATGGCTACCTTAAACATGCATATCAAAGTCTTTACATACACAATTACACATATGACAGAAAGTAACTGAACAACTTCCTGGGGGCAGCTGTGAAATTTATTCTGAGACAAATTTTTGTCTCCCTAAATTACGGACCATTTGCTTCCATTGCACAGGATCAAAGCTTTAAGTCTAGTATTTCATGACTTCAGAATTACGAGTAACAGCATGCTTTCAGGGAACTTCTTGGGCGTGCTAAGAAAGTCTTCTTTTGCTGAAACGGGAGAAGGTAATAAAAGCTGCCAGTGAATGGGCAGTTGCCAAGCTGTCACTATATTTAAAGAGATTTCCACCTTTATGAAAGACTGAATTGACAAGATAATCCACTGAATTATATACAAATACATGCCACCTGACATACATGTGTATTGATACATACACAAAAGAACAAACAAGTACAGTACTTACCTAAAAAAAATCTGATTTGTCAAGAATTTACTGGCATAAATCCCACACCAAGGGTAAATGTTTAATGTGCCATATAAATACTTCAGGGCTGGCATGCCACCAACCACAAAGAAATGGAGGTAATTTAATGAATTACCACCCATCAGCTAAGTTATTGTGAATCATGTCATGTACATGCTTTAAACCCCTGCAACTGTGATATAAAACAGCTTGGCTTAAACTGCCTTCAATAACAGCTATATATTACACCAGGTTTTTGAACGTATCTGAACACAAGCCCATAACTTTACAATACCTATGTTCACAATGTATTGCCACATATGTCCTGTCTTCAGACAAACTCACCACCAGCAGCAGGAGACAATAAACACACAGTTGAAACTATAAGTTAATGCCATAGCTATCTCAGAATCAGATTTCACAATGAGTGCGAAAAAGCAAAAAATGTGTTCAATCACAGGATCCATGCATATGGCAGCTCAAAGCAACAGTTACTACAAACCAAGAAATTTTTTCTTTTTCAAACATGTGTCCATATATACATTCCCCTTTGGGTGTTAGAAGGTGACCATGAAGAATGTTGCTGTGAATAAATAACCAATAATTTTGTAAACCCACCAAACGTGTGTTTGATATTGCAGCCTGGAGAAATGTTTAAAAAAAACCAAAGGGCTTTTTTCATTTGGATATTTTGCAAAAAACAGCTATGGAGTGTTTCTACAGCATGTAGAACATATAGCTTTTACTTCTAAGGAAGAGCTGTTTCATCCAAATATACTCACTCTACTTTGATATTCTGGGATGGGAACAGCACTGAGTGAACTATAAGCAGGTAAGCACAATGCCTGCCATGGCACGGCTAGGGCTGTGCGGCTGACACAAAGTAGTGCTGAAAGACACAGGCGCAGCATGCTCCGTCACCTGCCACAGCCTACACAGCTGCCACACAGCTGTGGACTGCTTGCAAGTAACCTCTAGACAGCTTGACCAAATGTGCATTGGTGGCACATGGCACATGTTTTGTCATGGGGTTCTGCAAACCCTGCAGAATCCTCTGTGATCAGATTTGCAAACCTCCAGTCTGCACATGCAACACAAGGTATCTCAAAGGTGGCTGTGGAGTTACCACCAAGGTGCAAAGCAGATGAAACAAGCCAGCTTCCTTCTCATTAGTTTCAAAGCAAAAAAAAAAAGATGAAATGTAACACTTTTCATCATTAAATACAGTTTAAAAAAATATCTTTTAAAAAGGCTTACAAGTGTATGTAAAAGAGGACATTTTCCTGTGTCAATCTATAGCTGGTGCTGGAAGAAATGTGCTGCCTAATGGCTGAAACAAAGAAGTCTCTTTGATAACTGGTGGCTCCCAAAAAGTAAACTTCCTTTTCTGTCACATTAACATTCTTACATTTCACGTTCTTTGATGTTTAGATTAAATGAAGCCTGACATTAGAGATCCCAAATATGATTATACACTTGAAGTGCTGAAGATTCACAAGACAAAACCAGTAATCTTGAGGAAGCATTATTTTTCAGCCCAGTTATTATCATCTGAGATTGAGAAACTGAGTTTCAGTTCCTACTTTAAACAACTATTTTAGTGTTTTATGCATCTTCAGTTTTTGTAAAACACTAGCATTTTCTGTAGATCAAAGACTGGGACTCAGGTAAGTGTCCTACCCAATACATTATTGTACACTTCTCTGTCTTAGTGCACAGCAAACAGCTTCATCATATAGTTGGGATTTTTTTTTCCCCTGCAGTAACTTAGAACCTTATGGTTGGGCTCACAACCATTGTGAAACAGAACCAAAAATAAAAAGACTTATTCTTTTCTTGCTTCCTTTAGTTTGTACATCATCTGTTTCATCTGCTTTTGCAACACAATCTTTTCCTGGAACACAACATAGTATTTTCTTTAACATTTTCAGCTTAGGCTATTAAGAATTTTTTAATACAAAAATTATGAGTCTGAAATGTATAAATGGGACTCTGGAAAGCAAAGATTTAGAATTTACCTTGCAAATAAGCGATCCAATGTTACTGTAATACATTATTAACATCTCCAAGAATTTCATTCAAATCGGCAGAAACATACAAAAATATAAAAGCATACTTGTGCACAGTAGGATATTGATGTGCACAGTAGTACAATAAAATAGAATTGTCTCTTCATTATTGTTGCTGTGTATCGGGGTAGAAGGTTGCAGAAACACAGCTACAACAATGCTTAGCAATTACATGTTCCTTCTCTGATGGAGCCACTTCTACAAATAAAGAGCTGGTTCTTACATGCATGCAAGTTAGCTGTCAGAGTGCTTAGTGAATAAAAGCCTGATCACCTGAGTGTTTCAGACACCTAACTTAGGCTTCTTACCCAGCAAAGTGGTGTGCCTAAAAAAAAAAAAAAAAAAAGCATAAAATTCACTCTCTATAATGGAAGCTAATTAAACCTAGTGAATCAGAAATGCTTAGCACTGGCCTATATATAAAACACTGTCTCTTACGCTGGGTTTAAGACACCTGACTTCAGCTGCTGCTCCCAACCTTGGAGTCGCTCTTCAACTATCCAGGCTGTGACAGTGCAGCAAATGCTCAGGGTTTCACTGCCACAGACACTTTGTAGCGACTACCCTCTCCTAGGAACAAACATTCCTGCTGTACTTTTGTACTTTGTATTCAGCAGTTACCGGATAAAACCCAGCCTTTGCTCTTCAGGATTTTGCCATTCAGCTGAATTCTACAGAAGGGCCACTAGACTCTCTGTGCCTTCTCCTTTATTACCTACCAGTATAGGTTTTGTTCAGGATGTGAAATTCAGTTTTGAGGTTGCATGGTTAGTTTTACAATTAGAAGCTGGTTCTATTTTGCCATATGTTTGCTGTCTATAACACTGCTTTCCATCCATATCATGTTTTGGACAGATACACTGCACATAATCTTGGCATTTCTGGGATATCACTTAGAGCAATCTCTATGGAAACAACCCAGAAGAGAATTGACTGTACACGTTTCTTCAGTACAACACGCTTTGT
The DNA here is from genome assembly GCA_035590215.1 of Microhierax caerulescens. Taxonomy (NCBI): domain Eukaryota; kingdom Metazoa; phylum Chordata; class Aves; order Falconiformes; family Falconidae; genus Microhierax; species Microhierax caerulescens. Next base: position 64,713,603 of record JAVJGJ010000014.1, on the reverse strand, counting down.
TTTCTGCTGTGCATTCAAGGATATTCAATTTTTTAGGTTACATGTATTTCTATAACACTTAGTCTATCATCTTTTCAAGACCTTACTTTTATAGCAATTTTAATAAAAAATACATCTAATGGTTTACTTCTACAAAGTATCTTTTAACACAATTGTGTAAAGAGACTGGTATACAGGAAAGTGATTTTAAATAGTTATCTACAGTATAAACAGTAAGATGTAAGCCAGAAAAACAGCCATCATATCTTGGTAAAAATACCTGTCAACTTGTCAGGCATGGTATGTATATATATACACATACATATAAGCACACATACTAACATGTATATAAATATGTGGATCTCTACATCTAAATTAACTCCTCCACCCATTCCTATATTACCTAATAATTTCTGATCAAATGGATAACTCATCATCTACATTGTCATGTCAAGCTAAAATACACTGGCCTTCAACCTCATCTCTCACCTTCTGTGGTCATTCACATAGTGGATGGAATTGACATAACATTAACTTAACTCAGCCTTTCCTTTTTACAGATATATAAATGAGCACAACTTGCCCAGCAGAGGAGAAGCAGAAACACTGCAGGGTTGCAATGACTGACTGTCCCTCATTCCATCCAGAACACAGCAGTGGCGGTTCCCTAGAAGCTCTAACGGTGCTGCCCCTTCAAAGCAGCTGTTCCTGGGTGCATATCACTATCCCACAGCATTAATGCCATTTGCCTACAATAATCCTAAGCAAGATGTTGGTAAGAATTTACGAAGGGAAAAGGAGGCGCGCTGTTTGCAAGAAGCTTTATACCATATATGGCATGGCATCAACTATCTGACTAGGGTTCACATAAGCAAAGCTCCTGTTCAGATCTCTTTACTTTTATAACCTCACAACGCTATTAACGAGTCCTAGCACTCTGCATTCAGTACCAGCCCCAAACAATGACCCAAATCCTGCAGAATCAGAGCTCAAGCACTTGACTCAAGTTTTAGAAGACTCAGAAACATCAACTTGCAGACAAAAAAAAAAAAAGTATTGGGAAAAAACAGTTAATATCTGGAGTTTGAGAACAAGACAGACCGTCAGGAAGGCAGAATCTTTTTTATCAGGTATCAGATGATGTGTCTACCCAACAAACATCTCTGAAGGCCACCAAATCAGTCACAGAATGTTTTGTTTGTATTGTGATGTCAATGTACAAGAGAGAATAAATGTAATGCAGTAGATCAGATGAATCTGAAAAAAATGAACGAGACACAATGCAACAGTCACTTTCTGAAATGATTTTACTGACACGGATGTTAACTGAGAAAATGTCATACATTAATGACTTTACTTAAATGAAATTTTTAAAAGTGTTATAGCTTGCCTATAAGACATCGCAAACTTCAATGACCTTTAGACTGCGAAAACAGAGAAATTAGAGTTGATACACATATCTTGTTTGTTTTGTCCTTTATGGCAAGATGACCTTGGAAATAAAAATGTAGGAACAGCTACAGTTAGACTTCTCTAGTCCTCTTTCTGACAGCAACTAGCAGAAGATGCTTAGAAGAAGTTTATTAAGAAATGGAAACAATACACTGACACTTCACCTACTATATCATTTCAGCTAGCTGCAGTCTAGGGACTCCTTAATACAGAAGTTGTATCCTTGTGTTTAATATGTTCTCACAGATAATTATTTGACTAAATTAACATACTTGTCTAACTGCTCCTGAACAGTTTTCAGCCTCCATCATTGCTGGCATCAGTTTCTGAAAAGGAGTTCTGTGGTTTAACAGCACGTGAAAAAAATAAGTCTGCACTCTACAGAACTCTAAATGAGCTCTTACAAAGTTCTGTTATCCAGAGCTACTCAGGCTGGGGTTAAACTGAGATGTTACAGCTCTTAAGGTAAATCTGTCTGCCTCTGCATCAAAACACTTGTATATTTCTCTTTCCAACAAACAGATCCTCTTCATTGAGTAGCTTCTCCAAGTTATTCTCATTAGAATTTGCTTTGAATCTTTCCATGTCATATTGTCACTGAATTCTCCGGACTGGTTGCTAGTATGCACACAATACAGGATCTAGAAAAAAGCTAATCAAAAAGCTAATCAGTAAAAGACAGAGGGCGGGGTAGAGACAGCATGCCCACCTTGTCCTGTAGCTCCTTCTGCTAGCTGGAATAGTGTGAAGACACGTGCATGGAATTTTCTGAAATTCTGTCAACTGTCCATAACAAGCCAGATTACTGCAATACAATGCTTTACACGCAGAAAAGATTTCTCCGCTGTATGAGGAGATCAAAACTCACTGTATTAATTTTGTCTCTAACTTATAATTTCTCAAAGTTTACTGTATATTCTACAGTGTGTGAACATGTAGAGTTAAACGTACATAGGTATGTGTCAGCATTCAAAGTGGGCAAAGTGATCCTGGGCCAGTCAAAGAACAAGTAAGCAGTCAAGCCAATACTTTGCAGAACTGCAGCTATAAATGCCCAAGTAAACTGTGTGGTTCACCACAAGAAGTTGTAGCCATATGAACCATGTAAAGATAAACCCATTCTGAAAAAATACATCTTTTGTAAGTACGCATAATTTTTAAGAAGCAAAATGAAGCAAAAGAAGTGAATACGCAACAGTTCATGCTGCAAAATTCAAACTTACATGCAAAGACTTTTTTCTAGAGAGTATAAATTTGTGAAGGCAGGTAGAACACGAATCCAAAACTCAGGAGGAAGACAACATTTTTCTCCCGTATCGCTGTTTTATTACAGGGCTCATACACAGGACTCAAGGAAACTGACAATCCAAGTACCATGTATCAGAGATTTCATTGTTCAAAACAAAAGTCTAAAAATGTGTATTATTCTTTGCTTGCAGCAAACTACTACTGTCAGATACGTGATCTAACAAACTTTTTAATATATACTATGTTCCGTCCCTAGCTATATGAAAGTACATGACTAATAATACAGCATGAGAGAAAAGCCACAATATCTTTAATCAGTAACCTGATATGGATGCAATTAAATGAGCAGACAACAGGCTTTTTAAGTACTCCAAATTTTATCACATAAAAGTAGAGAAAATTAAACTTTGTACGTACAACTGTTGTAAGTGACTTGACTTTTCTAAGATGGCTGACTGCCTAAATTCTTACGCCAGCAATTGTTCTGAAAAATTAAAATTGTAGGGTTTTTTATGTTACCTGACATTTTACAGCTAAACACACTGAGGACAGAGACATTCTTCAGAAAAAAATTTTGTTTGCCTTTGATACTCTTCCCTTATGAAATGAATAGCTGGGAGAGAAACCTTAAAGAGACCCATCTGGAAACACTGATGACGAGGTTCTGAAGATAACTGTAAATACCTACAAAGACTTCCAATCAGAATAAATACTCCTCTTTCCTAACTTCACATTCTTTGTGCTTCCACTGGAAAAGCTGAAACACCTACTATTTTGTTGCTGCACATATATGTAACTACCTAGGTCAGGCAACTGGTTTCACTAAATAGTCATTTGTTTCTTTCTGATTGTGGAGTTGACTCTGAGAGAGCCTATATAGTCAGAGTTAACATCTAGTAACACAAGAACTGGTAGCATGCTTTCAAACAAAATCAGCCCAAGAACTAGACTAGTCAAAAGCAATTTGTCACCAACAACTCCCTAATAAAAGAAAAGCTATCTGTTCTGGGTGGGGTTCCCTGTAACTTTAAAAGTTGGTCAGCAGTAACCATCCAGTATCCCCCTGTAATCAATGGTAAGAATATGGTGCCTGTGGAGGGTGATTCATCACACACTAAGACAGGCTCAAGACAGATCTTGCGCTTTAATTTTTCAGAACACATGCAGATGTAGCATACAAAGTATTTTGCTTATTTTAGTGGTTAAGCTCCTTGTCTTCCGGAAATTGTTTTGTTTGAAAGCTAATTGTTTTTTACCACTGTGGTGCTGAGTAAATGATATAAATACACTAGCAATTCTGATTTATGTTAAATCAACTATATTTTTTTTTAGTTTTGTCTAAGAAAAAAATGAACAAAACTGGATTATTTGAAAAACTGTACAAAATAAATACAAAACCATGTAAGCAAACAAAGAAATAAGCTCAAATAGCACTCATGAAAAAACCTCTGTGATATTTGCCCTAGGTTGACTCCTTCACACAGCTGCTAAGTCCATCTCATTTTACCAATGAATATTAAAAGAAACATCAGGGGTTTAAACCAAATCATGCTTTATTCATATACAAAAACCTTGTTTTTTAAAATCACAAGCACAAAAGAAAAAGGTAGGAATGCATCGTCTATGCAGATATATCCAGCTTTTCAGAAATAGCTGAAGTAACCTAACAAAACGGGAAAAAAATATGTGATTTGATACATCCAAAATATCTTAATTGGGGTTTAAGCACCTGAAAACCTATACAAACAGCTCAGCCTCACCTGGGATCAGCAGTGCAAAACTCAAAATAATCATGGGCGGGTAGAGGATGTAGCTGTTCCTCCAGTTGCTCCTTAGTTAGACAAGGAGGGAGCCGTCGAATAACTACCTGCATAGATAAAATAAAATGGAGATTTATCTTTTATCTAAATATTGTAGAAAGAGACTAAACAAATATTATTACTCCTCTTTAAAAGCTCTTCCACAAATTGGGAAGTTCAACTGGAGCATTAGCCTCCTAGTGATTTACCTTTGTGGCCTTGCTGACAGGTGGAACGATTTCCCTTATCTCAGTTTCTGCTAATATTGTAAAATTGTAAAGTAACTGAAATATTCTGATGAAAAGCTTGATAACCATTGCAATATAGCCAATAACAAAATATTTTAACAATCAACCAAAAATATATTGACGAAACAGAATTTTTACAGTATCTCTTTTTAAAATTGTTTGAACTAACTTTTAAATCTTTCATTACAACAGTATCTCAGCGTATTAGGTTTAAGTGTCCAGGTGCTGGTGGCAGGGGCTCCATGGCAGCCTCTGTGCGGAGAGGCCAGGGCTGTCCTATGCCAGACACAGCCACTTCCAGCAGATCCATAGCTGAGCCCAACAGCCAAGATGGGGGCAACTCTGGGAAAAGGTACTTAAGAAAGAACAGAAAAAGCTGCACAGCAGTGTGTGAAACAGAAAAGCAAGGGGAAAACAGTGTGAGAAACAGGCCTGCAGACACCAAGGTGAAAGAAGAATGAGAGGAGGATGATCTGCAGGTGCCAGAGCAGAGACTCCCACAGAGACCACGGTGAGGCAGGCTGTCCCCCTGCAGCTCATGGATGACTATGGAGCAGATATCCACACTGCAACCCACGGGGAAGGAAACCCATGCTTCAGGTGGAGATGCCCTAAAGGGAGCTACAGCCCATGGAGAGCCCACTCAGGAGCAGGTTTTCTGACAGAACCTGCAGCCTGTGGAGAGGAGCGCATGCTGGAGCAGGTTTATCCTGAAGGACTGCAGCCCATGATAGACACTCGCTGCAGCAGTACATAAGCAACTCCACCATGTGGGAGGGACCCCTGCTGGAACAGTTCATGAAGGACCCATGGCAGAGACCCCACGTTGAAGCAGGGGAAGAGTGTGAGAAGAAAGGAATAGCAGAGAGGAGCAGTTATGTCCCATCCAACTCCCATTCCCTGTCCTCCTGCACTGCTTGGGGGCAGGCGACACAGGGCCTGGGAAGGAAGGGGGAAGGATAGGAAGATGTTTTAATTTTCATCTTTGTTCCACACCATGCTACTCTTCATTTTTTTTATTAGCAATAAATTCATTTTCTCCAAGTTGCCTGTGGTTTGCCTGTGACGGCACTTAGCAAGTGATCTCCATGTCTTTATTGCAACCCACGCATTCTTTCATCTTATTTTCTTCCCCTGTCCTGCTGAGGAAGGGATGAATGAGAGAGCAGCTGGCTAAATTCAGCCCACCACACCGGGGCAAACCGAGGGATAATAAAAGGCCAGGAAACCGTACAGAAACCTCCGGGGCAGAACGAAGCCAGCACACAAAGCAGTAAAACGGCCATCAAATTTCAGGCAATCGACTTCCATTTCTTGCCAAAATTCGAATTTCAAGTTAACAGTGATTTTCAGTGCTTCAGTCTTCCAGTTTCGAAAATGGGAATAGATCAGATCTCTCGGTACTCTATGTAAAAGTGCTCCAATAAAGCCAGGGCGAGAGCAGTGCTCTTGCCCTTGCAGGAGCTGCTGTACCACGGCAACAGCCCACCTTGACTTCTGAAGAGCTAAAGGCGAAGCGCCAGGCAAACCTGCCGGGCCCCGCTGGGATCGCAGCGCCCGCCGGCCCCGGCGCCGCAGGTTTCGGTTGCAGAAGAAGGTTGTGTTTTTGTTCTGCTCAGCTCCACGCGGCAGGTGAAAACTTTTCTGTTGATGAGACACAGCCACGGGACTTCTAGACGTTTCGGAGTTTAAAAAAAAAAAAAGAAGAAAAGGTGTTCTAGCGTTTGACTGGGAGAAAAGGTGGTAGGGGAAGATTTTGACTCGAAGAAGGAAGGATGAGCCCGTGGGGCAGCTCTGGTGGTGCCTTCAGTCGGCCTTGTCCACAGACGTTTCTCTTTGTTGCTCTGAAGCAGACTTTAGGCCGGGCAAAATATGTTTAATGCAACAGATGTTCAGCAGAGCTTAGATAAAGGTGGGCCAAGTGTTCTGCTGGTGGTAGAGGAACTTTCAAAAACTAAAGGTATGGCTTCCTGTATTATAAAAAAGTGTAATTAAGCCGAATTCTTGCCCCTCATGTAATAAGTGAATGGCAAATGAGTATTAGGTACAAATATATGACATAGCTGTAAAACTACGTAATGTTAAGTTAAGGTTTGTATAAAGTTATTGGCTGTCTTTTCCATGTGCTTTGGGAAAAAGTATTTTAGCGGTTCTTATTTAAACCAAAAATTTTAAAATAATGTTTTTTGCTTATAAAGACAGTAATATATACTAAATCTTGAGCTGGCTGCAAAATGCAACTTTTTTTTTCTTTTCTATACATGTAAATATCTAAGTATAGTAACTTGCTTGAAATCTCTTCTATAATTTTTTCTGCAGGTATTGAGTAGTTGAACGTGCAGGAAATTATGTTCTCTGCCAGTCGGGGTCTTCAGCAAATGGCTAACTCTGTTGCATGAAGGATCATGCTCACTGGCAACTGGCTTTTGTTAACACTTTTGAATCAGATCATCATGTTCTATCATGTGCTGCACAAGTATTAAATGGGTGTAAAATCCAAATACCTGTGCCCCTTTAAAAACACCAGACATTATTGGACCAGTGCATAAGATTCTTTGCAGTTGGAAATGTAGCATCACTGATCTGTCACTGACCTTTTGTGATAAAAATATTTGTTAAACCCTAAATCTCCAAGCACTTGTATATATACATAGTTTTAGTCATATGCACGGTCTCAGTTTAGCATTTGTTTATTGAAGTCAGTTCTGTGTTTACTTGCAAGGTACTGGTCTAAATTTGTTAACTGTTAGGGCAGTTGTGTTACCAGTTACTGTTTATTTCATTATAAATATGTGGGGGCCTCTTTCTCTGTAAAGATGAAATCATACAGCAGTGAACACTGTTCTTGTGTGTGGCCAAGCACACGCATGTTTTTATAATTTAAGTTTAATAGTTGTCCTTGGTTGACCTTTTAGCTTAACTTTAATTTGTCTGAAGTGTCTCTGTTGAGCTGATGAGACTGGTTTTCAGTGGAATGGTCATTTTACCTTGTCAGAAAAGAATGCTTCAGTCAGTAATTGATATTCCTAATTAATGGGAGAGTTAAGTATCTAGATCTGCCTTCATCGTACCCTATCAATCAACAGAGTTTCCACTGAACGGAGGAGGGAACCAGCGTGTATCATTCTTGATTTGTCCAGGCTTTGTTATTTTTCCTTTGACCTTGGCTCAGTCATACATTGTTCTATGCTTTATTTCTTCTGTGACTAAATTCTATCTGGTTATATTGCCTGCACATTAAAGTCTGTGTGAACTTTAAGAGTTGAGATATGCTAAAAAAAAAAAAAAAAAAAAGCAAAAAGCAGTATTTCAGTCTCTGACTTGCCCTGCAACTTATTTTCACACTAAGGAAAGTAATGGTACCCCTGGGTCTCGTGTCCAACAGTTTTTCTTGTAATTTCCAGTTGATGATGTGTGCCCATCCCTGTCCCTGTCTTAGAGAAGAAAGCTGTGTTTTACCAGGACATAGAATCAGGTTCTTAAGTAAGCTACTGGAAAGCAGCAAGATGTTGTTGCCTTTTGAAACAGTCCTTGTACTGCGTGTATAAAGTGTTTCCCAGAAATGGTGATGAAAATAGATATTTTTAACTATGCAGCTATGGAATGACACTCTGAAAATAATACACAGTGTTGTTTCATCTTTTAATATCAACATATTTATAAAGGCACAGTTGCCAGATAATACTTTACTTTCAGTTTTCTTCTTTTAATTTCAGGAAATTTATAACTTAACTGTTATGTACGTCTTGTGAGTTAAATATCAGATTAACCACAGTGTGTATGATGTATTAAGACACCTTTTAGACTAATAACCCAATTTTTTTGTCTAAGAAAGTTTTTTTTAAAAAAGCAATCCCAATAACTTAGAATTTTTAAAAGTCAAAGCTTAGTGGAGCTTGTTTAGGAAAATGTTATCTGGTTGCTGTACTGAAAAAGTGCCTTTCAGAAGTTATGTTTAAGATTTTTCATATTCTAATATAAGCGACAGGGAAAGGAAAAATGCTTTAACTTGTTGAATAGTCACCATAGCATGCCATTGGTTTAGCAGAATGCAGTAGGGCCTAGTTCAGTGCTTTTCATTGCCTGCTGAATAGATACAAATGTCAGAACGATGGAATGATTAAATTAAATGATTGGACTCTGACTACCCGGAACTTTGGAGTGAAAGTTTGTCAAAGGGGAAAAGCAAGCTGCTCATTACGTGGTGCCTTTCACCCAGGAATGTCCAAACGCTGAAATGATTTGTTTTGGATATTTTGGGGCAGGTGTTTATAGTGTTTATCCCATCTTTAATTCTTTTTTCCACCTTTTCTAATATGGTCTTCATGTATAACACCTACGGCTATATACTGTAGTGTGAGTAAGAACAAGAACTGAGCATGAGTTTCCTGGCTCTGACTATCAGATCACGGGTTCTCTTTTTAAGTCATTAGTATGATATTTTACCACAAGTACTCGATTATTTTCACCTCCCTTATTGCCCATCTGTATTTTCTGGTGTGTGTGTGCTAGATGAGATTCTTTGGGAAAGGATGGTTTTAAACTGTGTGTTAAGCTTGGTCCAACACCAGAAGTCCCCTTGGGGGCAGTAAGGAACCAAGGGATTTGTCAGCATTAGGAAGAAGTTACGTTCTTGATGCCTGTTAACCAGTACGAAGTAATGCATCCCAGGAGGCAGGGTGACTTGCCACTTTCTTGTGACTTAGCAGATAGTTACTGTCTATGCTTAGCTAGCCTTTGCTGAGACCATGTTACTTTTTTCCTCATCGAACAGCAGAGCAAATAGGATTCAGATCTTGCAGACCGTATTCTGATCAAACGAACATCAGGGATGCTTGCACGATCTGGTAGCGTGTATGTATTTTTTGTGGACCTTCAGCTGGATTTATATATACATTGTGGCTGGGTAAGAGGGGGCAGAACTAGCTTGCAAAAACCTGAGGTCAGAATGACTTCCACACCTGCTGAGTTCTTAAAAAAGAATTGAAAGAGTGCTACAGGGCAGTTCGCTGATTCAGCCTGGCCTTACAGTTCCTGACCTTACCTTTCTATAAAAAAACCAGACTGTTTCACCTTACTCTAATAGTTGCATTTACCTAGTCCTGTTAAGGTCTAGATCAAAAATTGCATGGAGATGTTTTTCAAAATTGGAATGGGGGGGGATATGTGTTGAATTTGTATTTTTCCAGCTCCTTTCAAAATAAATTGTAGCCTTTATTTGAATATGTGCTACTTTGAGTAACTATGTAAGTAACCTGGGGTTCTAGTTAAGCAACATATAGTAAGTATTACTCTCCTGTTTTGCCTTCTTGGTGGCAGTAAAGGAGATACCTATAGTAGCGTGTCTGTTATGTATGGTACGTTAAATTCTTAATGTCTAAGAAGAATGCATGGAGGTCTCTTTACCTGGGATGAAGCTTCTTGTTTTTGTCATTTGGTGGCATGCAGACTGTGTGAGATAGGAATAATTCTAGTGTTTAAGATGAATGTAACTGACTTTAGTGAGCATCATTACTGGTGGAAAAAGTGCTTTTTTGTATTGTAATTAACTGTTGGTAGTTAATAAGCCATGAACTGGTCTCTTTAATGTTAACTTCTGACTTAATTTATATTTCAGAATTATGTAGCTGGCAGGACGCTTTCTCAGAAGCATGTTTTAGCATATGGCTAACGAACCAACTCTGCTAGGAAAAACTGCAATGAAATATGAAAAAAAAAAGTATGTTCTGGAACAGTGATTGATATTAACAGACAGTGGTGCAACGTTTGTGGTCTGATAGAATACATTCCTCAGCTAGTGAGGCTGCATAGCAAGGATTGCTCTTGGGAAAAGTCCCTGGATTCTTTGGCTCTTAGACAACAAAGTCATACCAGTGACACGGCATGTTGGAGGATTTGTAAGGGGGAAGGACTTGATGATTGTGGTGGGTTTTTTAGTTTTAAATGCTGAGTTACATGTTGGAAAACGGAATTTGATGGTGACAGAACCATATTTTTTTTGTTATCATTGTAGTTCTCTAAATGTAGTATTTATTTTTAAAGGGTATTTGTAAACAAGGAGCAAGAGGATCAAAGACAAAGTTTTACCGATGTCAGAATAAAGTCCTAGAAATTGTTTCTATTCTCCATGCAGTTCAGACATGTAGTAGCAACCACTGTGAAATCCTGATTTTTAAACCTTGCATGCTGGAGCTGTGGAACTTCTGTGTAGAATAACACTACTTACTTGCTGGTGGTTTTCACTGAAGTGGCATAACTCTGATTCTTCTGGAGAGGTGGGTGTGCGTGGGCCAGCAGAATCCTCTACATCTGGATAGTTCCCTGATAGAGCTTTAACAAATGTTCATTTGCAGCTCACCTGTTCTATAGTGAAGTTTTCTGCCTATTAGCTTGCACTAAGCCCAAAAGCTAGTATTTGTACATAGTTGGGTTTTTGTTTGATTGGGTATTTCTGGCAGTGCTGTCAGTGAAGAGGAGCATCATGTCCTGAGAAGCAGCCATCTTTGGAGAGTGAAAATACTGAAGATTAAAATAACTGGAATGGATGTGTGTTCAGTGCTTTTTAATGCCGTAGATACAAAATCAGCACCAATGTGGTGTCTTACTGCAAGTTCAGTTGTTTTTTCCAGGTGCCAATAAAAGATTGCATGTTTTTTAATAGTAAATCAAAACAAGGGAGCAAGCAATAGGTCACTGTAGTACCTGGGGTTTTATTTGGCTGTTCAGTATGCACTGAACAAGTACCTTCATGTAGCTGCCCTTATTCCTCCCTGCATCTCAGTTTCTCTGAAATTACCTTCCTTCCAGTGGCACGGGAAGGGGGTCATTGTGAAAGAGTGTGGAAGTCCTTTATGTTCCATATAGAATGCATATAAGTGTTAATGTAGCTCTGTGTGAATTTAGTTACAAACTGAACAGATTAAGAGGAAGTTTTGCTTGGAAAATACAAGGTATTTTACTTCTGGCACCTTGCATTAAAAGCACAAATTGTTTTTAGTCTGAATCTCTGCTTTGAACCACTAAGGGTGATGAAGTAGCTCATCCTCATAGTTGGTTGGTGTCTGATGCTTCAGATGTTAGTAAGAATGACACTTGTAAGATTTAGAAAAAAAGATAATGGTATAGATGTTTTGGTCCTATCTTTAAAGATTGTTACAGTTCAAAGAATCCAGTGAAAATATATTAATTCCACATAGTAATATAACTGACATTTATAGGGAGCTTCTGTAGCTTGCTATAGGCATAGGCTCAGTCCTGTGTTTTTTTTAATGATGGAAAGATTACTCTTTGGTATTGTGTTAAATTTCACTGTGTGGCAGTTTTGTACACTGCTGTCTATTTTTTGTTGCTTTTTGCTTTTAAGGACAACATTTTTGTTTTCATTTGGTTTTGTTATTCCCATTAGTTCCTTGACAGTTCTTAAGCAATTTCTGTATTTTTTTAATTGAAATCAATAGCTTTTATTAAAAGAATAGTTGTCATTTACCATGAAAAAGGGAGAGTAATCCTTCATTTTTAAAAACTGAGGATGAAATGCTTTTCAGTTTTCAAATGTAAAGTACATTGCAAATTTTCATTATTGAAAATGTAGCTGTTAAGTTTATCATAGTCATTGTAGAAGGACGTCATTTGCACTTTTAAGTCTGTTTTATGCAGACTGTAATATGACCGTACTCATAGGTGAGTTAAAGGTTGTTGAAACTGAAAGCTTTCTTCAGCAAGTTCATAATAACGTATGTAAGTACAGGTGTACTTCCGCTGACATTAATGTTAGGCATATAATTGAATGTTGTGCTGAATTAAGGTCTAATATCATTTGGTATGTGTTGCAGGAGAAGTGTGCCTATTAATGTTACGTAATAAAAGAAGGCACTTAACAGACCTGGAGCTGTAGTAGAAATTAATAGCAGCAAGTAAATTCTATTTTAAATATACTTATTCAACCACTACTTGGCAATTGGAAGCAAATACTTTTATTCATTTGAAAGTGTATTTGCTTCTTCACGACTTTGGGGTTACCAGAGGGACGTGGGTCAGAAAGATGCATGCTCATATTGCAGTATCAGTTACTCCCAATTCATCAGGAGGCACTCTACAAATAAACTTGGTTGGACCAGATGCGAGTGTTGCTTCTGTGGTTTTTCTGTAGCATGTAGATCTTTAGTGCTCAGGACGAATGTGTACAGCATTGTTTTAACATTTTGGGGAGATTCTTAAGTCAAGTTCATTCTTAATTTAAAATAGTTTTAAATAACAGGTGATAAAAAGCAAGCAACAATCATCAAGCCTTAGTCCAAACGCATGGGCAAATGTCATGTCCCAGGCTGTCCCTTTTACACTTGTTTATACTAGAATGTATGGGAGATGCTTGCTAGGGAAAGTTAACATTGACGAGAAGAACCTAATGCTGTAGGAGTGAGCTGGGCAGTGTTACACACTTAGGAGGAATGTTTTCATCATTTTGTACCATCCAAAGAGCTTTTGGTCCTACTGAAAGAACAGAAAGCTATTTTGTGATTATTTTCTTTTTGATGTTTATTTGCTTTGCTGCAGTAACTGAGGCAATCATTTGTTTTTGATAAATGGATAGTGTAATTTCAATGGTTTTCAGAGTATTAATTTATTTGCTTTATATGGGGAGTAATAAACTGAGTAACAAGTAGATAAGAGGTGTTTCCCTAAGAGTTTAACAGGTTAAGTTACATAGATCTGTGCCGTTGTCTTTGACAGAAGTGCTACAAGGAACGTATGAAATAATACTGACATGTAAGTGAAAGTAAAGCAGAAATACATCTTGGCAATTTCTTGGAATAATTGGAAGGAGCCTCTGCAGATCATCATCTAGTCCAGCCCCCTGAAGCAAACCTGTTTCAAAGTTAGATGAAATAGGTCAGGAATTGAGTTATAAACATCTCAAAAGATGAGGTCCCACAGCCTCTGTGGACAGACTGTTCTAGACCTTGGCCACTGTTGTGAATTTTTTTGTCCTTTTGTGAAATAGGCACTTCCCTTGCTGCAGCTTATGTCCATTGACTCTTGACCTTGAGGAAAATTAGGTAGTTTTCTAGTTGTAAAAAGCAGAGTTATTTTTTAGGGATTACTTTTCCCATCAAAATTAATGTCTCAGGCTTTTGATGCTTAGGAAATGTGGGTGAAGGATGCCACAGTAATGTTAGTTAGCTTCCTTGCGTTGAAATTAACAATACAGTATTTAGTGTATCAGTGACATTTCCCTTTTTTGAAGAAAAAACATGTTTTGTTTTCCAAGTGAACTCTTGCAAACCCTTGCAAAGTTGCTACTCTGTAGATGTCACTCCACTTAAGTCTCCATACTGTCGGTTTGTGGTTGTGACAGTGACAGCTGCTGCAGTAGTGCGTAAATGGTCACTTGGAGCTGTTTTTTCAGAAAAATGAATTATGAGTTGGAAGGCCGGGCTTAGCTTTAAAACATAGTTGCCATCTGCTTTTTAGATTATTATATAATGAATTCATACCTTGTTAAAGGTCACTGTAAACTTGCTGTGCTTGGGTTTTTCTGTCTATTCAGATCTTTTCTCAATAAGTATTTGTTCTGAATGAATAATGTGTTTGTTGACTGTAAAATGCTGATTCCTGAAGCATATTTAATGATTTCTTCGACTTTATTACCTTAAACGGTAGGATTTTCCTTTCCCATGTTGTCTTTAAAATACAGTGAGCATGAAACTTCGGAATGCTTTGGCTGATTAGCTGACTACTGTGAAACTGTCCCGATTGCTGGTATTCTATTGATTGCATTACATCATTATAAAGATATTGTAAAACCTAACAGGAGTATTCTAAAATGTAATAAACTATGACAAAATAATGTGTGGGGTTTTTTTCCTCTACAGGCTCATAAGTCAGGGAACTTTGTTTCAACTCTGCTTCAGATCACTATGTCCGAGCAACTGGATTTACCAGTGAGACAGGCAGGCAAGTTTTCAAATCTTTTTTCATTGTATCTACTTTAATGGTGCAGAGACTGTTGAAGAATTCTAATGGTTTTAATCTTAAAATACTCAAAAGTTGGGAGTTGCTCCAGTTACAGTCATGAACTGTATCTAGCACCATACCCTGAATAGGGAAGAGAGAAAGAAAAGATGCTGGCTCTTCAGTGATTGGTTCCCTTATTTCTAGTGAATAACGGTCTTTGGGGAAACAGAATGCTTTATGATGCTTGTATACTTGGTCCAAGGAGATAATTGAACTAGTAATGCTAATGTTTCTAAACATTTCAAGTGGAAGAAAACAAATAATGTCTTTTGGAACCCTACTGATTTGCACAAGCCATCAGCAATATTGAATATTGGCAACTCCAGACATAGCTTTAAGGCTGCCATGATAACTTGATAGAGGTTTCTGATACGATACTTCAGTGGTTTTTCTGACAGTTCAGGTAGTGTGATCTTGATCGCTGAGATCTTCCACACAGTAGGCCATCCTAAGTTGTAGCATAAGCATACGTTGCATTTTTATGTTATTGCTTGGGGCTACCGTTCAGATGGTGGCTCACAAAAGTTACTGCTTGACACGTATAATGTGCAAGAAAAGGGGGAGGTTTGACAAGAACCTCCAAAAATTTACCCTCTGTATAAGCCAATTAAAAACCAAAGCAATCTGATGAGGAGTGGCAACAACTCATACAACGCGTAGCTTACAAACAGCTTGTGTTTTGCAGAGCGATTAATGGCATGATAAATCCTGCTGAGGCCAGCTTGGAGTCTGCATCGCTTCAGTCATGTAATAGCATGTATCTGCTGAGTGTTTCTTACCTTTGCAGACCCTTTCAGAAACCCTTAAGTTTTTGAATCTTCAGAAGATGCGTATGAAATTTGGGAAGAGAAGTTGCTTTACAGTTTTCTACCTAGATGAATAGTAACTTTGTTATTACTTTGTAATTTGAGATTTCCTGTTGTATTTTGTAAGTCCTTTTCTTTCCAAGTTCTGTAATCTATATTCTGTCACTTAAGCAGTTTGGGTTTGGTCGTCAATGGTACATGCAGGCATTTGTGCCAGCAGCCTGATTGCTACAAAGTGCTGTGGCCCATAACTTTCGTGTAAAGGAGCTCTGTTTCTCTTTAGCATTCAGTCCTGTATCACAAACTTAGATATTTTTTTTTTTTTTTTTTTGCTTACAAGGGATGTTTTAGATAGTCATTAGTATTGATAGCTTTGTTTTAATGAAAATACTGAGAAAATAAATGTAAAGCAATGTGGAACATTGCTAAAATGTTCCACAACTATTTCTGTAGCACAGGGAAAAGCAATAAGTTTAGTATTTTTATATGAAAACACATTCTTTACAGAATAAAAATACAGACATCAGAATAAATGGGAAAAAGAGTATCAACCTAGTAAATTACTAGCTTATTAATTTGCGTGGTTTATGTATTTTGGTTTTTCTACTCAGAAATGGTTCATGAATTAGTCACTTCAGTTTTGTTATAGAATAGATTTGTTAGCAAAGTGTGTGTTTTGTACTTCAAATCGTTATCTGCTGATTTGCCACTTATGTCTCACAGGGGTTATCTACTTGAAAAATATGATAACCCAGTATTGGCCAGATCGTGAAACTGCACCAGGAGAGATTCCATCTTACTCCATCCCAGAAGAAGATAGACACTGTATTCGTGAAAATATTGTAGAAGCCATTATTCACTCTCCTGAGTTGATTAGGTATGCACTTTTAGCTTGTTTATGAATTGGCTGTGGTTTCTGGCTGTTTGGTTTGTTTATCTTTCTTTTTACAGCTAAGATCACCTGCACACTAAGCATCATTGTCATATGTTGTATATCCTAAGCATAGCATTAATGTAGATAGAAGATCAGTTTTCAGCTTGTGCAGCATGTAGAAATCTAAACTTCTTCAAATGGAGAATATTAAGCAGAAAGTACAGAATCTAAACCTTCAACACCGCAAGAATATTACTAAATTAACACTAGTAACTTATTTTCTTATTTAGATAGTAATCATTGTGCATTTGATTTCTAGAGTACAGCTTACTACTTGCATTCACCATATTATCAAGCATGATTATCCTAGTCGCTGGACTGCAGTTGTGGAGAAAATTGGATTTTATCTTCAGTCGGACAACAGTGCTTGTTGGCTTGGAATTCTTCTTTGTCTTTATCAACTTGTGAAAAACTATGAGTAAGTTTTTTCTATTGTATAAAACAGCAGAATTAATATTGATGTGTATTTTTTGTATTCTGTATGTATATTGTAACCATGTAGAATTGCATGTGGGACTGTGCAAGGGTGATAAAAATCTAATTTTAGAAAATATTTAGAAAATCTTAATCTGTGCAGTTGTTACCTTGTAGACCTTCTTTGCTAAGGAATTAAGAGAAAAAACTGCCTTCATTAAAGGTTTGAAATCAGAAAGAGGAAGGTGTTTTAAAGTCTTAATTTGGTAGGTTTTTATGGATTGATAAGAGTAAGAAGTACTACAGAAGTAATGACTTAGAGCAGAAAATTATTATTTATTTAAACCAGGTTTAGACTGTTAAACAAGTTGTACTCTAGGTATCAGTGATTGTAATCATATAAAGGTTTTGAAGTGTGAAATCTTGAATGTTAGAAAGATCAGAATTAGTTGACTGCCTTTGCTATGATCATGTTGATAGCCTCGTCCAGCCCCTCATAGGCAATTTTTATCAAAGCCCACTGTTCTCCTAAATGCAAGGCATTGATCGCGTTAGGATACAGGTAAATGTTCTTTGCTCTGTGCCTGGTATTGTGCTCAGAGCTTTAAAGTTGAGGCTGCACTTTGAGAAATTATGTGGAGCTTTGTGGCTGTTGCTGGCATATAGTAAGCTCATTTAAGCTGGGTCAGAGAAAAATGCAGTCCTGTAGTCAGGGAACTGGAGTAGTGGGACTAATGGAATCCACAACTTAATCTTCTAAGGCATTGTCATGCATAATGTTTTTGCTTCAGGTACTTGATTTAAAGTGTTGCATTGAAAAATTCCACTAATTCCATTAATTTTGTCTAAATAGTGTAAAACAGGTGAATAGCAGTTTTTTTACAGGAATGCTATAAAGACCTTTGTAGTCTCATGTTGGAGTTTTTTAGGTGGCTGAAAATTGCAAGTCTTGCTAGGAAAGGAAATAAACTAATTTTTCACTTTATTTTCAATTTAAACATCTTTAACCAAATATGTAGCAGAGATCTGTGAGATATAAAGCATGAGGCATTCACTGGTAGTGTGTTATTGTTATAACAATCCTTGTTTAGGGAAGAATTTTGATACGAGCACAGTCACAGTGTGATTAACTATAAGGTAGCAGGTGTGTTCATATTCTTGGTTGATCAGTGTAGCTGAGGCCAGCAACTGCTGCTATTTGTTTAGCTTTTTGGTGAAGTCAGCATGGATCGGTTTCACAAATCATATAGGAATATGTACATTTTATTGTGTAACTATATGGATACAAGCAGGTTTCTTAAATTTCTGAAATTGGTTATGTCTGTTTCGGGGGTAGTGGTGGAATCTGGATAATGTTGTGACTTTGATCAAGTTTTTACTGCTTGAGTTGTAGGAATATTTAGCTATTGATTTTTATTTTTTTGTTTTAATGTGGAAGGTAAGTATCTTGGGGTTTTCACCAGTTCAATG
>JAVJGJ010000014.1:64654791-64695139 GCA_035590215.1 Microhierax caerulescens | reverse complement strand
GAGTAGAGTCCCGCCCTTTTCTGCCAATTCACTTTGCTTAGAGCCGTTTTCTTCTCATCTCGCTGTTTACCCGGCACCGGCTGAAGCGGCGGCGGCGGCGGCGGCGGCAGCAGCAGGGAGGGCGGGGAAGGTGGCGGCGCCGGCGGCGGGTGTGGCGGAGCGTCCGGGTCGCGGCGAGGCGACTCCCGCCGCAGCGGGCTGTCCATGGGCCACTTCTCGCGGCCGCCGCCCCGCATCAGCCCCAGCCCGGCCTCTCGCTCCGAGCGCATGGAGGAACCGCGGCCGCCGCCGCCCGCAGCGAGGCGGGAACCTCGCGAGAAGTGGCCGCCAGCTTGGGGAAATCTCGCGAGGTTTCGCTGGGGGCCGAGTGCGGCTCCCGCGCCGCGTCCCATCGGCTGTCGAAGCTGTGGGGAGGCGTTAGCGCCCTCGTGCCCGTCCCCATCCTCCCAGGTGGCGGAGAGACGTGCTTTCAGGAGCCCTAGAGGGCTCCCACTGTGCCAGTGGGGAGGGGAGGACAGAGAAAGTTGTCCATTTCCCTCCTGTCATGGCCCTGACCAAGGCTCACAGATGGATACCTTCCTCAACAGATGGAGGCCTGCCTCTTCTGCCCTGGCCCTGCCTCTTCTGCCCTGGCCTTGCCTCCTCTGCCCTGGCCTTGCCTCCGCCACATACAGCAGGATGGTCACAGCCACCTCAGGGACGTGGCACCAGAGCCTTAGAACGCAGTGTCTGAAAGCTAGTCAGGTCCCAGGGAGAAAATGTTGGGAAGAGGGAAAAGAAGCCATTACTCTTTACTTGTGTGAGTTCAGGAGTCTTGTGGCTGTGGGGAGTCGAAATAGAAGAGCAGTGCCGGCACGCAGGCAGTGCACTGCCAGCTTCAGCCCCCGAGGCCATGCAGCAGGCTGGAGAGTCTGACTGGCTCCCAAAATCTCAGCTGCTGCTTTTGCTCCTACAAAGCCTCACATCCTGTGGTCTTCTGCATCAACCCAAACCGCTTTTGTCAAATGGTTGATGTTTGTCATCTGGTTTATCTTAACAAGTAAAAGAAATGTATCAAATAAGGATGTGCAAGTGGTTGTAGAGTCAGTGCCACAGTCCAGTCTCTGGCAGTGGCAAGTCCCTGGGGAGGTCACCAGTAATGAGCAGAATAAGGGCAAGAACATAGAAAATATATAGCAATACAGCTTCAGAATAACATCTTACCTGCAAGGTGTCCCTGAATTGAGGCCTCCCTAGGGGAAACTCATCTTCCAGGTCAGGAAGTGAGTACTGACACATCAATCAGATCAGGACTGATTCAGTCCTAGACTGCAGTTAACAAATTTTGTGATTCTCAATCCAAAAAATTTCTTGAAATTCCTCAGTAAGTTGAGATGTCTTGGACTACATCTCCTAGGCTTGGTGCAGAGTCACAGCAAACTCCAAAGTAAGGATGGGTCATGGGTGTACCAATGGACTCCTCTGGAGCTACTGAAACTAGACAGGAGCAAAAATGCCCGCAATTTAATCAGAATACACAGGGACGTTGCCAATATTCAGATGCTGCTGTGTTGTCGATCCTCAAACAACTGTCAACCACATGAAGGAAATACATGATTTGATGCAGAATAATAAAAGCAAGTAGCATTGGCTGAGGAAACTCTGAAATCCGTTATTCCTCTTCAAATCTTTTAGGCAACAGTATGTGGGAAGAAACTGTTGGAGCCATTTGCAGCAGAAATATCTTGTGGGTTTTCAAATCTGTTCTGAAAACCTTTGAAGTAACAGCCAGGTCACCCCACTCTGGGACAAGACTGATCCTTGCAAGAGACAGATGAGGTTATGTGACAAGCTGAGGATGCCTCTTCTGGGGACATAATAAGCTGCTCAGCCTGATAGAGTCCTGTACCCTTGCACCCAGCAGCCAAAGCTATGGAGGCAGTGACTTGAAGCAAGAGTCATAAGGACAGTACTCAATTTAACTAGAGCTAGGGTGAAAATCAACTATGTCAGAATAATCCAGAAAGGCGCCGAGCACTACCTAGGAAGCAGAATCCAGGCAAGAGCAGGACTAGAGCAGGACGGGTGCTGGGAAGTGCAGAAGACTAGGGCACAGCAGGCACTGCTGGTACAAAGGCAAAGATTTGACAGAACAAGAACAGACCAAGAGCAGAACAAGACAGAACACTGAACAGAAGACAAATGAGGAGAAAGAAACTTTCCCTTAACTCTTAAGAGATGCACATCATCAAGCAGCTCACATGCTCTAACCTAATTGTAGCTGCATAAAGGGCTGGGAGCTGAGCCAAGCCATACCAAGAATTACTCTGATGTCCAGGAAAGTCATTCACAAGCTAGGACACTTTGCATACATTTCTTTCTAGGTAACTTTTAATGCCAACAAATGAATGCCAGCAACAGTCAGCCAAAAAACCTCCAGCAGATACCTGCCAAGGCACAGTGCCATGATATGCTGCCTTTATAGCAATGCCTGTTCTTGCTATTCCATCCATTTCTTCCCTCTCCTACCACTCTGCCCCACTGATGAACTAACACAGCACTGGTTTTATTTGAACCTGAGAACTGATCAAATAAAGATTTTTCAATGCTGGATCAGTTCCCTGGTTTGATTCCCAACTACACAAACATTTGTATTACGACTGAGGAAGTAGCACGGGGTAAATAGATCCCTATGGGCTGGGCAGGAATACTCTAAACCAGCATTGTCATCAGAGCCGACACACCATCAGATCATAACTGTCGAGTACAGGAAGAAATATTAACTTTTACCAATCTTTTAAGCTATTTTGTCAATGAAAATAGTAGTAACAGAAAAAAGGACACAACCCAAGGCTTATATCCATGCCTGATATTAGACAAAAGGCCTGATTTGCCAGAAGACCTTTTTGTCAACTTCCATGTAGAAATTGCCACTATGTCTTACTAGAAAACTAGATTTACCTATTTTAAAAAATAGATCATGTTCTAGAGAAAAAGGAGTTCAGCTCTTTGAGAATCTATCGGTAATAGCCTTCTGGCTAGTGTGTGCAGCAACAAGCCTTTGTTATCACTTTATCCATGAGACAGTCTTGGTTATAATCATTCAGGATACATAAGCACCGCTGTAAAAATAACTACTGAAAGATCCTTTAAAGGATTATACAGCAGCTGTTGAGACACACTCTATATAGAGTCTTAACTGGCCAGTCTTCTAGTGTGTCCAGGAAAAATCTCCAGCTTACCTCAAACATAAGAAGTCACCTGAATTACACACAAACTACCAGATACCATGAGAAAAGAAATCCCCTTTATTAACTTCTTAGCCAGCCACACTGAGAGGAAGAGACCCAGTGATGGCCGGGAGATACATACACTTCCCAAATGATTAACTTTTCCCCACACTCTGCTTGGATAAAGACTCCCACTTAAGATTCATGGCTAGTTTCACGTTTCTCAGGAGAACATGCAACTTTGGGTGAAATGCTTTAGAACTAGCAAGAAAAACATTTTTGTTCACCTGGCTTTTTCATGTCTAAGAAAATATGGCCTTATTTAATTCTGCACTGGCCACATATTCCAATCCGTATGTTCTAACATTGTCACCTGGGCATCTGTAATTACCTCTGTGGAGCCACAGAACAACTTCCGCCATCATGGGACAGAACCAGACTTCTCTACAATACTGTGTTGGTACTCATTAAAACAAGGAGAGGGATCTCCTGGGCCCAACCAGATTTCAACAATGGAAGCATGTGCAATTGCTGTTAAAACACACTCATCCCCTAGCTTTCCCGCAGTCAATACCCTTGAGTTATCAAGTGTAAGTGTGTCTAGAACTTGAATTCATGTTCAGTGATGCACAGATATGGAAAACAGCCAACACCCTGGTTTCTAACTATGTATATGGCCCATACTGATGCAGTGAAGTCTCCCTGATCCAGATGGGGATTCATGACAGGGCTATCAGGAAAAGAGCCAAAGAATGAAGACATAATCAGTCACAGCAAGCAAATAAGGTGGCAAAACAGAGTAAAAAGGAAATTCAGCATTTTGATTCACTAGCAGGTATCTGAGTCCCTGGATAAATGAAGGCCTTCTCACCTAGCAACTGCTTCCATGTACTGGTCTCCTACTGCGTATTCCTTAGCAGTCAGAACCTGGACACTGTGAACTCAATGAGCCATGAGACAGATGCAGTGGGATGAGAAGTAGTAGTATATATTTTCCAGTTTATGCAAAACTCTATACAAAATTTAAAAAAATCACTCAAGTTTACAGCATCAGCCTACTCTTTATACCTATTCATTAGCAAAATTAAAAGTAAACATTGTCTTAAAGTTAAAAGGACAATTAATCAAGAGAGATGGACTGCTGGAAAGCAAAAATGACAGCAAGGTTTCAATATAGGTTCTTGGATTCATCCCTTGTCTCCTTTTAGTTACATAAAGTGCCAAAAAAAGGTATAGAAAATACTTCATATATCATATTAATATGTCAGGTATTTTTATACCTTGCCCCAATACAGTGGATAAAAATTGTATCACAATAACCACACACATTTTATGCTAAAAGTATAATTGAAAGTACCTATTTAAATGTTAACACTAATGTATTAAGATAGTGTAGAAATTACATTTTAGATCGTTTATTTTTTTGCTGACAAAAATAATTTTTGTATTTCATGAAAAAAATCTTTGTCTAAAGAAAAATTGCTAGTTTGAGTTCTGAAGTACTTTGCACTCAAGTCTGGACTGCTAAACTTCAGGAAATCCGTTCTAAACATTAAATGCCAAAACTTAGCTGGAAGTCACAGAAGAAAATATTAGGACAGCTTGTAGCATTACATTCTTAATTTTCAGCCCCACACAGTGACAAATGTGGAAAAGGCAAGAAGAGAAAGGAAGGAAAAAATTCACACAAAATATGTTCAACATTCACACTAAGAAGGCAAACAGACCTGTCTCATGTTTAGTGGATGGACAAATAACTGCTGCTGTTTCAGAGGCATATGCTTTACTTCTTCATTTTTCAGTGAACCAATGACATATAAAAACACCACACTTCAGAGACTTTTAAAAACCATGTATGTGTATTATTCATCTAATACTTTGCATTGACAAAACAACTATGTATAAAGAGAATTACTGTGGTCCCTACAGCAGTACACTGTGGCTTACGACTTTATAATAGCTCTAATTGTGGGAAAGAGTGATTTATCTTAATGTTTATGCCATTCATGTTTGTTGTCTAATCAGCTTATCAAAAACAGTTCTTAAATTATCTTTCAGTAATACAATATAGAATGACAAAGAACTGAAATTAATAACTAAGAGAAAGTATAACAAAGTAACATGCTTTGTCATCAATTTAACGTATGCCAGATTAGAGTCAAATGATGGAAAACCATTGAAACTGTTCCTTAAAGGAATATATATTTATGAAGTAGTAAGTATAGAAGTTAATGGATTTTTTTGTTTATTTACTAAGAAAGCATTCTCTACAGACAGGATGAAAACCCAGGAGCCACAATAATACTGTATTAAACTGGCTATTCAGTTTAACGTTATTAACAGTTCCATGTTAACTACTATTTTTAAACGTTCACAGTCTCAGTGATGGCAGACACATGGATCAGTAAACAGTTCAGGGAAAAAAAAACAAGTGAATTTATTTTTTACTTCATCATGTATGATTAATTTTGTAGAAATAGTTTGTCATGTATACTTCTTAATCATCCTTAAGGCAAGCATTATTTCTCCTTTGTTAAGTACAGGGTAGTAGTTTGAATTCATATAAAAATAGCAAATTCTTGAAAGTATAACACCATAACAAAAATGCTAAAACAAACATATTACACTTTGACAAAATGAGCTCTCTACCAGCATTTATGGTCACGTACTATGGTCTGACATTGATGTTTCTAACATCATATCACTTTCATTCATTTCTATCTCAAATGGTTCTTCCAGCGGGCGACTGGTATCTGTACTTTTCCTTTGATGTGATGTCTCTAGTGTTACTATGCCACTTTCATCTAGAGTTTGTCTTTCTATGTCGAATTCTCTGAAATCCCAGGGAGGTGAAATTATGTTCTTTAATGTCTTCATTGTGTGTACATCAAAGTCATAACATCTTAATTTGTCTTTGATCTCCGTTCCTAGAAAAACAGTTAAACCATTAGTTTATTCCCGTGAACACTCCCAAAAAATGCATCTCAAACTATCATCCAGAAACTACTACAATTCTCTGCTTTCATACTGACAGGGAGCTGTTGCTGCTTAATCACTAAAGTTGAATAGAGTTGTTCTGAAAAAATCCAGCAGTCTCCTTTTTGAAAATATGCACAATATAAGAAGTACAACTCCGAATCAAAAGTCTGTTAGAAGTAATTGCCAATTCCCTTCCCAATTCTCTAAGAGGCTTTTTTTGTTAAGTTACACACAGTGTGGTTTGCATTAATGCATATCACACAGCTGCATGGTTCTTCCAGATGTGTTAACTGACTACATATGGAGCAAGACAATATTGAGAAGAAACATCTGCTTCAATTGTAAGAAAAATCTACAGGAAAAGCAACAGAGCACACACAGATGGCTTTTACTGGCTTCAGCCTCATTAACATGCTTGACAGGACATCAACTGTGTTCATTACAGATAAATCACTAAGTTCATTGAAGTAGAAATATGTTGCTGTAAAGGTTGGGAGGGGGCAGAAAGTTTTCATAGAATATTTAAACTGTGCCAATATAATGTATTACTGTCATGAAGCACTTTTTTTTTTTTTTTTTTAACTATACACAAAGCTGTATTTTTGGAGACAGGAGAATTTATCCTGTCTCCACAGAGCAGACTTCTGACATGGTAAAACTACTTTGCCCATATCTCTCTCCAGGAGCATTAGCATGCTAACTCTGTATTTCTTTTTTATTTTCTCCCCATTCCCTTTGGTGTCTAAGCTGTCACAAATCAGTATTGTCTGTAAAAGAGACCATCACCACCTTCAGTGGCAAAGTGTTTCCTTTATACTGGTAAGAATTTACCGTTGTGATGCTTACAAAAAAGTGTTCATCAACAATTACTGTTAAGTTCTGACTCATTTAGCCATTTAAAAAACCCAACAAAACCAACAAAAACCCGAACAAACCCATACTCTACTTTGTAAGTTAACTAGGTAATGGTAAACAGTCTTTCTTGATGTAAGAATAAGACCCTTCTCAAAGGACTCTATGACTTTAAGAGTCACATAAGTGAAACTTACCAATGTAGGCTTCAGAATCACCAATATACATTTCTATGCAGTGTCCAAGCATTGTGACTGAAAATGTGTCATCCCTTCTAAGACCAAGGGCCTATTAAAAAAAAACAAACAACAAATAGCAGTGAAAAGTATTCAGTAACAAATAAAACCATTTACATCTTAAGTCAACAACACACTCAGAACCATTGTGATGTTGCTTGCCAATGCTATCAGAGTATAGTCTTCACTGTAAAAGCAAAAAATTGCACAACTATTGTCATATGAACTGGCTGAACTAGTAAGCAAGCAAAGCACAAAAACAAAACCAGAAAAGGGTATGTATACAGACTATCATTCACAAACCATGAAGTATAAGGTGTTGCACTTATTGTAAAGGTTCTACTTCAAGGCATAGGTTGGAAGTACTTTGAATTATTTCAGCTGCATGAGTTTATGTACATAGAATTTATATGACAATTATGATATTCAAGTAATTTACAACAAAGGAGGATCCAAGTACTAAGTTCTTCTATGTGGCCATTTTTTACCTAATCAGTAGAAAACTTAGGAAGATCCTTTTTAAAAAAAGATTAAGATTATAAAATAAACACTAATTTGGAGGCTTGGTAAAATATTCATTCTCTGTTCCAAAACCAAAACAGAATGAAACTGTAAGGAACAGAATCTGTGACCAGTACTTTAATTTAAGCCAGTTACATACCGTGTGAAAATAGTCGATTGCACTTTCAAAATTGCCCATTAGACAATGTATGTAGCCAATGGCAGAGTAAGTAGAAGCATTCTGAGGAATTAATACTAGAGCCTGACGATGGTATTCCAGTGCTTCCTCATATTTCCTGTCAGGGTTAAATACAGAATATCTATTAGTAAGCTTCAGGGTGAAAGGTGTTTTTATAGTATTGTATTGGTATTTTTCTTAGCTCAGTGGCACGCCATCCTGCGAGAACTTAAAAATTATTGCTTCATACTCTGGACATAATAGAATGCACAAAAGACTCACAGATATTGACAATTTTCTTCTTCAGTGTAATTGAAAAATCATTGTTCCCCTCATGTAGCACAACAGCTGCATACAGCTAGGCCCCATTTGGGGATGATCTTAGCAATTTGCTATGGTAAATTGCTTTAGATGTTTAATGCTGCTCATTGTAACATTAGCTTTCTTTCCGCAGCTTTCATTTTCCTCCCCAGGGGAGCAAAGGAGCGATACAAGATGAAATCACTCATTGTTCAAAGTGAGAAAAGCTCTCTGGGCAGAAATTTCACAACCCTTAAGTGCTACATACACGAGTACTTTTGTCACGTCCATTTTGCTGCCTGCTGGCTCTGCTGTACCAGAAAAGAGGGTTTACATATCCCTAATTTCTTTCAAGTACCAGCCACCTTTTCTTTTAAAATTATCCATTAATTAGACTGCTCATTGTATTTGTTATTTTATAAAACAACAATTAATATACATTATGGCATTACTCCCAGAAACTAAATCATCACATTTGACATCCTAGTTCCAAGTTATTAAAGATAGCAATTGTCTATTCAGAAGAAATTTTAATGTCTATAGTTATAATGAAATTATGCAAACAGCAACACATGAAGTTGTTAGAGGGCATTAAGTAACAATTGAGGCAGAAAAATTATGCAACTGTTTACTTGCTACATAAATCTTTCATATGATTTGAATTTCACTCATAGCATTTACCTATTAACTACCTATTGACTATCACTGTAATTTAATATATTGCTTTCAAATTTCAAACACGTAATGCTAATGAGCAGATATATATCCAGTAAGTGTTTCCATAATGGCACAATATCATGTATTATGAACACATATAAATTAAGTAAAAAAATTAGTAAAGTAGTAAATGATTGAATTATGACAGAATTTTTTAAGTTGTCAAAGCATATGTACAGTTGCCTAAATTCTAAACTTGATTTTCTTGAAAGATGGTTTACAAGGATGTAGAAATACATTAGGCTGGCTTTCTGAGCCTGAATAAATAATAGAATGTAAGTTGTCCTAAGTGTGATGTAAGTAGTTACTAACTTACCCTAGAAATTAAAAAAAACAAAGGCAAAAGGAATTATAATTGAAACAAGACTTTTAGAAAACCCTGCAATTATACTCAGGAATAGATTCCAGAAGCAGCGCCTTTTGTTTGATCTTGGCAGAAGGGGTAACTATTATACATCTGTATTTCATAATGAAAACTAAACCTAATTGGCAATTCAAGCACAAAGCAATTATTACCAAAGCCAAAGCAGAAGTACAACTTATATCTACCATAATCACATTCTCATTAGCAGCTTTGAAACAAAAATTACACTATTCACCAACTGGACAACTGAAATCATGACACTAAAAAAAAAGATATGGCACTGATTAAACAAAACACTGGTTAAAATCAGATTAAGGTAATTAACGAGAAGACATGTTAAAACTGTTAAAGCTTGCATATGTACTTTGCACTTTCTTTTTCTCTTCCTAGAACAAAAGTACGAAATTAAATATTGAAGTGGTCCTGTTCTCAAAAAACACAAAGTGATACTTTATTGCTGTGTTAATGTCACTGAATATTTCACTTTAATAAAAAAAAATACACACTGATCAAGTTAATTGGCACAAAACCACCTTTATGTTAATTAAATCAATGGACATATTCACCTATGTCAGGACTGGGACAGTATCCAGTTAGAATTCACACCCATACAAGGATCTAAAAGCCTATGACCAAATTTCTATCTAATTAGCATCAATGGTTAAGGAAATGCTTTTACATTAAGTATTTTAACTTGCATGTAGTAAACTGGATATAAGGGGCAATTAACATATTTATGTTCAAAAGCCGATTTACAGAATCTTGTTCTTATGAGGTATTTTTACACTATTCTTAAGTGGTACATAATCTTGATATGAGAAGCAGGCCTAGAGAAAACACATTTGTGCAGTTTTCCAGATAAATGTAGCTCCAGTACTCTCTGCTTACTTGAGTTTTCTGCAGACATGTCCCAAGTTGTTCAATAAAGGCTCCCACTTATCAACGGTTACCTGAAAAATAACATAACAATTCAGATAACTGCAGCTTCCCAAATTGTAACTGAATTTTGTCTGCTTAAAAAAACCCCAAACAACAAACAAATGAACAAGGCAATTCATTCACAACCAAAAAGAATATCATGAGCATTTTCAGTTCTTTTCAAAGTGCACATTTAAGCTAAAAACATTTATTCAATTAACTAATTTTTCTAATTTTTCCTTTCCTCAAAGCCAATTACATTTCTTTAAAGGGTCAGTGATATTAAAACTTGGATGTAAAACAAACAACGTTTGTTTTCCGCTAAGCTAAAAATCATGTGAAGTCTCTCAGCCAAGGAGCACTGAACACTCTCCAAATTAGGTATTTGTAAAATAATCATAAATGCTGAAGGTCTTGTTCCTGTCTTCCCCTTCATCTGCTCTAAATAAATGAGCTAATTTACAAGGCACACAGAAGACACTCTGAGCCACCAAAATCCTTAAAAGATTTTTTCCTGGAATTAAAAATTACTTGGACTTGACCGCATAATGAATTTGCGATTCATAACAACGTTAAGAGTATTTCTATATATATATATAGGTAATTTAGGTGTTTCACACTAATTCTAAATTTCCATTTGTGTGTTTGTGGATCTGCTGATATTTAGCACTTCTCAATAAAAAAAAAAAAACGCCCCTGATCTACAAAGTTTGCGGCATGTGCATGAACATTACAACTTTAACTAAAACAGAAAAACCGTATTTATATGTTGGTGAGTGTATACATTAGTATCTGTACAATTTCTTTTAGTAAATGTGTGCCTTGTCCACATGATAATAGTTTTTTCAGTGCTTTCCACTTTATAGAAGGTTTATTGTGCTCTGGAAGCAGTTACATTATCTTGATAGGAGATGCTTTAACAATTATAGTAGGATGAGGTGGTGTCCTCATTAACTAGATTCAAGCTAAAAATTGAGAAAACCTGTCTCAAAATTCACAAGAAGCCCATCACAAGGTGGTACTGTTTTCATTAAGATATCTCGAATTACTCTAGTATAATGTGTTTCTTTAGACAAGATGATGACACACAAATAAAATGAACAGTACTAGGTGCGAGCTCATTTGTGTGTTCCAGCATTTGAGAAATCAGGGTTGTAATGAACTACAAGCACATTTCCTGACAAACCTTTTGCCAGTGATTATTTTGATTACTTTCAGGAAGTTGGTTAAGTATTCTGGGACCCATTCCCACACAGTGTCTCTATCTGGTAGAAAGAAAACAAATCCATACCTACAGGATTACATCCAAACAAAAGTAGAAGTCATTCAAGAAATGCCTAACCTTAAGGTGGCAGAAACCATCTTCACATGTGTACCCAGTTCCACCCTCAGGTCAGAAACGACTGGTCTATTAAGACCCAAGACTTGAGAGCGAGACCTGGATTCCACTCTCCAGTCAACACTTACTTTCTTCTAATTTCATATAGAAAATTCGCCTTTTCCTGTAGCATGGAAGAAAATGTGATGATTCTCATCTGAAAACCCAACATACTCAATTACAAGTAGATGATCCAAGTTTCAAAGTCAAATTTGTATCATATTGTATCTATCTCAAAGTAAGCACAACATATTCTGTCACCAAATACTACAGAATTTCCTGGAGTTTTACAAATTTATTGTCATGCATATTAGTAGGAAAAATACCTCATTTCCAATAGCTTTGATTTTTTCCAGTGCATCAAGAAACCACTTTTCTGCAGTTTTCCAGCTAAGAATTGAGGAGGTAGGGGGAAAGAGAAGTAAATTAGTAGATTTTTCATTAGTAGTAGGAGAAAACTGTATTACAAGGCACAGTTCTTTGACATTATTTCATCATAAGAGTGAAAGGAGATGTAAAATCCAGTAATTTACATTTGGCTATATTTTGCATTTGCTAAGAGCTAACAAGACCAAGTTAAAAAATCAGAAGCAAACCAAGAATATTCACTAAATACTTCTTATATGTTAGGGTTTTTTTTGAGAATATATTTGGAACCTCCCAAGCTGACAAAATGTTTTGCTGTACAAAATTTTATAGCATGTGTGCACTTGTGTGCAGACAGATGCCTTTTCAAGGTATGCAACTACACAATGACAGGCACACAGAAAATAATAATCAATCTCTGTATGTTCCTCAAGCATTCCATTCTTTCCTAGTTCCATCTTGAACGAAGAACAATGTAGAAAGCAAGGGTTTAGAGTAAACATCATATAAACTTGAACTATAGTTTCTTCTCGTTCTGTGTAAGTACTTTAGCAGATATACTGGCACATTACACTGCAGAATAATCCATAATTAAGATTGTGTTTAATTGTATTTTGCAAGCTTACTCTCCATTTTGGAATGCAACCACTCCAACTTCATGCATAACAAAAGGATCTTCAGGTGCAATGCTTAAAGCTTGGCTGAAAAACCTTTCGGCTAACTTTGAGTTGTTGGTCAAACCATATTCCAGTCCAATATAGAGCATTGGCAAATGACACCTGAAAATACACCCAAAACAAACAATCACAAAAAAACCAAACATGCACTTACCAGGAATATTGTTACAAACTATAAAGAAATGCCAACTGTGTTTGCATACGTTTACGTACTTCCAAGTAAAAGCTGATTTAAATGGTTTTTCCCTCTAGTTTCCTTCCCATATTTAATTTACAAATAGAATATGGAATAATTACAGGGATTACATTTACCAGTAACTATCATCAAATACAATAGCTTTATATGCAATATAACATTATTAATCCATGACTTTTTTTACAACCTTCTCCAGAGCATGAAACAGCTGTTCAAGATATTACTATACAGAAGTTCGACCCATTACAACAAACATGATTCAGAAATTTCAGAGAACTTTCAGGTAAAACTGATTACCTAAATATAAATCTTGACTTTAGAACTTAAAAAATCACAACAGCAATCACAAACAATGCAAAGGCAGATGATTAAATTGTTTGGGGGTTTTCTCTCATTTGTTCTCAACCAGATAATTGTTGTGAATGTATTCCCACTGTTTAAAGGATATAGGTCAATATTCTACACTATTTATGGATTAATTTTAATTTTCTTGACTGTGACATTTTTTACATACCCTTTCATGAGCTGTGCAGCTGTGAAGTATGCAGCCATTGCTTGGTCATGCTCACTCTCAACTGCAAATGAATGTCCATAAGCTATCCATGCAGGTCCATAGGTTCGCTCAAGTGTAGTAGCTTTGCTAAAATCAAGAGCAAGTTACAAGCAAACACATCTGAAGTTAAATTTAATCTGAACATCAGAATCATCTATCTCATTCTTCCCTTTAAAATGCAAAACCTGAACCTGGGTGGACTTCTGTTTACTTTATGAGCTTACAAACAATCATGAGGTTTGTTTAGCAAGCGTGCAACAGATCACTAAGAAAAACTGGGCAAAAAAATTTTACCTGAGATATCTTCTGGCATGTTCGTTTTTGTGGCCAACCATGAGATAGTAGCATCCTACTGCAAACCATGACACCTATACATTAAATAAAAATAGAATATCATTAAATTAAATATTATTAAATATCACACTGATTTTAGTGAAACATCACCATAGGTGATGCAAAACAGAGGAACAGATTATAATTAGAGAAGTTAAGCACATTTTCACTGACATCACAGTCAGCTTTTCAAATTATATTTGATATTACAGACAAGCTAAAACTGCTGGCATATACATCTCTAACTGAGTTTGTTCAGCCTCATGAAGAGAGCACTAAATGGAAAGCTTATTGCAGTCTTCAGTTATCTAATAGTAAGGAATACAGAAGACAGAGCCAGACTCTTCTCAGAGGTGCAGCGACAGGATGGGAGGCAATGGGTACAAGTTGTAACATGGAAAATTGAGACTGAGTAGAAGGAGAACAATTTTCATTATGGTGATCAAACAGTGAAAAAGGTGAAATACCTTATTGAAAAAGTGAATATCTCATGTTGAATATATTTTACAGGTACTTTGTTTTAAAAAGAAATCCTTGGTTTAAGAAAATTACAATGCATAGAAAATAAAAGAAGCAAACCATTTTTACTAGCTCATCCAGAAACAGATTTTGAATTCTGTTACTCAAACTGACCGTTACATTACAACTTTTAGATGCTTTCACCTAGAAAAACTACCAGTCAGTGAAGGCTTAGAACAACTTACAGGATTATTTGGGTACAAGTCCACCAGTTTGTGAGAGAGATAGAAAAGCTCTACATAGTGGGTAAAAAGAAAAGAAAATTAAAACATGCTAAAACATTAAGATGTTTTAAGCCCTTTAGCTTTCTATACAAAATATCCAGAACATCTAATGTTATTAACACAGAAATGAAGAAAAATTTTCTGTTTAGTGGTAATGCTTCAAACTACCTCAAAATAGATTCAGTTTTGCAATTAACTAAAAAAAAAAAACCCAACCCATAAGTCTCCACAGCACATATATCAGCAGCTATACATACCACTCCTTAAGAATTCTCAAACAACTTAGGTGATTAGCATACATTAAAATAAGCACCTGTAGTATCATACTTGAATGTGTCTTGTGAAGGTAAACCACCACTGAACTTCCTACACCTAAAAGGTATAACATACTAGAGGCTAGATCAATTTCTAAGTAGAGTCCTGTGCATTAATATGCTGAAAATAGGACAAAAGCAAATAAATTATTATATTATTATGAATAATTCTAAGTGATTACTTATGTAATAAAAATAATAATTCTAGTTATTAGAATAACTTACTCCAGGTTTTCTAGCAACAGTGGAAGTAATCAGATACAGGATAACATTTCTATTGCCTATGCAATTTCAAAAGAAACAGCATTATGGTACAAAAAATTTCTATTTCTTTAGAGTACAGTGGTCTTAAATTGATGAGTTTGTCCTGGAGTACTTTGCATCAATTCCCAGATTCAGAAAAATCAAACATGAAGACTGGCATACAAAATACCAACTTATTTACAAAATGCTTCTCAAGGCAGACACAGAAGAAAAATCAAGAGTACTGGCTACATTTTCAGATGTAGTTAACTGGAAGTACATTCACTAAACATTGAGAAGTACTAGTACACGTAATGATCTATTTGCCTACATACAATGCACCGTCCATTGAGAGACTGCAAATCGTATGTTTATATGCAGTCTGAAATCCCAGCTGCAAGCAAGCTATTCCTGTAATTCCAGCAAAGGTGCTGCATGATTACGAACTTGTTTAAACTAAAAAGAGGCCTTCACAACAGCAAAGGCAAGAAGAGCCTAGAATTTTTCCTAATACAGAATAATCATGTCCACCTAGGCATACACACTGATGAAGAGTTTCTTCTAGTTTAATTTAATGTATTTTACTTTTGAGCAGAAAAAGTACACTTAGATACTCTGCGAAGATCACCTCAAAACAGAAACGAAGCAGTGTAGCTCACTAACTTTCTGGCCACACAGCCCAGTGGTTAAAAGACTGTGACACTCATGATCATGAATGAAGACTCCTTGCATAACTACTTCCCCTCTTCAGCCTTGCTGCCATCTCTGAAACCCCCTTCTATTCTAGATACCACTGTTTTCTTGAAACTGCAGGTAGGAGGAACAATATACGTAATTTTTAAAATGGTATATAAGGGGTTTCTTGGCATCCTTAATTCTTCTTTAAAATTGAAGCTTTACAATCTTATTTTGACTCATAATAAATGTTGTATTTCTTACCATTTGCTTTATTAAGCTCCACAAGTGTCCCTATATGCACAGGTAAACAATTTGCATGGAAAGGATCTTTTTCCATTACTCTGGAAAAATAAAGAATAAAAAAAAGCTGCAACACACCTTTCAAAAATGTTAATGTGTTATAAGTAAGTTGTTTTATACTATGTCATGTTCCAGTTAATTACCACTTTAGGCACTGGAGAACTACTTGTGACTAGAAGGTAACTATTAACAGCATAATAAAAGGCTATCTTAAGACCAGAAAAATAATATTAATTTAGCTTAACAAAAGAGGATAACAGAAAATTCTGGCAAGTTGAATATACAATAAGAAAAACAGAATACAATGCACATTTGTTTGCATGTCACTTCAAATTTAACCGGCAAACAGCAAGCAACATTTCTGTTCATCTTTTCCATATATCTGACAGCAACTTTCAAGCAATAGTCTTCAACTTTCTGAGCTTAAGTCTAAGCAGTATGCCTTAGGAAATTTTTATTTCCTGTGGCATTTCGAAACAGAAGATAGTCTCACAGACAACAGACTGCATGCAGGACATGGCATGTAGGCATGTGCCCTTTTTGTTAGCATTTGGTGAACTAGGAAGAGAAGAAAAAGATGTCTTGAAATCTATTCATGGAATCAAAAGTGCATTATGACTCCATTCTCTGAGAAGCATGCCTTGAAATAATTAAAAGTTTATTTGACATTTTAAAATAGTTCAAATTATTTCAAATGAGATGTATAAAAGAACATACAAACAAGTATATTAAATGCTTTCTTGAAGAGAGTCTAAAACTTTGAAATTATATGGACTTCTCAGACTCTCATATCCAAGCTCTAGCATCTGTGATAGTCTCCCGCTAAGAAGACATCTACTCCTGCCACTTTCTGCTACACACTGTGTGGAAATTAAGTTTCAGAAACAAATCTGCACTTGTATAATTTTATTGACTTAATTGGAGTAATTTATTTCAATACGATCATGATTTTACTCAGATTTTTAAATTCACTCTGTCAGCATTCTCTACAGCCTTTCCAAAAATCTTGTCTGTACTCAGCTCCATAGGATATTCTACATAGTGATGGCTTGCTTCAGCTAAGAAAAAGCTTTACTATTAAAAAAAAAAAAACCCACACCCCTTCTGTTCTATACTACTAATATTCTGAGGCTATGCATTACCTATATAAAAATATAATTTTCTTAAAAATGGTCGTTGTCAGGCCAGCAGAAAAAACAGCTCCACAACCATGTGTTCAGATTTACAGTAGTTGAGAAGCAATCCATGTTGTTCTGACCCACTGACAACTGCGCAGCAGTGTATGCCTGGGCTACATTAACAACTGAGTCACTATACTCGGCACATTAAAATTAACATAACTTTTAATCAGCCAGAGAAATCATACTTCCTAACTAACCAATTGCTCCAAACCTGTTCATTCTGAAGGCCAAGAAATAGTTGGAGAGAACACAGAGCTGGAGGTACCAGAGTAAGGAATAGGATGGATGAAGGGAAGTGCAGCACAGTGCTGGAGTTTTGCTTTCGATATTTCTGCTACACGTCATAAAAACAGTATGTCTTGCCAGATAGAAACTACACATTTTAAATACATAACCATTTGCTACAGAGTTTCAGGTATGTCAACCCATTGAACAATGATATTCACTGTAGTCCAGGCATACTTATTATACTTCACCATATGAGAAAAACCCCTCAAAGTTGCTTTGTGTACTTACACTGAAGTAAGCTTGTAACACATTTTGAAATCACAGTTATAATAATGTCTTTCAGCTAAGGATACTACCACATCGAGGTTTTCCTGAAGACCATCTACTGATTCAGGAATCAGTGTTTCACTGGGTTTATTATACTGAAAGACAAAAGAGACAATATGTTAAACTACAAACAACCTAAAATTAGATAGTATACATATTAATATTTTTAGTTCTAAAAGAATACTTAAGAATACTAAGCTTCTTGAAATTCTTAGTTTTAAACTGAAAGTCCATAAAACAACTGCTTGGTAAAATGCTTCTTTATAACATACTTAAAAGCTCGTTTAGAACATAAAAGGTGCCTGCCAGTGTCAATGTCTTAAGTGTAGGCTGCAGAAACGAACAGTAAGCAATATATAGTTGGCTTTCAGTGTTCTCACATTATCTTTGGAAAAATAGTCTGGAATAACATTGTCAGTTACCTGTAAATAGTAGGATATAGCATTTTGCCTACATTATTAATGTTCTTTTTCCCTACCCAGAAGTTTCTCAAGAAATGAAGCTAAAAGAAAATAATCAGAATTTCAAGTTGTCACTACACCAGAAAATACTGGTTATACAGTTTACACAAAACTGTTACAGTATCCCCATAAAGTGATATCTCCAGCATCATAAATTTTAAAATAACCAAAACTACAAAGCCTTTATTTATTCCAATGTTCAGAATAAATGGAATCAAAGAAAATTTACACCCGAAGTCAAGACTTCAAATCAATTCTCCAACTTTTTAGTCAGTTTTGTGGTTTACCTTTTTCAATTTATTCTCAAATAAAAAGTGAAGCAATTCTTGTTCTTCTTCCGTACATTGTCTGCTAAGAGGTAGAGATTCAAGAAGTTCTTTTTCTATGTGGATTTAAAAAAAAGTGGTTATATTACAGAAGAAATAGCAAGATCCAACATTTTAAGAACTTAGAGATGCAAAGAATTTTATGATGCTTATCCCTAAACTACAAGGAAGACAACAGTACAGATACACTGAAACAGATAATACTACTAATTATGGAAATCAATGATTCAGTACTTCAGTTTCACTTCTAAACTTTGAAATAAAATTTAATAGCTAAACAAACACACCACTATTTTTATTTACTCTGTAATTTTTCTGTCAATTTTTACCACTCAGATTAGTATTTTAACCAATGTCTCCTACAACTAAGCAAACACCACTAGGGTTTTGTAGATTCAAAGCTTGTGAAGTTGAAGACACTGGAAAAACATTGTTCAGACTGAGCAAAGAGCGTGGGAGCTTCCAGAGCTAACAAACAGGACAGCTGGGTTACTTTGTTTCTTTTAATTCTTAGCACTGCAAGGCCAAAAAATCAAGTTCAAATGTAAGTTTGAGCAAATGAGAATTTTCACTCATTTCATACATTTTCTATCCTTAAAATTTTCGAGTCTGTTACTTGCAGTACTGCTTTAATTTTTATCCAAGAAAAAGGCAGAGTGAGAAAGCAGCTAAGTTTTACTTGTATTTGAGAAATACTGCTATCCAGACCTTCTTGTGCCGTCAGCA
This sequence comes from Microhierax caerulescens, assembly GCA_035590215.1. Classification (NCBI taxonomy): domain Eukaryota; kingdom Metazoa; phylum Chordata; class Aves; order Falconiformes; family Falconidae; genus Microhierax; species Microhierax caerulescens. Next base: position 64,675,855 of record JAVJGJ010000014.1, on the reverse strand, counting down.
TATGGTGCGATGTTAAAAGATCAAATGCTTCAAAGCAGTAAACATCAAGCTTCAAGGCCTCTTTGTAGCTGTATGTTGCAAGGGTTCTATTATCCAAAGCATCATAGATCTTCCCTCGCAAAAGGCATATAGAGCTCTTGATCTGGTGGAAAAGCAGGGCTGAAGGTCAAAGACTGAATCAATGTTTGCAATTTGGTTTGAGCACAAATCAAATGGGCTCCCTGAAAAGTAAAAAGCATTTCACGTATGATAGAACCTGGCTTTCTAGTGCTGTCTTTAAATAAAATATTGTCTCTACTACCTTAAAAAAATAAACAAATGAATGCTCTGACAGATAATCTACTACCAAGCGAACATATGCTTGAAATAAGTTGAAGGAGGTAGAATTTATCTTTTCTACTTCTGGCACCCAACTCTGATATACTAAATTCCCTTCATACTCAATATAGGGAAATTGTTACTTCCAAAGGTGATTCACTTATCTGTTGACTATTAAACCACATATTTCATGCAAGACAAGAATGACCACAGGAGAGATGAAAAAGGTGAAATCAATAGATTCAACTACTCTGAGCAGAAAAATATATCCTTCTTTTCAATCCAAAACACAGATGTTTCAGAAATTAAAGCAGTGAAAGATCATTATTACCATAGTTAAAGTTGTGCTAAGATGTCTAGTAACTAACATGTTCTTTCAAAACTCCCTAGATGGGTGTTTAATTCAGTCAGAAGGCCACAGAGGTGTCAGCAAGTTACTTAAGAGAAAGTTAACATGTTACACACCAACATCATCAGACAGACCAACTGTCTTAGCAGTCCCCACACTAGAAATAACACTACAGCTGCATTAACAACTAATAAACCCCAAGGGGCTGCTAAGGTGAAAATATTGTTACCAGCTCAGAGACCAGTCATTCTTACTCTGGAACTAGGGCCTGTGCAAACTAATCAAATTAAGTTTAAAAAGCCACATTCCTAGAGAAGAGTTTGGTCTAAAATTTCTTCAAGCAGAACCCACTTCTCTCCTTTGGCAAACCAAACCCATCCTCACATGAGTGAACTATAGTATCACAAGCATTTGTGAATGGAAGGACTGATAAAGCTGAGGTTTTTGGCTGAATTATTTTTCAGTCAAAATAGTTTCCCAATTTAGTTCAATAATCAGTCACCCAACACCTGTCTGGGCCAGAGTGCCATGAAACAGGGAGAAAGAATGAACAGCCAAAGTTGAGAGACTTCTTCCTTTGCTTGCAGTGGTAGCTTAGAAGTTCCCATTAACTTCAGTCTAACCTGCTTCTTCCTTATGGCCATCAATACCAGCATTTGAAATCAGTTCACATCAATGATTTAACCCATTTTGCTACTTCTTCAGTCTTACAGGGAACATGCCATCTGTTAATCACCTTCAATGTAGTTTCAGCTAATATCAATTCCTAACTCCAAAAATAAAGGCTATTCACAGACTCTTCAGCCTACACACAGTACTGATCCCTTTAGACTATGTGCCTATACAGAACTTTTTCACTGAGCTTCAGAAACTTTATTTTCACATCACATAATTTTCAAGTGCAATTAAAAAAAGTACCAGTGAGGATAACACTTGAGCGGTTAAGGAAATACTTGATTGTAAGTAACTGGAGGAGAAGAAAACTTGCTTTGTTATCTCAGAACCTGCAGCCCAATTGAAAGAAATGTTAGTTTACATTATCAAGACTGAAATAGCAGCATAGAGCTAAAAGACTACAAACCAATGGCAAATCATGAACTTCCTGCAAAGTGTCTGCAAATAATTTATGGGAAGTTGTTGAAAATCACTCTTCATTCTAGCAGAACAAGTTATTTTCATACAGGCAAGCTAACACATGACTTCTGACTGAAAGGAGAACAATTCATCATTTTTAAAAATTACGTTATCCAAGAAAGAAAGCTTAAACAGTTTCAGATTCATACAGCGGTAAAATCACTTTATGACTTCACAACATTGTTTTCTCAGTTATAAAAATACTTGTTTAAAAAAATGTTACTTACAGAGGATTGTGACATCTCCCAGTCTGTGGCAGAGTCTTTCAATCCACTTTCATCCTTCAAGTACTTTTCAAAAAGTCTTCTGTTGATTGGCTCTTCCATATCAAGAATATCAAGGGCCTGTTGATGTTCTTTTGCAGCATACTAGCCAAACATGTGGATGTAAAAAACAAGGTTGGGATTTGAAACATCTGTACATAAAGCACCAATAAACACAGTGTCACATTTGAAAGGCACAGATTAAAACAACCAGTGCTTATCAGCAGGTTTTTCATGCATGCATATTCTTATTTGGACATGTGTCATTTTATAATTGCAGTCAAATATTTTACTAGTCATCCATAATACACAAAAAATTATGGAATTAACACCTACAGAAAAATCTATTATTCAGCATTATGCAATCACAGAAGATATGCTTCTAAAAATAGTTAACACGAGTTTTGGCAAAACACAATCATCTTATTCCATAAGCAGCACATAATTCTATTTCAGATTTCTACATTTAATCTACCAATTGATTCAATTGCCCTGTGCAAGCACTACATTTTATTATTGATGTATCACATTTTACACAGAGGTATAAAGCTCCAAACTATACTTATAAAACTAAAAATCACATCTCCTCTGGTCAGACTACAACCAACCAATTAAAAATGTAAACATGAAGACATGAGACAAAAGTGGTTCATGTGCTTTCCCCACAAAATATTAGAGGAGTATTTTTCTTTCCTGGAAAAATATAGGTTAGTGGGATTTCTTCAGAACAGTAGCACGACGGATACTCCAGCAATCATACTGAAGGTTAAAGAATGAAATCAACTGTCACAAAATTTAAGCATGTTATTCCAACAAACACAGACATCTACATTGCCTGTCAGGTACCTAATCTTCCCAGGATGCATCTTTTATTTAGTTTGGTTTGCCCTCAATAAAGGTTAAAAAAGTGTACTCACGTGACATCTAGCTGCAAGGTAGCGACACGCTTCATATAACTGAAAGAGACGTTTCATACACATTAGTTATAAAGACAGAGCATGTTAACTTATACCGCTGGACTCCATTTTGCTTGCTCTCCTTTTTCAGTTGTATGGCTTCATCCCTTTCACCTCCAAAAGTCTTTCCTGACCAAAATGACTAAATCTGTATCATTTTAACTACTATTAAACTCTCGAAAGACAACTGCTTCACTCTTGCCTTCACCACTCGTTAGCAGAGCAGAAAGAAATTCAAACAACTACACCTGAAGTGATACTCCACCTTCCCATACCTGCTATACTTACATCCTTGGATGCCTTCTCTTTTCTATGACCCTATCTGGGGCCAGTATTTTCGATCTGGCTGATGGAACACAGGACTACACTTGGTTCAGATAAACTACATCACGCAGGTTTTTTAATTACTTTTCCCATAAACCTTATCCTCTGATGGTGAAGTAGTCACTGTGGTTTGCAGAAGAGGTTTAAAAGTGTAATAACAGTAGTAAGTCTTTGACGAAGATGACTTACCTTATCCAATTTACGCGATCGAAGGGCATGTGCTGCCCTATGATACTGAGCTGTTAGGTAGAGACACTGGGCCAACCAGTAGATATCTTGTGGTTCCTCTAAAAGAACAAATTATAAACCATTGATTTATAACATATTTTTAAACACTTCCACTTCCCTATGAAAGTATTTTCCCCCTACTCTAGTATCCTATTACAAAGTTTTATATATATATATATATATATATATATATGCTTATAAGCAACTTAGAAGATCTATCAGTGAGAGATTAAAATAAAAAAATAATCAGATTCTAACTTTAAAGATATCAGATAATGCACCAGACAGCGAATACAGAGTCTCTCATACTAGAGGTGTGTTATGAGGACACAACAGTGATACAGATCTAAAAAAGTAGCAGCTGTAGGTTACCCTGCCCTTGGACACAGGGCAGAAAAAAACCACCAGAATTGTGTCTCTCAAAAACGATCAGTGGGAACCTAACAACAGTGAAAGTGAAAGCACTAGACTTCTGCAGCTTGAAGTTATGACTGCAGAAGCACAATTTTGTACTCTCCTACTTTATTGGCAACCAAAGCTTTCATGGGATCAAGCTCCTGGAATCATTTTAAGAAGTGTAAATGGACCATGGCTGTAGGCAGACACAGGCTACCAGCATCAACTCACTCTGTAAAACTGCATTCTATTTGTCATGCAAAGCAATTGTGAATCCTGTAGGAAATCAATGTTGACACTCACAGCTTTTTTTTTTTTGTGTGTGTGTGTGTCTCTTAAGACAGGCAAACCTCAAGGTTTGGCCAAACATCACTTTTAATACAAAGTGCAAAAGGGAAGGAAGATTGGCTCTGCTCTATTTGGAAAAATGGCATTTCAAAGATCACAGAAAAGTACTTACACCAAACTCAAAACTTCATTATTTAGCCAAACAGCTTTAAAAAAATCACCAACATAACCAAAACAGAATGCTATCAGAAAGAAGTTAATAAAAAACAATTTAAAAAGCAACTACTCACCATGAGACAATGAAGCTACTTTGTCTGCCCAAAACAGGGCACTTTGATACTGCTGCTGTAAAAGCATGACAGAAATAATTAGTATTTATTTGGGGTTAGCCTTCCTGGATTATTTTGAAATACACTGTACATCCTTCACATTTAGTATCTTATGCAGGTAGTCTCCAATGAACAGCGATTTACATTTGAGATTTCTATACATTCTAAAAATAGTTTAAAAGGGCCAGTACTGTAACTTCTAAAGGATATAAAGTAATTCAAGGTGGGGTTGTTAATTTTTTCCCAGTAAAATGCAGATATCTTTGACCAAAAGGTAGACACCACGAAAGTATGGAAATAGGTCACTAGTTGATTTGCTATCACTGAAAAAGTAGCAAGAATCCCTGCCCTTCCAGTTAAAAAATATGCTACATTTTAGAAGAAAAAGAATACTATGTATAAAAACAGGACATACAAATTACTTCAGGAAACTTCAGCAGCAGGATCTCTGGTTAAGAAATTCTCATGCTCCAGTCAAGATCCTTTAACCTCACACAAACCACAGTCCCTATGTGAATCTGCCCTTATTCCTACATATACAGTTTCACTGTTAAGTCTGCAGTTCAGGAGAAATGGGTGAAATAGAAAAGACAAGTGGCAACTAGAGATCCAATGGAAGCAGAGTTTGCAGGTATATCCATCCCACTAACTCAGCTAAGGTTGCATCAGATTTGGGGTGCTAGGCAAAATCTCATAGAATTGGCTGGGATTATTCTCTAAGAAGATCAGCAAAGGCTGCTATTGTTCCTTTTTACCCTTCATGCTATGAGACATGATATGCTTCCCAGGACCTGCTGTACATTTAACAGATACCCTGCCATGGTAAAGAACTCTTAACACTAGAGAAGCCTTAATCACTTTTGCTCTTTCCTGCAACATTACAGCTTCAGAGTTTGTTACATGTAAACCTTAGAGACTGTTTTATGCATTTAGAGTAGAGGTTTGGCAGACTTTACCAAAACACACACTGAGAGACATTCTAGTCCTCACAAACCACTATGCTCCATGACCTAAGTGGTCTCTTCCATCCTGTGTTCCCACATTTCCTCCTTGATGGGGATAAAGAATGCCCAGCAAATGTGTCAAGAGAATAGTTTGGTTTCAATCTGCACCATAAAATAAAAGAAAATCACCATCACCACCCTCCCAAGCAAAAAAAAAAACAAACCAAAAAACCACAACCACAAAACCCCCAGATATGTAATAGCTGTCTACAAGAACTAAGGTTTAAATAATTCTCAATAGCACAAAAGAGAGACATAATCCAGGCTTACAGGGCACTATATAACTTCTGTTAAATTCTACAACACTTCTGTAGTTCTATAACACTACAAGCTGACTATATTACACAACGAAGCAGTCCCATGTCCCTCCTGAAGGCCCCTCCTCAGAACCACACCAGTGCCTATATAGCTGTGTGGCAAAGCTGCTTGGTGAACTAGTTTAACTCAAGTGATTACAGCAAAACAAAACAATAAAATAAAATTCACCAGATTGATCAGGGACCCAAGTTAATCTTTCAGTCAGACTCGCTGGCCACACACCCAAATGTCTGTGCTAACGGAAGGGATGGGTTTCTCTCAGGAGCGAGGTCAATACCAAGGCTCTGAACTAGAAATAGAGCAGCGGCGTTCCATGCTATATTTAATCTAATTTATTAATGCATTTTTCCTCTTGCTTTGTTTGTTTGTTTGCCCTGCAGCAACATAATTGCTGAACGCATCAACAGACGGCAACAGCGCGGCGGCATCTCCAGCCACCAGGTAGGCACGGTTCGACTTGCACCACCCGGGAGGGGGCGGTCCCGCAAACACGCCTTGGCTACACAGCGGCCCCACCGCTCCCACACCGAGCTCTCCTCCTCCTCCTCCTCCTCCTCCTCCTCCTCCTCCTCCTCACGAACGAACGAACGAAGAAGGAACCACCATCCCCCCGCTGTGCTCCCAGGCGGCCGCAGGCCCCGCTCCCAGCACAGGCGCCGCTCTTCCGGCACCCCGCACCCCTCACCCACCCCCGCTCCCTCCCCTTCCAGGGCAAACGGGGCACAAATTCAAAATTAGCTCCCTCCCCGCGGCTACAGAGGCTGGCACTGCTTCCCCCCCGGGCCTCCCTTCCTCCGGGAGCCGGGCCGAGAGGGGTTTTGCCTGAGGGAAAGCCGGCGGGCCAGCCGCCCCCTTCCCCAGCAACCCCCGCCCCGCGCCTCACCTGGTCGATGTACTGCCGCACCCGCTTCCTCAGCCGCTCCAGGTTCATCCTCCCGCCCGGCCTGTGGGTGAAGCGAAGGGGAGGCGGCCCAGGCGCCAAGCCCACCGCGCCACCAGCGCCGGCCTCTCCGCCGCCCGCCCGGCGAGGCGCCCAGCTCGGCGGTGCCGCACTCACACCCGCCCCCGCTTCCTTCCCCGCCTCCCTCACAGAAACAGCGCCCAGAGCAAATCGTTCCGGGAGCGCTGGCAGCCGCCGAGGGAGAGGGAGCCCCACCGAGCGGGCTGGTGCCCCCCCTAAATTTACTGTGTGACTTTTCTCCGCAGTCCACCCCCCCGATAAATTTATTCCGAGGCTCTTCTCCTCAGTTTTGAAGCAAAGGCTTGCCTCTGTGAGAGCCCCTATAGGGACCCATTGCCCTGGGACACCCCCCTCCTTGACTACTGTGGCCTTGAGGTGAGCAGATTTCCTCAGGACTTTGCAGCGATGGTGGACTGTGTGTCAGGAGGTTTTCCGTAAGTCTTTCATCGCCCAGTCATTTTTGGTATCACCCAAATGAGGGAAATGTATGACACTGCTGAAAAATGTCAGCTGAAAAACTGGTAACGTGAAGCATTAAAACACCTGATTTGAAATAATTCAGATGCTGGCGAGCACATCTTGGAGCGGGTATGCCTAGTACAAGAGCAGCAGTCACCTGTGTTTGCTTGGACGGAGAAGGAAAAGCCGTGCCAGTCAAGTGTGGGGAAGGCCACAAAGATGGTAGCTGGGTGCCAGCAAACACCATTTGAGACAAACGGATCCACATGCCTTCTCTGGATGTATCTGCAGTAGCTGCACTTTGAGGTAAAACTATCTTAAGTGATTTCCTCCTCTCGCACTGCATTATCCTTTCGGGGCTTGTGCTTCTCTGGCACTGTTGAGTGTGTGTGCTGCAGATGGCAGGTACTCATTTTATGCCTACAGTAAAGCATAGATTTATTTTGTTTTTTATACTCAACTGCATTTATAGGTCTGCTACTTTTTCACATTTTGATAACCAAGATCTTGGGGAAAGCAAAATCCTTGTTCATCTTTCCATTAGATCACATACAGAAGAAAGTAATGCTTTTGACAGTGGTTTCTTTAGATCTAACAGTCTCGCCAAGTGAGCATAATCATCATGCTCAACTTCCCTAAAGACACCTTCAGGTGTCCAAATAACTTCCATGATAGAAGAGAGGATGCAATCAAGCTTTTGTACCTTCAGCTCTCTAAAACCTGTGGCTTGTTATGAGCACTACAACACCACTCTTATTTGTTCATTTAAAATCTCTCTGAAATTAGTATGGTTAACAGCATATGTATTTGTCAGTTTGTGGATTTTTCTATGTACAATAAAAGATGTTTGAATGAGATGTTAATATGTTTTAAAACTGCTGAGCAGTGGAGCCCACAATTTGCCCATAAGTGGCACGTTTCCCTTTTAGACCAGGTGCAATGTAACTCATCAGAGCTCAGTGGCTTCTATTCAGCATGAGATATCAGGACAGAAAACTGCAGGAACTCAGGGAGAACAAGATGAATTAAAATATCATAGAATCATAGAAGGGTTCGAGTTGGAAGGGACCTCCAAAGATCATATGGTCCAGCCCACCTGCAATAAGCAGGGACATCTTCAAATAAATCAGGTTGCTCAGAGCCCTGCCCAACCTGACCTTGAATGTTTTCAGGGACTGGGCATTTACTACCTCTCTGGGCAACCTGTTCCACTGTTTCACTACCCTCATCGTGAAAAGCTTCTTTCTTAGTCGAATCTACCCTCTTGCAGTTTAAATATCTCAGTAGAGGGCCAAGTTTGAAACATTATGAAATGCAGAACAAAAACATTGAAATAAAATATAAAAATTAGGAGTTGGTGCTAACCTCTACGATAAAAGTCTTGGCTGGGGAAGAAAAAAAATATGTACAGGAAGTGTGGGGGTTGGAAGAGAAGAAAGCGCTCTTGTTGGGCATGGGTGACAGTTAAGAGCAGCCATAGTCACAGGGAGCTGGTCTGAAGCACAGAGGACCTGTGATCTACAGGAGCTTTGAGGGCCCCAGGGAACACTATGAAGGTGAGTAAACAAGCACAGAAATGCACATAGAGCATGTTATTACTTTGTTAGCATCTATCTAGTCCTTACATTGTCAAAGCAGAGTACAACATCTCAGGTTGCTCTGTCGTGTCTGTGTGTTACATGCTGCTTTCTTGTGGTCCGAAAAGTTAGCTGAGTGAGCTATTTCTGGGGCTGGAGCTCTGAGAAATGGTTGCTTGAGCTATGATGGGAGGCTGTGGCAGTGCTGACCCAGTGGCTCTGCTCAGGTGGGCTCCAGTCCCCTTTCTGCAGTTGCAAAACTGTTCTGACATCGACATTGACAATTTACCATTTGTGAAGTAAGTGGTCATTCAAAAAAGGTGCCCTTATGGATAGCTCCTTCACTGCGAGTGATGCAGGTTTGTGGGCAAATAGATTGGGATGACACACGGTGCTATGGATAGAAAGATCTTTGTGAACTGGCAGTTGAGGCTTAAAAATTATTGTAGGTGTGAACAGAGGAAAATTGAATTTTAAGTAGTTTCAATACATTTCTCGTTCAAATTCAAAACTAGTAATGAGCAAAACTACTCTTAACATTAAGTGGTGTTGATGTATCTACTGCTTTGCTAATAGTACTTACATAACTGTTGTAAAGGCATGGAAAGTCAGTTAAAACAAACTGCTTTACAAATTTGCACACCAGTATCTTAAATCTTGAGAGGAAGGGGCAGCCTCCAACAGTCATATTAAAACTTTCTCACTTTGTGGAAGTTTCTGTGGTTTTATCTCCACTGAGAACCTTCTTTCTTTCTTTTGTTCTAAAAATACCTAAGTACCATATGCTGATGCTAGCACATGGCTTCCTTCTGCTGCTTTTAAATTACTGTTTCCAAGTCAGTTTGATGCTTGCACATGTATCAAGAAATACAGAATGGTTTGAGTTGGAAGGGACCATAAAGATCATCTAAAGCCAAACCCCCTGCCATGAGCAGGGACACCGTCCACTGGACCAGGTAAGCCTGATCCAGTTAAAGTAGGTATGTTCACTTTGAGTTTGTACGTGAAAAAAAATTCTGAAATTGGACAAGCATCCTTGTTTCTGACTTGAGTATTGTAACTGAATAGCTGTAACTCTGAAACAGAGGCATGTGCTGAGGTGAGAGTTTCCCCAAAATGCCCCAGGAGCAGGTGTCAATCTTTCTGGGAAGGCTTCAGAGATGGACCATAATTCAGCTGTTTTGGTCACATAAGTGGAAAATGAGAGCGACCTTCTAGTGCCCTCATTTTGAAGCTTTTCTTCTTGATCTCTGCAACCTCAAACCTGCACAGATGGCTGTTTCCAACCCCATGTGTAAGTACAACAGACCTGCCAGTGTGCAACCCTTGACAACTCCCACTCTACAAAGGCAGAATATCTGAACTGCTCCTGTGGTGTGACTTGCTCTCTGCTGCCTGCATCATGGCTAAGCTTTGGGGTAGGAAGGTGGAAAAAGGTGTTATTTTGATTTTGAATGGGTCTAAAAAATGTGAGTCTGGACATGGACTAAATTTGATCAACTGGGAGCATACATGGCATGCACAGAGGCAGAGAAAGATGGAAAGCGAAGCAAATGGCTTTTTCATGTCTCCCAACAGCATTCTTCAATTATCTTGCAGAATTCTTTCCTTTTCATATAGAAATAGTATCATCTCTTCTACTTCTAAGGCTCAATATCATAAGATTACTTACTGTATCCAGTCTTCTATTATTTGATTATCCACCATGAACTGCATAAGCAGTCAAGAAAGCAACCTGCAATTGAACTGAGTGTCTATTTAATTTTTCTCTTATTTTAGCTTGGCTTACACAGCTGTGCTGTAAATCAGTCCTGCTTCTATCACAACATCTTTCATCCTGTTAGTCACTGTCAAGTAAGTTGGACAGGTACACAGAGGTCCCTGATAGCAACGTTAGTTCCTACAAGTTTTGTGAAAAACAGTGGCAACATTAGTGAGACCTGCATGAGTGCCCCTTTCTCCCATGGAAGGCTGCAGCCTCAACTAAGTAGTTACCTGCACCATTTGGCCTGCCACCAGTCCAGTGAGGCTGTGTATGGTTCAGGATCACAATCAGAGGATCTGTCAGGAGGCTTCAAGGACATGGGAGGACAGGGACTGAAGGTGTTGTGGAGAAAGGTAAGCTGGGGCTTGGCACAAGCTGGCCGGGCAGCGGGGGCATGTTGCTCGTTCCATAAGAAACCAGCCTTTGTTGGGTCTGTTGCTTGTAGAACACTTTTTTTTCCTGTGATTTTCTAGATGATACAAACCTATTGCTGTTTGGGTCTTCTAAAATAAAAAATCTTCGTATTTATATTTGTTCTCTGCAGCAGGTTTTGATCCATTGCAGTGGTGATGAGTGAGTCCCAGTGACTGTATCAGAATAACCAACATTACTTTGGCTTTGGTTTTCCCAAGAGTTTAATTTTAGAAGAATGGACTCTTCCATGCTGCTTTCTCTCTTTCATACATGCAGTATTATTCCATTATGGCTATCAGAGGTGCCAAGGATGAGCTTACGGTTGTTTAATCCTTCTTGCTCAAAGCCAACGAAGAGAAGCCTGTTTTAAGGAAATGAAGAAAATACAATTTTATTTTGCTTCTTCATGCTGCTCACAATAAAATGCAAAGCCTTCAGGATAAATTTTAATACTGAGAAATAAGTAAGTACTTGTACCACCAAAGGCAGCTTTTATTGCAAAACCATGCTACTGAGTACAATTATGCTGCTCTTTACATAAGTTTAAAGAAACTTCACAGCCTGACCTTTTTGAAATATCTTCTCCCTCTACCCCTCCATTTCCCAGAACTGAAAGATGTAGAGGAGTGGCTCGAGTGTGTATGTTTTCATGCTCAGGGCTGTAGCAGAGCAATCTAGAACAAAGAAATTATTTTGCAGGCCATAATGATAGCTCTTACTGTTTGACACAGCACAGGTATGGGAGCAGAAAGCAGTCAGATAATTGGATGCATAGAGAAGGGAGGAAGCAGACCAGAACATGCTTGTGAACCAAAAGTAATGCAACATATATGAACATATATGTGCTTGGATATTTTAAGAACTTTGAGGCTTAGGGCATAGTTTTGATCAGTCTGACATTGAATTTGAAATAAAAATATTGATGTTCACTTGAAATGTTTGCTATGTATTATAGGAATGTGCTTTCTTGGTTAAGAGTTTGTTCTCTAGACTTTGGGACAGTGAAGTAGTAACGTGAAAATTTTACCTGTTGACTAAGAGTGGCATGTATTGCATGGACCGTAGCTTGAACAGCTGTTCTCCCTTAACTGTGAAGAGGACTGCTCACCACTGCAGATCATCACCAGCATGGACAAAAAAATCTGTGACATGTTTTCAGGTTAGCTAACATGAAATCCAGTTTGTTGGCATTTCTTCTGAAAGAAACATGGATTTTGATTATTCTGTTTGCAATGTTTGAAACAATCATATACAGAAAACAACTTTTACTTTTTTCAGGTCACTGTACCAGATAGATGCAGCTGCCTTACACCAAGATGTCATACCCTGGCACTTGTATCCTTCAGTTCCATAAAGAAATTGAATCAATGGCTGCATGAAATGCAACACATGTGAAACAGAAAGTAGTTAGAATAAATGTAAGTATGTATGCTTCAACTTTTGATTTCATTGAAAAGCAGCTTCATAGCATCTTTGGAATGAGTTTTTGTGGCAGTTTTTTTCCCCTCCCTGTGTTTATTGTTGTCACTATCACGACCCTCTGAAGGTTGTCTTTTAACTCCTAGCATTGCTGTTCCTCTGAAGCTTGTAGGTTTTCAAAGATGTGATGATCACAATATATGCAGATTCTCTTTTCTTGTATGGTTTTGTTGTTCTGCTGAAATGGATGAGAGTTTAATTTCAGAGGATGAAAACAGTATTTTTGACTAATCATCCACTCTACTGAGATGCTAAACTTAATCCCTTTAATCTCTTGCCAGGACTTGTTTTTATTCATTTATTTAGCTTCCAAAATAAAGAACTGCTTTAATCACTTTGCAGTCCTTATACTGAACCTTGCGTACTGAACGATGCATCAGCATGCCTGTCAGAGAAGCACTTCACTCACCATCTCATGGAAACTTTTAGCAAAAAAAAAAAATAAAAAAAGCACATGTTCCCACGACAAGTCGACAAAAACTCATGTGTTATCCAAATATTAGATCACAACAACTGTTCTTGCAGGTGCATTTGGTAATTTGCATAATCACATTTGCATTTTGACAGATTTGTGCTCATGGTGTGAATCCCCTCTGCATTGTGCATCCCAAGATAATTGTGTTGTGTAGGAGTGAGAACTGACTGACTATTGAGCCTGTGATTTGTTCAAGTGGTCTCTGTGCCCTCCCATTTTAAGATAGTGCTGGCTGCTGCAGAAGTTCCTAAGCTGAGGCTCCAAACTGGTTTTGGTTTCTTTGTTTTAGTGCCAAACTGCAGATTTAAAATTGCTCTGATGCGACAAAGAGTTATGCATGTTTCTACATCTTATAAATAAATAAATATTGAGGTCACTGGTGCCCAGTGACAGGACCAGAGGCAATGGGCACAACCTGAAACACAGAAGGGTCTATCGAACATCAGGGAACATTCACTGTGAGGGTAACCGAGAGCTGGCACAGGTTCCCCAGGGAGGTTGTGGAGTGTCCATCCTTGGAGATATTCCACAGCTGTCTGAACATGGTCCTGGGCAACCAGCTGTTGGTGGCCCTCCTCGAGTAGGTGGTTGGACCATATGACCTCCAAAGGTGCTGGCCAACCTCAACCATTCTGTTTTTCTGTGAAATACTATATTTGGTCAAAGACGCTAATTCTCACTGAGGCTGATTAAGTTCACATCTTCCTTGTACAACAGTCAGAGATGCTTTTGACCCGGGAGAGGCTGTTCCTCTTGACTATCTGTACCAAGGAAATTAGTTGTGAGAGCAGAACCTGATGGTCCTCAGCACGCAGATGGGGAAGGAAGCCCAGTGAATCTGAAGAACTTTTTACAATTGACTATGATATATCAAGCTATATATAAAATTCCTTTTCAGGAAGAGGAGAACCCTAATGAAACATTAACTAAATCTACCAGTAAATATTCCATAAGTGAAATACATGAGTGGAGGGATACTAGTTTATGTGCAAAATGTTACTGAAAGTATATTTCATTGCAAACTAATTTCTTCAGCTCCAGTTTGCACTGTCTTGCTTATCCTCGTATGTGCGAATAAAAATCATTATACTTTTAGCAATGTAAGTAGTCTATAAGAACAGAAATACCTTATTTCCATTTTGTTCTTTTACTGAAGAGGAGTTCCTCAGCACAGATTTAGCCATGTGAATATTACCTGTTGAAATGGCGAGGCTTTGATGTAAAAGCTGCTTTGCTGCCCTCTAGTGCAACTGTACGATTCTCGAATCAGCTGACGGGTGTGTGGGTGTGTGAATGCCTGCCCGTCTTTTGGAAAACCGAAAACTTACAAATTGATCCTTAGTCTAAGGGCAAAATGACACTGGAAGATTAAGAGGTTTGATTTTGAGCTTTCAATACCTACCTGCAGAGTTAAACCACTTTTTTTATATTAACCATTATTGCATATTCTCCCTTCCCTTCCCGTCCCTTTCCATCCCTTCCTGCCCCTTGCCCCTTCCCCATTCCCTTTTTGTTGTTGTTTATTTTAAAGCAGATGACATTTATAGTTTGTTTTCCACTGTAGATGTAATAAATGTGTGAAGATATGTATTAGGTAGTGATTTTTTAAAAATGTTTCGTATCATTAACTTTTTTATTGATCCAAATTGCTATATAAGTAACAAAGTAAAATACTCAGTAGAATAGTCTTGTTTTGATAATCTTTTTTTTAAAAAAAATGTTTTTTCATTCTTTTATTCATTTATTTAGGGTTTGCTGATGGAAATAACTTGTTAAATTCAAGTCAAACTAGACACTTCACATGTGGTTATCTATGGTTTAGTCTGAGTTTGCAGAGGTAATTGTAGTGCTTTGAGACCTGTACCCATTTTGACTTTAATGTTTCTTATGGATCACAGGAGTGTCATAAAGTCCACTTTTTCTTTATCTTCATTTTTCTAAGTATGTTTACTCATGCAGCCCTCGTGCCTAGGATTTCCAGATTCCCCTCTCCTTGCCTTTTACTCTTCTAATCTAGTCTTTAGATACGACTCAGTCTTTCCCTTTTTGGTGGGGTCCTATATGACTTTCATCAGAAATAGCTAGCCAGCATTTAATACCCTTTGCAATCCCCAAATGTAGATGCTGACTATTGCCTGTGACATTTTGCACTATTTAAATAGCTTAACCATATGAATAGTAAGACCAAATATCGATCATATTTGTAACAATAGGCTCAACTGCAAAAAGAAGAGAATTTCTTCGTGAGATGTTGTTAAAGTTGTCAACAAATTTGTCATCTAGATTTCCATAATATGTGCCAATGGAAGTTTTTGTGGGTGGTTTTTTCTTGGGTTTTATTTTTGACAAACTGTGGAATAATCCTCCAGTCTTCAGCCAGACATTGGAAACCTGGTCTTTACAATACTAAGAGAAACAGCTGACCAATACACAGCAAGACAGTGTTTCTCTCTCATTTGGATTTTTATGGACCCTTGAGAAGTTGTGACAGATGGACTTGACCCCTGGCTGTATTTTGGTTCAGGCTGACTAAGGAGCAACAGGCCTTACATCCTGTGGTGAACCTGTGAGTTGGAAAGCTCCTGGCTCACGTACAAAGGAGTGAAGATGCTTACACCCTGTGGTGAACCTGTGAGCTGGAAAGTCCTGGCTCACGTACAAAGGACTGAAGATGCCTTGGAAAAATATTTTGAAAGGTGGTTTCAAAGCCCCAAAATGCAAGATAACTAAAGTACAGAACAAGATACTGGAGCTAAAATGAATAAATCTATCTCGTCTATAATATTGACTAGCAGTCAGCTACTTCACTCTATAAATACTACTTTCAGGAAGGGCCCAGTCTGAGCTCTCCCTGAACTGCAGCTGGTCTGCATGCCAGATGACTGTCCCCTTGAGCAGGGATGACTCCCAAGGTTTGAGGTTCCTTACCTGAGACTAAGAGATCCTTCCTTACCCAAGGCAGAGGGTTCCCTTACTTGTGACTGATCCTTGATAAGAGACTGATAGCATGCTGAATTAATACTAATGAAACATTACCAATCCATGTAGCTACTCAATATTATAATAAATTTCATATAGATAATTCCATTAGGTATAAACTATTGTCACATCTGAGACTAAGATTGGACCTAGCCGCACCTATGTTCCATAAGGAGTTTAGAAAGAAAAGGGGTCCACTCTGAACCTCTAAACTCAATAGGAGTAAGGAGAACCCTCCCTGTATTTCTTCCATTAGACACAAACTGTTGACCAAGTCTGAGACTGAGATTGGATTCAGCTGCACCTAGGATCCATAAGGAGTTTAGAAAGTGAGGGGGTGCAATCTGAACCTCGTGACTAAATGGGAGGGTCTTCCTTACCCTTTTGTGTCTCCAGCCTCTGTGTGAATCATTCTAACTCTATTCTAGCTCAAATTTTTCTTTGTATGTTTCTTCCACTCAGTAATTAATAAGGTGATGCACTTGTTAAACTGCTGCTAAACTTTGTTAAATTCCATCGAATTTGTTGAACTGTCAAATTATTATTTTACATCAGAAAAACATATTGCTGCTTCTCTCTGCTGGCAGAGGTGCATACCACTCATCTGCAACAGAGGCTGAGCATTGGCACTGTCCTGCAGTATAAAGGCAGGTTCATTTTAGTCTGGCTTGTTCGATATTCTTTGCCTAACACCCAAGAAAAAGCAAAGCTGATGCTGAAAACACTAGGGGTCACTGTTAAACGTGATTATAATGAGTCTTGGGGCAGTTTGAAAACTGAACCTGTATTCCTCATATCAATACGTTGACCGTTCCAAGACTTGGCTGTATTTTATTTAATCTGGAAGGAAGATAAGCAAATGAATACCAAGAGTTAACTGGGGGGAGGGAGGGAATCTAGCTTCTGATTTGCGAGCAACCTTTACAAAGGCATAACTTGTGTTTTACACTCTTCCATGCTCACAGCATGTCACAGCATGCAATGGTCTTACAAGTAGTTTTACTCTTTCTGTGATGAGAAAACTGAGATGAATGCCCTGTCTCAGTCTAGATTCATGGAACCAAACAGCAACCATTCCACAGTACCTGCCACAGAGTCACATTAGTCAGTAAGAGCTGAGGATGCCTCTTGCAAAACTGGTAACTTTATCTCCTGTCCAGCATGGCTAAGTAGACAGAGCCCTGTTGCATAGGTATTTTATTTTTTAACAGCAATTCATTAATTCTTCACACATATTTTAAGTTCCTAAATAACGTCCTCTTGCTTTTTTTAGATTAATGAGAGATGAGAGTTGCATCACCCTCAAGTCTTTGTCCTGAGTTACATGGGAAATTGGAAAGCTTTCTGTAGCCTTCATTGTATTCATCTTGTGCAGCATGTGAAGCTGCAGGCACTGGCTTGTACTGTGAGGGCACACCTCTCTGGGTTATATGTCTTTCCTCAGCAATATCATATTATGCTATCAAGATGTACTGCAGCAGAAGGCTGCAACCCTGGAAAGTGTCTCTCCCAGCATGGGTCCTTTCTACTTGTGTAGTGGGGGAAAAGGAGGGAAGAGAGCTAGTGGGAGGCATTTACCTTTGCTGCTTTACAGTGCAACCACCTCTCTTCTGCTCCAGGACCACTGGTCCGGAGTAGGTGAATTGCTAGTTCTACTGTGATAAATTGAGACAGAAATCAGCTGAATGAGTTTTATGCATGAGACTTGATAGATCTGCTTACAAAATGAAGCAGTATGTGCTTGCTGCACATGTCAGGCAAGTGGTTCCTAAGCAATGTTTTCATCCTGTCTGTACTGTTCCTGTTCAGCACTGGGGAGCATGAAAGAATGGCATGTTGCCTAAATGCTGATATGGGGAGCTTCAGGTGGTCCTGATGTTTTGCAACCTTGAGTGCTGAACGACTGACTGGTTTTTTTTTTATTTTAGAGATCTTCGAACTGACAAATAAACAGAGGAAAAAAAGGATCCCTGCCCCAAAGTGTGTGCAATTTATCATTGTTGCTATGAGGAAAGCTGAAACTGTGGCAAACTAGTTATAGCAAGGCTTTGTTATGATGCATCTATTTTGTTTGCTGGTCAAGGTTGTGAGGCCACACAGTTATTATCATCTGTCTGCCAGCTTAGATGTACTAGTTTTTAAAAGCTATGTCCAATCAATGCAAATAATTTAGGGAATGTTTCAGGCATCAGTGGTCAGAACTGTAATGGTTTGGGCATTAGAAACTGGAAATGAGAGGCAATCACAGCTTCAACCACTTCCACGACTGTCTGCAGAGCAAAAACCCGGTTTTGATGGATGGCTTATAGAACGCTTAACTCATCTGTGCTCAGAATTTTATGCAGTAACACTGTGAGTTACTTACCTTCAGACACGAAAGAAACAACACTGTTGGGAGAAATAAACATGACAAGGAGGAGGGAGAAATACATGAGCTCTCATTGTAGATAGGAAGGAGATGGAAGAGTTGCCCAGGGACCTTCTAGAGTCAGCAGAGATATGTGTGATGAATTTGGTCCTAGAAATGGTGCTACTCTCTAATCCCTTAGCAATTTAATTCACTGCGCTCACAGAAGCTGAGGATGCTTTTTCACTGCTTTTAGAAAACAGAGAAGTAACATTATTGTAGCTGTGGTGACTGGCTGCATTTACCGTAGGAATGATTTAGGTTGTTTTATTAGCGTCTGCCCATGAGGTGGTGAAGAAAACATTAGCATGCTTCACTGCTCATATTGATAACAAAAGACCTTGTTCCACAGGTGAAATTTTTCCTAGGCTACGAATAAGTACCATGTTCTTGTACAACATATTCTTTCAAAGCAGGTCTCATGATCATCAGGTTAACACACTTTTAAAATTGCTTCATTTCATTTCTGCCTGTAGTATTTCTCAGTTTGTCCTAGCTCCCAATACTTGCAAGGAGATATGCAGGTGTGAATACATACCTATTCATCCCTCTCTACCAAAATAAATAAATAAAGTCAAGAGAGACCCTGAGCTGCATTCCTCAGTATATTAACCTAGACCACCCTACCTGTCCTTCAAAGGCCAGAGAGATAAATCCTGTCCTGATCTTCTGGGCTACACTTTGCTACAGTTTGATAAATTTCACAGAAGAGTAACAAATTCCATAGAATGATCTGCCTTCTTAATACACACCTCAACAAAAAATATGGCAGGAACTGGAATGTTGCTTGTCAAGTTCAGGCTTAATGTCTCATTTGTTCCCATTTGGTTCCTTAGTAGATTCTATGCTTGCCTCGGGCAACGGCAACAAGTTTCTTCGTGATGAAATGTGATCAGTTATTTGAATGCTAGCTGTAAGAATGTAAGTAGCATTTCTGTTGGTTTGGCATGAGTCTTAAGAGGTACTTTTTTTCTCTGACTGCTGGCTTGATTGTTCTAGCCTCTAGATTAATGTACTCTTTTGGTAGCACAGCAAACTGGCCTTGGTGTGTGCTACTGTTATATATGTAAGGATTTTTGCTAACTGCCTTACCTTTGGCATGTGTTACACCTCCCATTGGTTCTGGCAAAGCCAACACCTGTTGACATCTTGACTGGACATCCTTCTGCTGACCTCATAGCATGTACAAACCTTCATATCTACCTGGACCTTGATAAAAACCTGCTGGAGATCTTATAGACCCTGAAGATTTTGACTGGAGGGAGGGCCTATATGGCTGAGGAGTGACTTACGGAGAGGTCCCAGGTTCTGTCTCTCATCACCAACTTTCTCTAATTTATCAGGCTTCATTTTTCAGTTGATGCAGGGATTGACTTGTGCTTGCAAATGGCCAGTAAGGAATTACCCTGGAGGAGGAAAGCTCCGAGCTGCCACAGAGCCCATTTCTGCATGCTGTACTTTTTCCACCCCTGCTGCCTGGCAGCAGCTGATAGGAAAGGACTGAAGCTGAGAAAAAGGGATCTCACTGAGCTTTATGTGGCTCATTGAACCAAACTGTAAGTTTCTTTCTCCTGTACTGGGATTATCACGATCTGACCCAAAGGTATGGGGGGTAGGACCCGCCCAGAGATGCTCCACTTTCTTGTGTTGTTGGGAGGGAGGCCCTGACCCACAGCACCTCTGGCAGCATTTTTTACAGGCAATGTAAACTACTTGGACACCCAGGATGCAGACCCAGCTAACATGCTTGCTTATGTTTCTGTTCAACAGCACAGTAGGAACTTGTGAGACTCACTGCGTTTGTGATACTGATTATGGTTGTGCATTCGGCCTCATGTATGTTCAGGGTGCTCCAGGCTTACTGCTCAAGGACATGCATTTGCTCTGAGTAAGCACAGTAACTCTGAGTGTCCTAAATGTGTCAGTGCAGTTGTGTTTAATCCCCAAACCAGCAGGGTGAGAGACAAACAGGAGAAGAGTTGGTAGACCTGTCCAAATGCAAAACCACATACATGGGACAGCTTTCTCTACCTTCCTGTCTGATCTCTCAAACCTAAGCAGCCTGTGCTGTATTCTGAATGAACTCAGTCCAATTAATTTGACTCAATGTGAGTTTAGGCATTCAGTCTTAACAGACTCAACTAAACTGAATTGTTTGGCCTTGCAGAAACTGAGGACTTGAAAACCACTTGTTAGAACTTCATGCATTCACCAGAGTCAAATTAACATGGTCACTCTGCAAGTGGGTCACAAGTATCTGGGCTTTAAGAGTTACGTATTTCACTTTTGTGGGATAAAAATTTCTCATCTGTATCTTAGAAAGAATGTACTTCTGTGATGTAAAGAGAAAATTTTCTTTTCCTCCACATATAAAGATATGTTTAATACCTTTATCCATGATTTGGACAAAGGGATCAAGTGCACCCTCAGAAAGTCTGCAGACAACACAGAGCTGGGCAGGAGTGCTGATCAGCTGGAGGGCAGGAAGGCTCTGCAGAGGCATCTAGACAGGCTGGACTGATAAGACAAGGCCAATTTTAAGAGGTTCAACAAGGCCAAGTGCGGGGTCCTGCTCTTGGGTCACAACAACCCTACGCAGCGCTACAGGCTTGGGGAAGAGGGGCTGGAAAGCTGCCTGGTG
>JAVJGJ010000014.1:64627002-64654622 GCA_035590215.1 Microhierax caerulescens | reverse complement strand
TGTTCAGGTTTGGGCCCCTCACTGCAAGGGGGACACTGAGGTGCTGGAGCGTGTCCAGGGAAGGGACACGGAGCTGGTGAAGGCTCTGGAGCAATCGTCTGATGCAGAGCAGCTGAGGGAATGGGGCTGTTTAGCCTGGAGGAAAGGAGGCTCAGGACCTTGTTGCTGCCTACAGCTACCTGAAAGGAGGTTGTAGCGAGGTGGGGGTTGGTCTCTTCTCCCAGGTAACAAGTGACAGGATGAGAGGAAATGACCTCAAGTTGTCCCAGGAGACATTTAGATTGGATATTAGGTAAAATTTATTCACCAAGAGGGTATTTAAGCATGGGAATGGGCTGCCCAGGGAAGTGGTTGAGTAGCTACCCCTGGTGGTATTTAAAAGACATGTAGTTGAGGTGCTCAGGTACGTAGTTTATTGGTGGACTTGGCAGTGCTAGGTCAACAGTTGGACTCAATGATCTCAAAGTCTTTTCCAACCTAAATGATTCTCTGATTCTATTTGATTTGCTCAACACGTGTTCCAAGAGACATGTGGAAAGATCCTCTAAGATCCCAGTCACTTTTCTGAACAATATGAATATACTTAGTAATTTCCCAGTCTTTCTAAGGCCATTAACATACCTTTTCCAACTTGTGAACCATTTATTGCTTTCTTCTATGCAAATAAATTTATTTCTTCAGTTGCATTGTTGTGCCAAACTGTACTTCAAGTTAAACAGAACACTTATTGCAGAGGCTTTAAAGGTACTAGTAAATTCAGGAAAACTAGAAACATGCAAGCATTTTACTGAACTTCTCAAAAGAGCTTTTAGTGATATATATATATATATATATATATGTATATATATGTTGACTGGACCACACATGGTTTAAGGGAAAAAGTTTCATCATAAAAGTTTAGTCCGAAGTATGAGTTGTAGCAGTGATTTCAGTGAAGCCTTCTTCAGACCACTAAGGTTGAAGAATAAATTCTAGAGCTGAAAAGGTGGGACGTGACATGTACGCAGATGTGCAGACTCCCCATGAGCTTTTGTTTAGGTAAATAAATATGCAGTACTTGACCCCTCTAACTGTTAAATCACACCTGTGCCAATATGTTTGCTTGAGTTTATTTTATGCAGCTGCTGCCAGCCCATGCCAGATGGCAACCTAGCTCTTCCAGCATGAAAAAAAAGAAATGAAAGAACAAGGAAAGTCTTGGATCTCCTTGTAAGGCCCTGATCCTGTAGGCAGTGGAAATGTTGTGTATGAAGGGCTTGTAAAGTCAAGTCTTTTGCATGCTTTAACCTAGTACAATTAGCCTGCCCTTTGATTTTAGTGGCTTGAGCTGTTTGCCATTACAAGTGTGGTCAGATGAACAACATTTTTAAAATGGAGGCAAACATCTTAACTCAAATTTGATTATCTAATTAAGATATAGAACCATATTTAGACAGCCAACAAAAGAAGGCTTGGTTTTTTTTTGGTTTGCTTTCCATCCAAAAATACTGGCTGCCTTTGAAAACAATGTATTTTATTTGGGCACCTAATTTAAACTTCCAAATCTGAGATACTTTTTTCCCCAAAACTTCCAGGTGGGTCTGGCATGTAGGTCATGTATCTTGTAGTGAGAATGTTCATTGCACAGAACATGCAGATCAAGTATGTCAACCTTTAATGTCTACCTCTGGTATTGGAGGTAACAATAGCATGCAAAGGATTCTTCTTATAAGAAGACCAAATTACAAGCAAGATTTTTAAAAAGCTTATATACTTACAAACTCAATAGCAGAAAGTGTTTATCATTCTGAGAAATTATAAACATCAAAATAAAATTGTGGTTTTACTGTAATAGTTAGTTGCATCAGGATAATATGTTACATGATGGAAACAATGTGCCAGTTCATCTATGCCAGCCTTGGTCCTTTTCTCAGAAAGGTCAGAGGATAAAAGTATTATGCCCTGTCAGGCAGCCAGTACTGTTTTACAGCTGTTATTAGTTGCATTCAGCATAGAGGAAATGGGCTTTTGCCTTCAGCTCATGAAATCAAAGCCTGAAACAAATTGTGCAACATGCAGATTGGATCTCTAACATACTTGAAATCAATCTTGATTCAAGTCCAGGCTAGCTCTATGCACTTGAACCCATTTGTTGGAATTTTGTTTGTCTAATATTTTCCAGAGAAGGAGAATATGAATCCCTTGGTTTTTCACCCGTATCTGAAGATTGCAAACTTTAGCAGGTTTTTATGACTAGCATTATAATGTGATCTGTGTTTTATACTTGTCTTAGATGATACTGTCAAGGCTTTGCAAATACTGCTTTGATTTTTCACCGTTGAGGTAAGGCTGACTTCAGCTGATGCTCTAACGTAATCTGATGGACAGAGGTTTGCCTCCATGTATATCTGCACTGACAATGAATTTCAACTAGTCAGGTGGTCCTTATCCTTATCGTGTGTCTGCCAACCTGTGTGTTTTTTCATGTTGTTTAATCTGTCAGTCATGTTTTGTCTAGCCTAGGATGTAGCTGTGATATTGAAATGCTTTAGCTGATGGCTGCTGATATGTTCTAGAAGCATGATATAGGATGCATTACTACTGCAAAACACAGTTAAGGAGTCTGAGCTTTAACTCAAATCAGTTAACCAAAAATAACTAACTCAGGTTAAAACAGCAGCAAAGATGAAATAATTTGAACTTTAGCTTCACACAAGAAGCTTGCTTTCAAGGCTGTATGAACATGCTTAGAAAAAAGGAGACTGAACTGCTGCAAAAGACGTAAAACAGAAAAGCTGTAAAGGCTCTGACTAATGGGTAGCCAGTATTTCCTGAGGGTTTAAACCCTCTTTGCTTGTCTTTCACAGTGTGTTTTCACAGATGTTTATGTAAGTGTGTCCAAGCTACAGCTGCACCCCATTTGCTAGGTAGCAGCTGGCCCAAAATCCAAAGTGTGTTGTCCTCTGGAAGATGCAAGCTATGCCTGACCTAGACCATGCTTTCTTGCACTGTAACCTGTTAGTATATGTTCTAATTTGTACTAAACTTCAAACTAAGGAGTCTAGAAGTGAAATGAAGCTTGTGCTATGTAGACTGTTAAAAGAGCTCAGCTAGGTTTGCTTTGCCTGCCTCTGTTGCATGGAAACCTGGCAGAGATGGGGAGACCAAATTAAACTAATTATCAATAATATGCTGTTCAGCAAATGCTTCTGTTTCTGACAGTGTTAGCAAAGTGGCAAGAGCAATTCAAAGGCTGCAGTCCCTACAACAAAGTGCTGGCAGCACACAAATGATGCAGCAAGCAGCCCCATGAAGGACAACTGGAGGGGGTGGGGAAGGCACAGGCAAGACATGATTGTCTGTCTCCTGATAATGGGACCAATTTTCAGTGCAGCTATGCCAGCTGAGCTCCAGGGAGTCACTGGGGAATCCAGCTCAATGGGCTTTAATTTGTGCGTATGTGTATAGATTATATATGACAGGCATGACTCCACATGCCTTCCAAATCACGGCACTGTACTTAAACCCTAATACATAGATAATGCAGATGTGAGATAATCAAAGCAACCTTTTTCATACTGAAAACTGAAACTCTTGAGGGCAGAGTTTAATCAATGTGTTATTGGAACTAAAATTTCAGCCTTACTGTAGTGTTTTTTTATTGTAGGTGCCATATTTAATTCATGAAGAAAGCTACGAGTTTTAAAATTGAAATGAGACTCAAAATTTGCTAGTGGATGCAGAATGTAAAATTACTTTTCTGTTGGTCATAGGCATCAAAGAAATAGGTAAGACAGAGTGAAAAATCTTTCTCGCCTGTTTCTGGATTCCTTTTATCAGATTCTTAACAGTCTCAAAAAATGTTACAAGAAAACATTGCAGAAAGGTAGCTGTGATTCATTTCACAAGTTTTCACTCTGGTTTTATTCAAGAAGGTTTTTCTTCTATTCCTTTATCAATGTATGTAAATGTCAAGCTTCTGTATGATGAAAAAAAAATCAGCATTATTTAAATATATATTTATAAGAAAATTATTACTTCCCTATGGGTTTGGTGATATTACCTGCTTTTTGTTCTTTTTTTCAAACAAGTGAATTGCTAGGTGGTGGTAATATATCACTTCGACATACGTATATAATGGCAGTAATCATTACCTTTGTTCTTGAGCTTGTATATTTTCCTACTGCTCTGGCAAGATTTGCTTTAATTAAAAAATAAAGAATCTGCTGATTCAAAAGAAAATACCACAGTGAAATAAATCTGGGTTATATTTGGCTAATAAGGAAACAGAAGACAATGCCGGATGTGGAGGTGACCAGGATGTTCCATTCCAGCTTTCCTTCCTCATTTAACTTTTCTTTGGCTGCTCCAGCTAGAAATGATGCATGAGGGCTGGAACAACAGCAGGCATGGAAGTTTTTCATTACCTGCTCCTCTGACACAGTAGCACAGCAACGACCATACATCCATCTTCCTTCCTGTATGTTCCTTCTTTCTTAGTCTTTACTCTTTCTCCTGACGTCTTGTATCTTCCCCCATGTATGGTTTTATAGATAGTTTGCCAAGTCCCAGCAGAAATTAGCTTGTAAATTGGAAATCTGTAACAGTACTTCAGGATGACAAATTACTCAGTGCCTTCCTGCAGCCCAACAAACTCTAGTGCTTCCACACATTGTGGTTCACGTGTTTGTTCAGACTCTGGCTTTTCATGTGTAGAAAAGCAAAAGAATAACTGGACCTCTTATTGGCAAGGAACTGACATCCACACGTGATATTTTGAGCACCAACCTCTCACCGACTTGTGAACCTGGACCTTGAACTCTGTGGTTATCTGTGTACAGACTTAGGTAAACGTGCTTGAATTTGCAGAAGTCACTAGGGACAGTTTAATTTATATTGTATTTAAAAGTAGAGATCAAATTCTTCTTATACCTGAGCTGCTTTGCTTGGCAATCTAGTTAGCTTGTCCTGAAATGTAAATGGTACGTTTGGAGTCAGCTGCAAATATGACCCTCTGACTAACGTGACTGTAGCCTTCATGCCAGTGTTCCTCCTATCTTTGGTGGAGGTAGCATTTCCATCCTTCACAGCAGGCTGTATGGAGGGATGAAACCATTTTAATACTGAAGGGACAAAGCAACAGCATTCATAAATCACAGATTTAAACAAACCACCATGCTGTACTCTGTCCTGGTAACCTCCAGCTGTTGCTGTATGACACTGCTGCTCTCTTTGCACTTCTTTTGTGCTGATTTTTAAACACATGCAAGTTAAGTGTGTTAATATATACTACATCCCTTCTTAAATAAACCTTGTAATTTATTTTTAGAAACACACTTAAAACATAGAGCAATTAAACTGACTTTAATGAGGTTAGAGAGTCAAACATGAGTGTTGGGAAGGAACAAATATCCTTATTTTTACAGTTTTATTAAACTTTTGTGGTATCTCTCTCTCTCTCTCTTTTTTTTAAAAAAAAATAAGTTCCTGATGGGGCATCAAATGAAAAACCTTCAAAAGAAGGTTTTTTTTACATTTGTAAGACCAAAGGAAAACTTGAAAACATGAACCCCACATGTCTGTAAATACAAAGCAATTAAAAAGATTCACCATTCAGATTTCAGTTTCACAACTTTTGATGCAATAATACAAGTGCAACATTTGTGGAAGGCCTGATTTATTTTTTTAAACTGCAGGCAACATTGTTTCAATTCATTATTCTTGCTTAAACTTGGGGCTTGGAAATTCAGGTGAAGAGTTTTCTCCTGAAATCATATAAATTCCTATGTTAAAAAGAAAAAGCTAATAACTCAGAAATACATAAGTAATATTCCTTTTATTGTCTAAATATAAAGAAAAAATATAATTAATACACTCATACTTGGTGTTTGTCCAGTTAAAAGGGGGGTGGTGGTGAATACCAGATTAGTCATTCCTAACTTGGCCAAACCCTGATTGTATCTATATTCATAATTTTTCCATAGTAACCAACATGGATTATTGAGTTGTGACCATTCGGCTGGGCTCCGTGTGTTTCTATTGACCCTTAGGAGAACTATTTTGGTGTTAAATACTGCCAGGCAATGAGTAATCATTTTTCCACTTTACTGAAGGAATATGTGGCTTTACTTCTTCCTTGCATCAGCTATGGCCTTAGACTTAAATTCATCTTCAATGAAGTGATTCAACTCATTAACCCACTGGAAAATTGTTCTTTTAAAAAAGAAAAGAAAAGAAAAGAAGTTTTCCTTGTGACTTTTAGCCTGGAGCTGACCTTGCCCAAGGTTTAAAGAGCACAATATTGGTATAAGACAGAATGGAAGAGGGGCACAAGGAGAGGGGTAAAAGGGGGAGAGTGACCTTTTGTTTCCTATGGCAGTGAGCTGGTAGTTAGGCTCAGCCCAGCCATCTTTAGAACTTCATTATGAAGGTTTTTTGACATCATTTCTTAATGTAAGGTTTTTATATCCACAGCAACTGCAGTAAAGATAAGGCTGCTAGCCTGGATTTACAACAGTGAAAATGGAAGCCGAATTTGACCCTCAGATTAACATTTCCTGTAACTCTTCACATTCTTTTATAGTGGTACTTTAGTTCTCTTTTGTTTCAAGTATTTAGCTTGTAATCATACCAGTGTTTCAGTAGCAAAGTGTTTTTAACTTTGGAGCCAGGGATTTGAAGAGTAACATTTCTACTTAATTATAAGGCAAGTGGCGTTTGGTCAGACATTTTAGGTTATTATCATCCCAGTCTGAAGCTTTTAAAGAAGAAAAGGAAACAAGAATTTTGTTTGGTTTAATGATATGACTTGTTAAAGATAACTGGCCCTTTACTGAATGCCCTGATGATCCTACCCATGTGAAGTGGGGGGCTTCAGAGGTGTTTGACTTCAGCCATAAAGGCATAGGGCATTTTCATTAAAAAATAGAATTACTATTGAAGCCAAGCTGGCATCTTCCTTCTCATGGTGAGGGAAGTTTTGGTTCATTAAATTACTGTCTTTTTGGCTCTTGTTTAAAGGGTGCATAACCTTTCTTTTAGAAACAAGCTACTGTTGGAGGGAACAATTGACATGTACTTGCCTGATGTGATTGCTCTAGCAGGAGTGCACAACAAAGGCTGGGTTTGTCTGTCCTGGAACAATCCCGTCATGGCTGGTGGCTTGAGGTGACTTCCATCCAGCCATGGAGCCCTGTGGCTGACCACTGAATGGGGGTCACCCCCTCCACACTGGGTCTGGACATACTTAATCCAGGACATATATTGCCTCAGCACATTGGGCCAGTCACACATTGTTTTGGGTTCCTTCTTGACCCAGGCACTTAGGTATGGTGAAGCTTTTCTCTGTGGTGTGGTGGGTTTGGGGATCCTGCCTGGGAAAGCTGTGAATTTCTGAAGCCAGGAGTTTGCAATTGTATGGCAGAGTCACTGAAGTACTGGAGAGTTGGTGGTTATGGTAGCTGTTATTTCTACTCTCCGTTCAGTACTGTAAAGGCATGGTCTTGTATTTTAGAGTTTCTGTGCTTCAGCAAGTTGTTTTCATCATTAGCACTTTAAACGTTATCCACTGATCTATATGGCAAATAAGAAAGGAGAAAAAGCCTTAGAAAGCATTTCCAAGTGCCAGGAAGTAAGTAGTTATTGCTGGGGTGTCTGCTTGGAAGGTTTGCATTCTCCAAATTATTACAGATTATATTCTACTTCAGATAAAGCAAGAGCCCATACTGGTTCGACACTTGGTTTCGATTGATGCCTCTTCTGAGAGAACTGTTGCTACCCTGCTTGGCTAGGCTAAGATAATTTGTGATTTTAGTACACATTTTCTTTTGAAGAAGTATAATTAAAAAATAAGAAACACAGAATATATGTTTCAGAACAGAAGTGTCTGTCCCCTGAACTGTAGATCAATGATGATCTAAAAGAGTGGTAGATTAAAACATGCAGAGAGCCAGTGGGTCACATGGTGCTGTTTCTCCTTATATCAAGCTGATAAAACCTATTAAAAGGGAAGCTAGAAGCAAATTTTCTGTATTTTCTGTATTTTCCCTCTGTGAATGCACTTACTGTGACTGGCACAAAAATTGCATAAAGTCGTGAGTGAAGAAGGAAGTGTCGCTGTGGTGGGAGGGCATCGGTCCACCAAGCACTCTCCCTCATTTATAGCAAGCAGCTTAGAGGCTTCAGGGAGCCTCTGAAGACTTTCCAAAGCCTTCACTGAAGCATTTGCTGTCAGCCAACTGGGTCCTCACTGGAGAGACCTTGGATACTGAAATGAAAATTGTCATGTAGGAAAAAAGCCCAAATCTTAATCAGATCAATTAGTTTTGCTATAGTTGCTTGCTTAGAGTCCTTTTCCCAGTTAGGTTCCTTGTTTTCTAGCTGTTATAAACTTAAAGGAGTTTTGTTAGTAACTATAAGGGAAGTGGCTTTTATGCCATTTTGCTTTATTCTTTTTTCACTATACTGAAGACATGATGTCTTTAATATCTGCACTCTTACAGAATACCTAAACCCCTAGTATCTTAAACCATATGAATCCTTCTGCCTGGTTCTCTGAAGCACCCCAGGTCATTCTAGAGTTCTGCTTACAATTTTTGCTGAGTTTAGCTGCGTAGTGGAAAAGGCTACCACCTTCACAAGTCCAGTCTTTTCCAGTGCTGGAAGTTATCATCTGCATAGGAACAATGGTATTTTAGTTTAAACTACAGAAATCAAAGTATGTTGATGCACAGGGCTGCAATCACAAAATGGACTCACAAGCCCCTGTTCTATTGGTCCACCATGCCAGGAAAGGAGTGACTTTGAGAATAAGGGCAAAGCAGAAGGCTGAGGACAGTAAAATTTCCAAATGATGTCGTTATCCAAGAGGGAGTAAGAGTCCTTTGCTACTTCCTAAATTGTTTTCACAGAAGACTGCTGGAATAATGCTATTTCTGGAACTCTGTCTTATTCTAGTTATTCTTTCCCTTTCCATGGTGGACGTGATCTCTCTCTTTTCCCTTCGTCTTACTTTTTACACCTTCTTGTTTCAGTTGCTTTTCTCTTTTTCTGATTTTTTTAGACCTTTTTTTTTAAAAAAATGTTCTTCCTGCCAGAAAAGATAAATCAGTATAAATATATGTAAAATAAAGAGCATGTCACTGCCCTGATTTGCTAACCTTCTATGATTTATTTTCAGGATTACTCCCTTGACACCAAAGCTCAGTTAGCAAAGAAAGGTGACAAGTACTTGCTGGTGATACTATTGGTGTCCCCTTCCAGAGAAGAGGAAGGGAATTCTCCCGTCCTTTTATTCATTAGAACTGCCCAAGCCACCAAAATCAGAACAATTTCTATCGGTCAGGCCAGTGGGTAGTCTGGTTCAGATAAATTGTTTCTTCATAACATGCCTGTGCCCAGTTTTAAAAAAAGAATTACAACAGAAGGAGAGAAGAAGAATGCTTGATGGGAAGCATGACTTATAATTTATTAAAGGTTGACTGTGGACTGGTGTCAGGTGAACTATAAAAGCATTGAGGGATCACCCAGAAGCACAAGTTATTGCACATCTTGGCAAATACTTCCACCAGTACTATTTTCAGCTGTAACTTCACTGGATTTCCTCTCTTCACCTGAAGAAGTCTGTGGGAGGTACTGCATCAGGTTTGCTCATTTGTCTTTTAAATGTCCTTCAAAATGGCTCAACCATTTCTGAAATGGAGACTGGAAAAAGATGTTTTCAAGTTCTAGTACCTATTAATTACAAAGCACAGACTTCACAGTTGATGTAGGGAAGGTTGCAGGGTGTTTACTTTGCCATAATTTTGGTACTTTCTGACTATGAGGCACCTGGCTTTACAACCTTCCTATTTTTAATATAATTCTTTGGTTTGTAATGATACCTTTAAACGTATTTTAAACGCAAACGTTTAAAACAGTTTGAGTTTAAGCTTTCTGTACTTGATTTCTGCCTCAGACTGAACCATTTCGGGAAGCTTTACTAAAAATGATATAACTGTATTCAACAATTGTCTTCAGACAGAAGTTGGAGAGAAGTTGTTTTGTAGTGCCACAATTTTTGCTGCTTTTTTTTTTCTTTTTGAGTGTTTTGCCTTTCCTGAGCAAATCCACTAGAATTAGGACTGGGACCAAAGATTTGGCAAAAGTCCTGGGGTAAAAGAAAGACCACTTACTGTCCTCCAAAGACTCAGGAAGATTTGGATGAACTACACCTTTGAAAATCTTTTCATATATGTTCAGAAACTAAAGGCTTAAAATAGATTTCAGTGGCCTCAGGCTAGAGGTAATGGGTAAGGTAGTGAATATATAACAAATATATATATAATCAATATAAGCCACAACCATATTTATTGAATGAGACTCGTATGACAGAGGACATACCTCCCAAATCAAGACACATGACCCTGGAGGCCCAACAGTCCAAGGTGATAGGGGAGGTGGGTAAAGGCAGAGCTGATGCCAGGTCTCTGCCTAGTGAGCAGTGCTGCAGCTACCCTCTGGTTTGTTTGGGAGGAAAGTTGGGATTTTGTGAGTCAGCAGGCTCAAAGCCGGGAAGTTTGGACATGAAAAGCTTAGACAGTCCATTTCCTTTCTTTTCTATTTTTCCTTATATAGCTGCTCTGTGGTTGTTTTCTTTACTCTGTTACTATTGAAAATAAGAAGTGGGTTACTTTGCACAGAATGGCCAGTGTAGGTTTTGGAGCCCTCAATGCCCATTTAGTCACTTTAAATGTTGCTGCAGTTTGGCTCTTCCTCTCAAGGAACTCATAAGCCATTGCTTCTTTTTTTTTTTTTTTAATTATTTTTAGATTTATTCCTGAAAGTGCCATCTCTCCATGGTGGGCAGCCTGATTGTAGAAACTACAGCACTTACAAATCACCTAATAAAATCTGAAGAGCCCTCTGGGATTCATTTGATCAGAGTGGCTGTATAAATGAAGGGCTGTTAATTGTGCGGCTGGTTGCCACGTGCAGTTAATCCCAGAGCGCAAAAGTGCAGTGAAATGTGCTCTATGAGCAGTTCCGATCCAGAAATAACTGGGAAGAAAAGGACAGAAGCTCAGGGCTACCTTTTGGCTCTGTGATTTACACTGCCCACGAGGATATCTCGCAATGTTGACCATGTATTTTTCAGCTCGTTGCCAATCCTCATGCCATCGCTGAACTTGATACCGGGGCTGGGACTTTGTAATTCTATCCAGAATGGCACAGTTCTCCTGGTTCACTCTCCACAGCTCCTGCTTTCGTTTTTCTCCATTTAAACTAGAGGGGAAAACCATATAAGCAGAATCAAACTTCTTCACACTTGTTCCTGTTCCCATGCCTGGGAACCCAGAATGTGAAGTATCTGTCAATCTTGTGTCAGAGGAAAATTTGCCCAAGTTTTTATACCTCTCCTGCAGGGGCTTGCTCTTCTGTCATCCACATTAACTAACGCTTGCAACTCAATCCTTTTGCCCTTCTTAAGGGGGTAGTCTTTGTTCAGTATCTTCCAAACGCAGCCCTGCCTATATGGAGGTTTGGTGCATTTTACAAGAGGAAAAATGTTAGTTTTATCTTGGATTAAGGCCAACCCTCCAGTCTTGGAATTGCTGTAGTGTGGTACTGTAGGTAAGGCCATGGCCAGTGTCTGAGATTCTTAATGCTCAATTTCAGTTACTTCGGTTTACATGTTTATTTTGTGTACAAGCCTGATGTACTGAGTTGGGAAGCATGAAGACAACAGAGATAAGTGTACTGCCTTGGAAACTTTCTGTGTTTTCGTAGACTGTAATTTCCCAGGCAGCTCAGCTCATCTTGTACCAGTCTCCTGCCACTGAAAAACGGGAAGGACTTGCTCTTTTCCTTCCCCTGCTCATCTCCCCGCTGCTCCCAGCTGTGTGGTCTTCTCCACCCCTTGCAGCAACCCTGGAATGCATCACTTTGCAGAAAGTAGCAGAAAAACTATCCAGGTTTGTTTGCTTTTGTTGGGTTAGTTTGCTGCTGATGTCTCAAGTTTAATTAACTAATGGAGAGGTTTGATGAAAACCAGAGCTGATCCAAAGAAAACAACATGGGTTTGCCACTTGGATTAGGAAGGGAGAGAGGTAATGAAAAGGGGGAGGATGAAGATGCTCTGCTCCTTTCTTATCTTGTGGAATCACACCTTCAGCAGCAAAGTTAACTGATGTTTGTTGATGCCTGCAATGATCTGGGTATTATCTGGGTATTATGGGATAAGCCATAAGTGCTGTGATGTAGATTTGCATGATGTGGACCTGACCAACTCTGTTTCAGGTAATTTCTGTCTTCCCAAGGAACTATGCCAATGTCAGGATACTTATGACAGTGATGTGTAATGAGTTCTACCTATGTCACTTGCACCTGAGCTGCATATTGCTGTCTGGAGACACTTTAGGGCCTGATGAGTAGTCAGTCTGGATTGAAGTCGTCTGTCTGTAAATGAATCACAAGAGATAACAACCACCACCTGGGTTATACGAACCATCCTCTTAATTTCAAAGGCCTGTCCCTGTTTTTGACTGGTTTTCCATGCCCTATTCAGGGTGTGAATTTCTTCCTGAATCAAAAATATGTAAGGTGGTTCTCTCTAGTGATAAATCCTCAAGGCGTATTTTGCTTGGTCTCCTTGGAGCAGTAAATTATATTTTCACTTATGCCTGTTTCCTGCTCCGCTTTTCTTTTTCATTTTAATTCTATTTTTTGCTCTGTTTTTATTTCATCTCTAAGCTTTGGATCTCCCTCTTTCCGGTGGTGTCTGTAGGAACAACTGGCAAAGTCAGCAGCAATGACTCACTTAGCAGGAACAACAGCTTTGCTGAGACATAATAGGTTTGCTTCATTTATTTCCTTAAAGTAGGGCAATGTTCTCCCTTTCCCCCTCTCTCTCTTTTTTCATTCCCTCAGTTATTAAATTAAAAAACTAATTTAAAGCCATCTTCTCTCCAACAGAGGGTAGAAGGAAAATGACCTGGCATTGGATTTTGTGTGACAGGGCAAGCAAATGGCTTTCTGAAGTGTTGATTGTACCTTAGGCTGCCTTTTAAAATACACGTCCTCACAGAGCAGTTTATCCTTAGCTATGTTTGTTGCTGGGAAGGTAATGTGATAACTACATAGAAATAGTACTGCTGATGACTTTTGGCCTTATAGTCATTTTTGTCGTCGATTCGTCTCTTTGTTCTTATAATGCAGGACATCTTCTCCAGCAGTAAATGGTTGTCTCTTTCGATGACGGAAAGTCGGTCTTCCTCCAACTTTGCATAGAGAAGGGATAAATAAATGATTCTGTTTTTACAAGACCATAGCAAGCAGCAGTGATGTACCATGGATATCTAAAGGGTGTTCAAAATTACTACCCCGTTCCCTAGACAGTGTGACAGACACTGATCAGGTAAAGCTCTGGGCTAGTATTAAGAGAACTCCTTGTTTCTCCATTTTAATGGTTACACAGAGAGAGAAAGCTCTTTGCAATGCTGTGAATTTGACCCTGAAACACTTTTCTGCAGCCACAGCAGTAGCCTGGGTGATTAGCAAATGCATTTCATCAGTGTAAATAGAATTTCTATAAATATTTGTCAACGTATTTTCCAGTATCATCATTATCATTTGTGTCTCTAGCAGCCTTCATAGATTCTTATCAAAACCTAGGCTTGTGATGGACAGTGTACAACACATGATGGGACTTGTCCAGACCCCTCTGAAGTCAAAGGGAGTCTTTCCATTATCTTCACTGGGCTTTGTATCAAGTGGTAGTTTTTCCATTGACTTCAGTGAAACTTGGATTAGGTCCAGTTGCAGGCCATTTTTGTCCTGGAAGGGGTTGCAAGCTAGTGTAAGAAGAGAAGCAACAACTGGGTGCAACAAACAAATGGAGAGAGATGTATGAGCCAGCACAAGCCAGTTCTGTTCATCGTTAGCATGATTTTAAGCGTCTTTAAATTTTATTTTTAAATGGAAGATACTAATAATCTCAATCTCTGAAGTTAACTGTGTCAAAAATCTGATGAAAATTTAGAGTCCAATGGAGGAGGGAGAATCCCTTTGGATATCCTGAGGCATTGTCTAATATGTAAAAGATGTTACCATATTGTTTTTTGAAGAACATAAATTCATGCTAAAAATGTGTTTGTGGGGATTGGGAAGGAATGGGGGGAGGTGAAGAGAAAAATTAATTTTCAAGGTTATCTGAGTCCCAAGAAGTCCTTCTCCAGCAGGGCTGAGTTGCAGGTAACCAGAGAAAGGGTGGATGGAGGAAAGCAGGGAAAGCACACTTTTCATAGCTGGACTTCAACATCTTGTTCTCAAAAGCCTCTCAGAACAGAATCACTGAAGAAATAGTCTTGTTTTGAGCATACTAACTCACTCTTCCCCATTCTCCCCCTTTTTTCCCATATTTTGTTCTAAGCACTCCAAAGATACTACAGGTCCTGTATAAAGCAAATAGGAAATCCTGCTCTGATAGTTTTGAGTGGCTGAAGTTAGAGTAGCGGGTTTCTTTAAGGAATCTAGTGCATCTGCCTTGTTTGCTGGGGTTTATAACCAAAGCAGGTCAGATGCTGGTCACACTAGTATAAAGGCACCTAAAACTGGTGCATTATAATGATCACATCGGGCTTTGAATAACCCTGAGGAGAATGATTGTAAAGAAAAGATGGTTATTTGCAATATTAGAGGTTGGGTTTTTTTCTTTCTGTAGCAGTTTGGAAAGGAGGAAGATGAGAAAGAGACTAGGACTGCAGTCTCCCTTCCAGGTATTGGAACCTGTGCTGTAGTTCAAGGGGACATCCCTAAGAGTATAAGTTCCTGTTGGTGTTTTCTTCGTTAACCTCTGTTGGGAGGGGGAAGGAGGGTTATGCAATATTTCATTTTCAGAAGAACTTTATCAGTGTTATTTTTACTGTAGTAGGAAAAAATTAACAACAGCAGTTGAATGCAAGTCCTAATATAGCACATGATTTTATTCCTGGAGGACAAATGAATTGTTTTGCTAGTGAAATTATTTCAAGGTGTCTGGGGATTATTATGTTGCACAGTGAGATGATAAACAGTTTTAAGGAAATTGATCCTGAAGTCCTTACATGGACTATGGCCCCATTGCCTAAGGGGCACCGTGTTGGAAATGAAGTCTTTGACAAGGTTTAGCTGCACGTATTTTCTGCTGTGCTCACAGATGTTTTTTTTTTTTTAATTGTTGTTGTTTCCTTTTAGTGAGCAGAGTTAATTAGGTAACATTTTTTTTTTCCACTCTCATCTTTTAATAAAAATTTGCCTCTTGGGAGCTGTAAGATTTTGAAGGATAACTGCCAGTCAAGGCTACCCATTGTTATTTCTTGTGCTTTGAATATGTTAACATCCTATTATTCAGTTCATTGCTCTGTGTGTATCTTGATGATTGTGCTATTCTTGTTATTTGCAAGGTTTTTTTCACGGTTGTGCAGAAGTACCTTTTAGGAGGCTACTTGAACTCTTTAGCACTTGTATCTGAAACGTTCTGGTTTCATCAATAATCATAAAGATAAAATAAGTTATTTAATGCTGCTGGAAGTATGCTATTCATGGATCCTGACAGTCCTGTTGCAAAAATCACTACACCAAGGAAAAAGAAAAGCCCTGAAATTGTGACCATCTGGTAGTCTCTTTGTTTTCTTTGAGAGGAAATGTGAAGCTAAGTATGCTAGTGCTCGGTGAAATAGCCAATACTATACCTTCAGCTTCCCTAACTTCAGGTGAAGGTGGCTGTATATTGCAGGGGCACTCGTGTCCACTAACGGTTTTGCTGCGTGGATCTGCAACAGAAATTAAATGTTTATCCATTTTGGTTGGAAATACCCTTGCATATCATTACGGGAAATCTTTTAATTCTCATGTTCTGTTTTGTTAGCCAGCAGTAACACTATTAAACATATGATTCACTGTATCAGCAAAGCCAGACTTGCCCTGAATAGTGGGAAATGAAAATGTTAAAGGCAGTTGTTCTGAAGTGTGCTGGTGATGCAAAGTGCTCTTTATGTTAGAAAAATGTAAAAATACATACAGTCTAGATACAGTGGTGTTGATGTTATGATACCGGAAAGACTGTCTAAGAGAAGGCATGCAGGTTTAGTAGGCATCCAGCAGAAATAAAAAGGCCAGTGTAAGAAAGCCCTAGGTACTCCTAAACGGTGCTAGGTCTTCCAAAGGGATGCACACTTAGGATGCTGCCAGTAAGAAGTAAGAACACTGGAAAAGGACTTCTTGTGTTGAACGTATTCCCAGGCCTCTTCTTATTAGCACTTTAGAGCAGGGAGAGAGACTGGATCAGTTAAAACGATACCATGACTTTTGTCATGAAATACCTGTGATAAGCATTCTCCCTCTGTCATACCTCATACTTGACCTGTTCCATCTCAGGCAGACTCAGGCTATTTGGAACCATTTTTCAGTGATACAGAAAGAAGAAAGAAATACTTGCTATTAACAAACCCAAGAGGCTGCCAAGTACCGTCAGCAGGCACAGCACCAATGCAAACCCCTCACAGCAGGACACGACCAAAGCACTCCCTGAGCGCAGCAGCAGTTTTCCATGTCTCTCTCTGCAGCAGCTTTGTGA
The DNA here is from genome assembly GCA_035590215.1 of Microhierax caerulescens. Lineage (NCBI taxonomy): Eukaryota > Metazoa > Chordata > Aves > Falconiformes > Falconidae > Microhierax > Microhierax caerulescens. The sequence goes on along the minus strand of JAVJGJ010000014.1, from coordinate 64,638,052 downwards.
TGAGCCAAGGGAGGATCAGGCTGGAATCCCTGACGGCAGACCTGTCATACATACTACCACAACAGGTTCCTCGCTTTTATAACAGGGTGAATAATTTCCAGCATTGACTGGGACAATGTTTAGCAGTTTCTAGCTTTGTCTGAAATTCACTTGAACTGCTTGGCTTCTTGCGAAAACATTCAGCTGCTTTTTTGTGGCAGTTGTCTCTGAGGAGGCGGAATCCCAGAAGGGGCTAACTGCTCTCAAATCCAGATGATTTCAGGGGGAGGTGAGAGCGCTCATCTTAATCCTTTCTACATCCCATCATGTTAAATAGCTGATTTTACTGGACAGCAGAACTAAACTTGGTAAATCTCTAAGGGTTTTGGTGGTTTTGGCTTCTGCTGCTGCTATCTCCTCTGATTCTTTGGGTGCTTTAAATTATCATGCTATCAAGTTATTTTTAAAATAACTTTAAGACATGCAATTTGTCAAAGATGATTGTTACTGTATCAATAGAAATCACCAGTGTGAAGAATAAAATGTGATATTTATGAAAACTTTGATTTTAATTTATAGATATGCAAGCTGTTTCAAACCTAAAACAACAAAAGGTGGGTTTAGAAACAAGATTTCTGTGGAATTCCTATCAATATAATTTCATTTTCTGGAGAGTGTTATAATTAATTTCTGTCTTGTCCTTATATGCATAACTGTAAAAGGTAAAATCTGGTATTTTTTAAGCCCACCCTAATCTCTGTCGTGGCACTTTCCAGATTCATGGTGGTTTTACAGCTATTTTATATTTAATTCAATGCAGAGTGTTGCAGAGAGGAGATGTAACTCTGTTTTTTTCCCTTGTTCCTTTCTTCCAAAATTATTCAGACTGGAAGCATTTGCTCTTGTATACATAAAAACATGCTGGCATTTTTTTCACCTTTGCATCATGGAGAAAATTATAACTTGTCCCTGAATTTTGACATTTTGTAGTGGTCTTCTTCAAGAAGCATGCCTTCTTTTTTCTTTCTTTTTTTTTTTTTTTCTTCTTCTTTTTTTTTCTTTTTTAATATTACATTTTTTCCCGTCCTTGCTCCCTGTTTTTATCCTTTTATTCTTGCTCTGGTTCATTTTTTTGTGAGCAGCTTCAATGCAAAGCCTGCATATCACCAAGCAGAGGCCCTCACACTTTCTCAGACTGATGCCTGTCTCTCTTGGCAAAGTAAAAGCCTGTGCTACAGGGGGCTGTGTTATTCAGGACAAACCTACCGAATTGCCCTTCTGCCTTCAGGTACCTCAACCCACAGGTACCGCAGCTCTGGGAGTTGTTCACCACAGCAAGGCTGAATTCATGTCAGCAGAAGGCATGGTGAAATTTCTGGCCAACTAGTGTGGGAATTCAGGAGTGTGTCAGCATGACAACACAGGGACACCTGAAAAGACTGTCCTTTGGCCATTGGAGCCCTTGTTAGTCACCACTTGATCTGGGTGTGAACCCTGCAACAAGGAACAAAATTCTGTACCTTCTAAGCCATCCTTTGCCCAACATGATAGTTACTCTTTCTCTTTGCTTGCACTCAGAAATTAACATTTGTGTTTAATCCAAGAGCAGTTGAGTTGTGGGAAATATTTTCTTCTCTATAAATACATCTCTTTATTATATATTGTGATGATATCTAACCTCTATTCTTGGCCTCTGAATGCCTTAGAGTGTATATGAAGTGCTCCGTACATTGACAAAGGAGAGTTCTGTAAGCACAGTGGATGCTGACAGTATTTCAGCTACGCTAATGTCAGTTCCCTGCTTTAAAAGAGCCGCTGTTTAAACAGCCATGCTTATATACAATAGTAAGCCTCCCGAGGTTAATTCACACAGAAGGAAATCTATTTATTTATTTCCATATTGTCAATTTGATTAGAAAAATATGGCAAGTTCAATTCTTTACCTCATCTTTAACTTTTTTCCACCTGCAAGTCAAATTATGGGAACAATGGAAGGAAGGAAGGAAGGAAGGAAGCTATTTTTATACAGTTAATGAAACAGACCCAGATTGGAAATAATGAAGAACTATTTCTTCATATTAAAGCTAATTACATTGTGATACAATCTTCCTAAGGTAGCAATACAGTTGAATCATCTCTGATGGTATTCACTACTTACAGATTTTCAAGAGGGAGTAGTCCTGCATTATTAACGATTTGGAGCAGATGACTGACCAAATATTTTTCACTTCTAAATTTGGTGAACATCATTATGATAACTCTAAATGGACATAAAAGCTGTACCCATAGTTGCTAGAGATTCTTAAAGCATGTCTCTTGTGCCTTATTGCTGATCATTAGTTTTCACAACAGTATTAAGAATCAGTAGAGAGATGCTGTAGCCTTTTTGGGTAAGATTCTTTCATTAAGGTCTCTGCTTTTTATCAAACAGTTGTACCTACCCTTTTCTTGTGTTCTTCATATTTCGCTTTGTCCCATTTTAGCTGAAGATATTTGTTGCCACATGGTAAAACTGACTGGTAGGCTCGATGCATCTTGCATAAAGTATCTCTGAATCTGCGCTTTTAAAAGAAAAAAAAAAGAAAAGTATGAATAATACCAGCCTGAGCCTTTCCTAAAGCAAAGCCCTGGAGACTTGTGGTATGTTTGTAGCCGGTCACGTGGGGGTTGCCATGGCATCACTGCTCAGAAAAAGAATGAATAGCTGGTGGTAGCATTTCGAACAATACATTTAACAAACAGCAAACAAGAACTGAATGTTATAGCAAAGCATTCCAGAGAGTATTTTATTCACGTATAAAATAGATGACCAATTATACTTCACTAGCCAAACCTACCTCCTGCTAGTGAAGGAAAGACAGTGGTGTAAGCTATTAACAATGCTTCGCACACTACTGTAAATATGCAGAGGACTGTATAATGGCCTATATCTGCTGAGCCTTGAATTGAACAGCATGCCTCAGTAATGCTCCAAGCAAACCCACAGTGGGAGGTGTCATCTTTTGCTCTGCAATAACTTGTTTAAAATGTTGTTGGTTTTTTTCTTTGGTAAGTATGCACTAAAAGCCACAGCAAATGTGTTCATAGTGGAATAGTTCTGGTTTTTAATAGCCTTTTCACCTTTATTTGCATGCCATCTGATTGCTAATGAATTACAGAAAACTCAAACAGGTTTCCAAAAGCCAGTTATTTCCCAAGTTGACCACTGGTTCTAACGCAGGGCCACCTTGGCTTTCATTCTTTGTAGACAATGTTTGGCAGGGAGAAGAATGGGCAAAGATGTTTTTCTTAGGCCCACCCAAAAACAGGAAAGGTGCTTCTGCTCATTCAGATTCAGCTTGGCCTCTTCCAAAGCTGGGCTGGAGCTTACACACTTCATTTGATGTTTCTGTCCTCATGGTGCGGAGCACCATGAAGCTGAGTCCAGCAGACTGCCAAAGGACTGCTTTTGGCTCATGCATTTTCTTGATAAGGCCTGTAGTTCCTAAGGTAGGATAATACACATTATATAAAAGCACTGGGAAAGTAAGGAGGGAACCTATGGCTGACAGTATCAAAATTCACTAATCAGAATAGGTCTATACAGGATGAACCAGGGGATAATCCATTTTAGCACAAGGTTCTTCATGCAGGTGGTTCTTACAGAGCATCTTGTGTGGGTGCAAGGGAATAGCAATACATCTATCGCACAACTACCCAACACAGAATCAGGGCCAGTGCTTTCCTGAATTTGTCTCTTGATTAACTTTTGCATTTCAGTGAAGTAGGGTTGGATAGGGCATTTGTGATTTTTATTATAGCTGGTGTGAAATGGTGCTTAAACAACAGAAGCAGACATAAAATTAAAACCATGATACATACTAATTTTGAGCTGTAAAGCAGATACTCTTTATTTTCACAGAAATGATGGATGGAGTTGAAGAGTGCGGTTTTTTCAGCTGCTTTGGTTCTTATTATTTTCCTGTTAATGTAACAGGAAGGTGTGGAGAATATCAGTAAACCCAATAGAGAGTACAGAGTTGAAATGCATTTCTTCAAACATATATAAAATCTAAGTGTGCACATAATACAATTATATTTTGCTCTTGAACAAATAGAAATGCTTAGGCGTTTTCTTGGCAGGGCCTTTGCCTTGGTCTTTTAAATGCTACATGTATAATGATCTGTTATGGACAGATCTGAAGGGCACCATTATCAATCTTTTCACTGATTTTGATGAAGCCCTTAAAATACAAGGAAAGCCTAGCCTCTTACATTGATGAAAACAGGGCCCAGTAAGAAATTGGACTCACCTGGAATAGTTTCCCAGCTGGTTCTGAATTAAAGTTTGTGGTAGAAGGGAAGTGGCTTTAAACTTCCTCTGTGGTTGCCTACTCACTCTACCCTCAGAAACTGTGGACTATGTATGTGTTCACTCTAAACTGGGTTTTGTGTGGGTTTTTGTTATTGCTGGGGTTTTTGGGGGGTAAGGAAAGCAAAACTCAACAGTTTCAAAATTGGCTGTCTTCATGTTGGACTACCTAAGGTCCAGCAGGTCCTTTCTGTCAGAAGACAGTGCTGGAAGGTAGGTCAGGTAGGAAGAGGTCCTACCTGATTTTCTAATTTCACAATCTAAACTTAAGGCTACAACTTTAAAGTGGCATTTTACTGCTTAGTCAAAGCAGCCTTGTGAAGTATCTGTAACAAACAAGAAGACTTGACCTACCGTGTCTACAGCATAAAGCAGATATTTATGAAACTTTTATTCTGTATAAAATTTTATGAAGTGACAGCCATGGGAATTTCCGTGTTATGTGCAGAAAGACTTGCATGTAATTTCTTAATAGCAAAAGGTACTTACTGAAGAACAGATGAGAAGTAAGTAGATAAGAAATGTAAGATTTTTGCAAAAAATGTGTTTTCCACTATTTATCAAGACATGTATACGTTGTTTTCACACCAAGCAGAGAGAACTGTGTTTTCTGCAGCATAAAAAGTGGTCAATACAAGACTGCTTTTTTAATGTGAAAGTCTTGGAGTGTGCTGAGCTGCTTTTCTGAGATCTCACCCCCCTATGGCTCCATAGGTTTCTGTGTTTGTGTTTTAGTCTCCTTTTTGTTTTGGTGTGATTTGTAAGCAAACTCGTTCATATAATATATAGGGCTGTAAGGTCTGCAGGTCGTATTGCTGCTAGGAATTTGAACCTGGAGTTACTTCCCCCCCTTGAACTATGTTGCAAGGTCAGTGAGTTGCTGCCCTTTCCTCTCCCGCTGTCTTTGCCAGAAGAACTTGGGCTGGCTCAGGAGCTGCCAGCTACAGCAGCTGCTTATGCTTATGGCCCAGTTATGGAATAAGTTAAAGATGCTTCTTCTCCCGCTGCACACCCAGTATAGATCATATTTTTGGAGGTACTGTTGCTCCCCAGGACCAGAATTTCCTTTTCCACTCTTTGCTTTTGCTGTGAACTTTGTGTATGTAGTAGGAAAATGTAAAAGGCTGAGTGTACATTTTGTGAAGCTTTAAAGATTTTCTGAATGTGTGAAGAGAAGAGTAAATCCTGTTTTTTTTGTTGACAGCTTTCCTGGTTATTTTAAAGTTCTGGCAATTTCTCACTGTATTCTATGAAGTGTTTGACCAACTTTGAGCACATGCACAGACTGAACTGCAAGGTTGCAGTCACTTGTGGGTGTGTTTAAGGATTGCGGCCGGTCTTCGTTCATTGCCTGTCCCTGGATAGGCATTTGGAGATGCTGAGAGAAGCCAATGATTTTTTTTTTTTTTTTGTCAGTTCAGTATGTTACATGATAGGATCCAATGCTGTGACTTTGACCGTGCAAGCACACACCCTTATCATATAACTCACAAGCAAGCCACCTGACTGAGTAGCTGAAGAGTCCATCTGTAGTCAGGGGGATAAAAAAAGCAACTAGAAAACCTGCTGGGGTGAGTGGGACCCACTGTATCTGTGCACACAGCATACCTAGCCACTTCCATGTAAGGGCTGCCTGGAGTCATGCAGTGTGTCTTTGTGCATACGTGTGCAGCGGAGCAAACCCTTCCCAGTGTGGCACAAGTGTTTGCTGCGCCGAGTGGTGCAAAGGGAGGAGGACGTGAGGGCTACAGCTCTCGCTGCAATACAAAAGCAGGTTTACCAGATGCTTCCTTTAGACTTGACCCTTTCTGGAAGCTTTAAGCAGGAATTAATTTTTGGCTGGGAAAAAAAAGGTTGTTTCCCACTTATTGTCTGAGAAATTGAGACAAGGGAAAGGGGGTGGGAAAAGAGGAAGAGGAAGGGAAAAACATTGCCATAATTATATGGAGGGTTATTCATCTATACATATGTTTATATCTACAAACACAATTTTAAATCTGGACAATGTTTGGTAAGATCCAGGGTTTCCTTGATCTACAGCAAAAAATGCCAAGTAGACTAGTGCTGATAACTAATTTTCCTCAGTGGTTTTAACATGGGAGGAGGGCACAAAGGGAGAGGAAAGGACTACTGGATGATTGACTGTGCTTCTGCACCAAGGTCCGTTTGCTTGTGCAGTAGTCCTTAGCTTTCTGAGGAAGGCTGGTCTTTGCAGCGTGGGTGCTGTGGTGTTTGTATGCAGAGATAAGGCCAGGGTCATCTCCCCGACCTTTGCCTGAGGAGAGGAGCACTTTCTGGGTGCCCCAGAAGACCCTGGAAAAGGTAACTGGGCACAGACTGTTGCTGATGGAAAGCTGGTCTATAGCCAGAGGCCAGCGTGTCCTGTCCTGCGACAGAGGGCTAGGTGATTTGGCCCAGGAGGCCCGTCCACTCCAAGGAAAGCATCAGCATTCAGCCATGTGCCCCCCTGGGTACAAATGTCACTGCAGCAATGGCTGCAGCAGAGAGATGGTGAGGTTTCTGTTGTGCGCAGGCTGCGGGTGTTGCTGATTCTTTGGCAGTTTTTTAATTTACCAGTCTTCTCTTTGCACCAAGCCCTTGTCTGGCTTTACAAGAGCAAACCTCAGCCTACTTGTCAGCACAAGGCATAGCTGCAGCTGGAAGGGTGGCAACTTGCCAGTCCAGGGAAGACCTAAGTTGCTGGAAGAGAGGTGGTAGCTTCTGTGGCACAGAGAAAACTGGGCCTGAAGCATAGCAACCTCCTAAGAACAGAAAAAGCAAATGCTAACAGAAACATCATTTTGTGTGTTTGTAGGTGGGTGCATGGTGGTGCACATGTGTTACGGGGATGGGCTGTGGTTAGTATTCCCTGTGTGACTGCTGTACCGGGCAGTAGGATGGATGTGCCTCTGCCCAGTGGTGCACACCTTGGGCAGGAACGGCCCTTCCACTCTGCAGGAGGCATGTGATAGCAGATGCCAATGCTAATTCTTGTTAATGTGTTGCTCAGCATTTTAGATTTGTTATATTGCTTTCAGGGCTTATATTACTGCTTACTGCTATAAACATCTGATTGCTTTATAATGACTAAAACAATTTAGTGGAGAAAATAAGGATTTAGTTATAATTTTATTAGGTCATGGATGTGTACTCTCCTTTTCTTTCTCTATTCCACCCCACGGACCTGGTTAACCTTCAAAAATCACTTGTATTCCCACCTTCATTTTTTATTTTCCTTCTTTGACCTCAGAAATAATTGAAAAGTACCCAGAGAAAGGCACTGTTTCCCTGAATGCAAGCACTATCTAAATGTGAGCCCTAGGCTGTTCTTTTAAACCTGTTGGGCACACAGAAGCTAAGTGCTTAAGGGCCTGGACGTGACTTTGGAGGTAAAAAAAAAAAAAGAAGGGTCTGAAACTCTAATCCAGTTGTACCTGTACCTCTCTCCCCGCTGGCTTGGGGAGACCTGCCAACTGCAAAATTATACCAATATAATTAGCCCCATCATCGGCTAGTCAGACGCATGAAGCTAGCACACTGGCCAAGAAGTGCTTGTCTTACCTATGCATCCTGCTACTATTCAACCCGTTCCACACAGGTGAGAGAGGAAAGCGAGTCTTGCAGTGCTGCCTTCAGATTTACCCTCTGGCTTACTTGGATTTCTTTGGTTTGCTGGCACAGAGGCAGCAAGTTACAAGGTTCTGGCACTCTGAGGAATACCTCATCCAAACCCTCTTGCTTTGTTTTGGTCTTGGTGGGTTTTTGTTTGTTTGTTTGTTTTTTGGTTTTTTTTGAGTGGGAGCTGCAGATGTCTTGGACAGGCAGGTTTTGTTCTCCTTGGGGGTTTTATGGGCCACCATAAATCAATCAAATCACAAATAAATCAAATTGGTCAATCTCTTTAAATGAGGCTCAAAGACAATGCTAGACTGCATGGGGTAGGAGAAGAAACCCTTTGTGAGGATGGTGCAGGGGGACTTGCAGTTGTGCCATTTCCAGCAGAGTGGCAAGAGCACTATGCCATCTTGAGATGGGATTAGCTGGGTGCATTAGTTTCAGATTATATATCTTGCCTTCTGGTCAGACACAAGCAGATAACCTTATTCTCAATAGCAAATTAAATGTTTGTTTGTTTAAACCATGTCACATTATGGCTTCTCTGTGAATGCACATAAACACCTCCATGTGCAAATTAAACTTTCCCAGTGGGTGCAAGAGGAATAAGCTCCTGGGTACAAGGAGCATATTTTGCTCTTTGAGATTTCCTCTTGTTTGATGAGTGACTGACCTTCCATCTGTGGAACTGAGTTGGGATATCACAGCTATTTCCAGCAGGTGGCAGATGATAATCACTCTAGTAACCAAATCGAGGTACAAATGATGTGTTTACCAGACTGTTAATTCAGATATTGATTTAAATATACACATTATATAGTGGCTATAAATGTGTTTCCAACAGCAATAAAATAAGATTGTATAATTGGAGCTGATTAGTAGTTACCCATGAAAATATGCAATTAAATACTTGGGAATCAATTGTGGTATGATTTTTTTAAATTCAGCTTTGATTTTTTTCTCTCCCAGATCAGAGAAATTGCTTCTATTCCAAAAACCTCCAAATAACCATCTGGATAATTGTGTTTCATGGTATAAGATTATCTTTGCTCATAGTACTGTGATGGGAGACATCTCCTCCATGCAGTCATGCCCGGATAATTAGCCGATGCTTTAAAGAAATACATGCTAAAAATATTGTGCCAAATCATGCCACATTGCCTTATCTACGTAGCATCTCGCCAGCAGAGCTGCTCTGCCTGGTGCTACTGACAGCGGGAGGTTTTTTTCAGATTAGCAGTCTCTAATGAAGACCAGAATTTGCTCCTTTTGCTCTCGTTAGTAGTTACTCACACATATGAGTAATCCCAGTGGGTTCAATGGGAGCTATTCACCGCACAGAGAGAGGGTGGCATTTGCAAGCTGACCTGCCAGCATTGGCTTCAATGGGATTTTTGAGCAAATGGAAGACTGCAGGATCTGACCCATAGTAAACGCGTGATTAAATGGAAAAGTCTATTCAAGGTTTACAGCCGCATGTGGGATAGCTGTGTCACTCACAGCACTGGTTGTGGATGAACTATGCAAAACTTCCCAAAGTCAATGTAAACTTTACAGCATCTGGCATGTATATCTTGCTTATAGCATAAAACTGGGACGTATCTTGGAGGCAGGGAAGTGTTTGTTTTATGGGTGGTTTTGGGTAGATGTTGGTAGTATAATCTCAGCGGTTCCCTCTGGGGGCCTATAAAATCCCCTGGGGTGGATATGAGGGAGGAGGTGAGGTAAGAGCTCTCCTTGCAGTCCTCTCAGAAGAGATACTGTTGGTGCTGCTAAATTGAGGGGGCTTGAAGCTTTGCCTTGGAGTTGGAGACTAGGGATGGAGTCCTGTGTTGTCAAATTAATTCTTGTAAAGAACAGAGAAGACTGCAAATGAGCTGATGACATAAAATGAAAGAAGATATGAAAATTATGATGATGGCTGCCAATATGCAATGACTTGTGAAATACGGGTGTTTATATGCCTGCTTGCATAACCACATATTTATTGTAAACAGCAGTACCCAGTGTTTTTGAAAGAGTAGGAAGTCTCATTGCTGCTCATTTTTTCTTTCTCAAGATTATTTGCTGTTTTCACTTAGTTACAGCAGTTCTACAGAAGGCTAATGTCGCAGAGATGAGAAAGGATGCATACTTATTAAACTGCAGTAAAATTTAGCACATTTCATTCTTGTACATAATCACTGGGTGGATTTTTTTCTGTAAGGTCTTAATGCAGTTTTATTACATTATAATATTTTATGGCAGTATAAAGGGATTTGTTCCTTAATAGGAAAGCAAAGTTTATAGACTCGAGTAAAGCAAATATGACCCAGAACACAATACTTCTACGAGTTTAACCAGAAGGTATTTCATGTTGGTAAACTTCACCGGAATCCTGAACATTCTATGCTTGCTGCTGAAATGACTTGGATTTTAACATAGTTACATAATTTAGGAGGATGCTAGACTGATAGATTTTTAGAAAGGTTGAACAAGAATTAAAAGAGCGGTAAAAGTAAAGTGGTGGGTTTTTTGGTTTTTGTTTGGTTTTTGTTTTGTTTAAATATTAAAAAAACATAAAACATGAAAATTAGTTGTATTGTCTCAGCTGTTGTAACAACCAGTTCTCACTGGCCCCCTTTTCCTGTAATTAAAGCCATTTTTCTTTTTCCCCTTCTGGCCTCTTCCTGGCCCAGTGTTCCAGCAACAACCAGCAAAAATGTGAGATTTCTTGAAAAGGCAAGTAGTAAGAACAACAGGTAGACATGGTTTTCTTTGGGTACTTATGGGGTCACAGGGATCTTTGCTTTCTTTAAGTGTAGTAACTACAGTGCAATCTTGTTTTCCTGCTTCTGATGCATAGATCTATTTTTATCCAGTGTGTGAGTGCACCATACATGTATATACTGGTACACACACATAGAGTTTGGTAGTGTCCACCCTTACCCACATTTCTCCTTCAATTAAACTGTCACTGCTGTATTTTTCTGAAATCTATGCTTTCTTATCACTGTTGCTGGCATTTTCCTAATTAAAACCTTCTTCTTGCCATCATTCTCTTCCTTTCCTTCTTTCATTTAGTGCAATGGCCAAAGTGGTTTCCCGCCAGACTAATCATACAAC
>JAVJGJ010000014.1:64602956-64621566 GCA_035590215.1 Microhierax caerulescens | reverse complement strand
GGTGGGGAGCGGCGCCGTGAGGGGCGGCCGGCCGGTTCCTGTGAGGCGGCCGGGTGTCGCGGTGACAGGCCGGCAGCCGGGTGCGCGTCCGGCTGGCAAGCGGCGCCGGCGGGAGCCCTGGCGGCGCAGGATATTAGGCGCGTTTCGCGATTTTTTTTTTTTTAATTTTTTTTTTTTCTTTCCCCCCTTTTCGTTGCTAAGCTACGCGCTAAAAGTTTGCAGGCGGTCACCGAGCCTCAGCACTGCGTGTCACTGGCAAAGCCGGTGCGGAGCCGGCCAAAGCGGCGGTGGGAAGGCGCCGGTGCATCACCCCCCGCCTCAGCGGGCGGGACGGGCCGAGGCTGCCGCTGCTTCACGGCTCCCGGCCGCTCGCGCTCGGAGACCCGCGGCTCCTCTTGCTGTCGGCCGAGTTCCGAACCGCGTTACTAGAAAGTAAGCGACGGGTGTCGGCGTGCAGATTAAACTCTCCCTAGTAGAGTTCTGAGTGTGCTGTCAGGGAGGGAAATCCCTCGTTTCCGCGACGGTCGGACCCGCGTGCAGAGGGAGCGGTTTGTCCCCGCCGAGATGGGGCATGGTGGCTGCGAGCTGCAGGGAAGCGTGACAGCTCAGCGCCGGGCTCGCAGCGCTGGGGTAGTGAGGGAGTTGGGCTTGTAGCTGCCTATTAACGCTCTTGAAAAATCTCCACTTGGCGTACCCGTCCATGTAAAAGTCAATCTGCAGCCACCACTTGCCGTGCTAGATAAAGCTGAAGCTTGAGTTTGCATCGGAAGGCTCATTATGGGATAGTGGCGTTAGCATTTCAAAGAGACCGCTGCTAGGATCGTTTTCTCGCTAAACGTTAGCAGGTCATCTAGTGATTGCAGATTTAAAGAAGTAAAATTTTATGACACAAACTAAAAATTGCGTGTTGATTCCCTGTTCTTTTATGCATCCAGAAAACAGATTCATTAACACTGTGAAGTATGGTCAGACACTTGCTTTCTGACTCTTCAAGGGGGGGGGAAGTCTTTTTGCAAGGGAGAAATTTGGGCACTGTGTAAGTGATGCTATTACAAGCTGTGCCTATCTGGTGCTTGTTAGTGAAAGGAATAAGAACAGATCTCACATATAGTATGACTCTTGGGTGTGTGTTTTTTTTTGTTTGGTTTGGTTTTGTTTGTTTGGGGTTTTTTTGAGAAAAAACCAGTGATGTTAGCATACTGAAATGATTGATGTCACTAGAGTGTGGGAATTTCTTCGAGTGATAGAAGAGATCGGAGGTAACAGCAGCAAAAGACTTCAGATTAATCTCATTAAATCATGGACTAAAGTTAATCCTACTGCTGACTTCAGTTATCAAGAGTCCTCATCAGAGCTAAGCGTTTGATTAATGTGCAGTATTGTAGTCAGGGTTCCTGCTGGCTTTTAGCGTGGATAGTAAGTTGGGGATATTGCGTGCATCACAGCTACAGCGGTGCTTCACTTCTGCTTCTAAGCAAAGGTTTTAATGAACCGCAGGAATAATTAATGCGCTTCGTGGCGCGCCGCTGCGCCCGAGTTTCCTACTGCAATCCTACAGCAGAGGGCGATAGCGAGCACGCATAGAAGCGAGCTGTTCGCTTCTGTTCGCCAGAAAGTAGCTGGAGGCATGTTCATCAGAATTCGTGTAAAACAATCCTAATCCCAAAGAAATTGCATATGGAGGCTTGTAGATTCTCTGAAAAAAAAGCCTGTGAGTGGATTTGAAAGGAGACAGTGAACGCTGGAGGGACACTACTTTTGTCAGCTATTCCCAAGAGTAAACTTTTCTGCCAGTTCTCACGTGCTACTGTCTTGTAGGTGATACTCTTCTCTAGTGACAGGAGGCTTTGAAACTTTTGATGGGTTAAGGGATAAGTTATCTGAAGACAAAAGGGATAGGTCATTTCCCTTCTTACTTTGCTTTGATTTATCATGCTCTCTTAAGTGGTCAGTTCTATTCTTTGGGAGCTTGTTTCTTGGACAAGCTCTGACTGATCTCTGACTTTCTGATATTTTGTGCTTGATCTGGTAAGATGTTTCCTTCTCTATAGCATCTTTGCTGGCAAATCATGACTGGAGGCACTGATGTACAAGTATGCTTCTGTGTAAATCTGACGAAATGTAGGACTGGTACTTTGAAGGATTGGCACAAACACACTGTGAGACCGTGGTGGGGTACCCATGGTGACATGCTTTTCTTAGTAGAGAGGCTGATGCAGTTTGGAGGCTTCAGGCTGTGCAAAACATCTGTACCCTAGAGATGTTTGAACACTCTCATGTAATGTATAGCTGTGTCTGGGTCTTGTCCTCTATTACCAAGAAGCTGCAGGTAAATGAATGCATTTTCTATTGCTGGTATAACTTGTTCTTTTGAGACTGATGTGTTACACAGAATCAGTCATATTTAGCTACATGGGTAGTTATATCCCAGATCTCCTAAATGCTTCCCCATTCTGAGTAGTGTTGTTTGTAGTCATGTTTGGATTTGGCTTGAGCCATCTGTTTCATCTATTAAAAATGTGAACCCTTGAGCTTCTTAGGAACCTATCTTTCCTTCATTTATTTGCACTGCCAATGATGTGCCACTTCTGAACAGTGTCTCATTGAGATACTGAAGTTGTGGGGCAACGATACAAACTCTTGTCGTTGTGAGTAGCAGTGTCCTACCTCTTGTCCAGTTTCTGGTTTCTTTTGTGGTTTGTGAATTGAAAGAACTCACTGCCTGGCTACTTCTGCTCACTTCTGTTGCAAGGAAGTAATGTAGAGCAAAAAGAAAAAAAGTAGTATCTGTGCTAGTGAATGCACTGTTCAGATGTCTATTTGAAATTGATTTATTTTGGCTTCCCATAACTGAAACAGTTTTTTGGTTTTTTTTCCTTATTTGAAAATTATTTTTACCGGAATCCCTTATACATAAACAAAACAATGTGTCATGTAAGACTAAACAAACACTTCCTATAAGATTGCCACTTTGAGGAAGTGTGCAGTGCTGATATTTCCATGAGTCAGTGTTTCAAAACCTGAAAGGAAACATAAGGCTCTATGGCTGCTCATTGGCTGGAAAAACTACAAAGAGAGTCCTTCTGCTTGACAACATGACTTATGTTGTACTGATAATAATATTTAATAAATACACTCTACACAATTGCTACTTTTTTTCTCTTTAAATGGCATCAACTATGAAATTTTCAGTTGAAAAAATTTAAAAGCTCATATTCAACATTTATGCTGTGAAAGGCTGTATACTGGTTAGCAGAGACCTTTCTGCCAGATTTTAATTTGTGAAACAAATTATACTTGAAAAATGTGAAGAAACAGCTCAAAAACAGTGAATTGTCACTGTGAAGTAACAAACTTTTCATGTCCCTGATATCTAATACTCTTCTATCTAGGAATATTAGTCTCTGCTGTAAAACTATTTTTTCTAGTGGTAACAGGGCTTGTTTTAAAGGTTACAATGTCCCATAGTTTTGGCATAATAATTGGGACAGGAGGCTATTGCACATCGAGAGGCTAGCAGGGGCCATAACAGAATGAGGAGGACCCTTTGCCCATCATTCTGTTGGCCTCAGAGATCAAAATGGTCCATTTGTACACTGTGAGGGCTGTCACAATTTAAGACATTCATGAACTTCTAAAGCTCTTTTGTCATCTTTAGAAAAGTCCGGGGATGGTCTTTTGTGGTCACAGGTGTTGAGGTCATAATCACATCTAAAATGTGGGACCTCTGGCAGCATAGTCTCTCCTTGGCACTAAGTGTGATCAGAAGCGTGAAGCTGTGAAATATTTGTGATGAAGGTTGGCCACTACCTGGTGTGAGTTGGTGCTCTACTCACAGCTTACCTCATTCAAAAGGTAAATTCACAGTTTTCTGAGAACTCAGAAACCTTGCTTATGTTGTGACAGTCCAGCTGATGAGATGAGGGTTGTTGGTCTGTAGACTGTACTTTCTCTCTGACTCTTTAATTTTGCTGTGCCTTCTTTACTAATTCATGCAGAGCTATGTAGTTTAAGACATTGTGAAAGCAACTGAATTTTTCTTTGGGAAACTGAGAGTCTTGGGTGAAGTCAGGCAGAGTATTTGCTTAAGTGATAGTATACTGGTGTCTAAGCAGGTCAGTAGCCAGGAGGAGGTACCTGCTACCCTTCCACCATTAAACTTGATACGCAGTAAAAGTTTGAGAGATGCCTCTTTGCATGTCTGTAAGGTTAAAGAGGAACTATCTTATCTCTGACAAACTTAGGGCCTCCCTTAAGTCTAATAATCCTAAGGTTGATCAGGGAAATCCACTTTGCCTTTAGAAGGTGTCCCTTTTAATGTCATCTGTTGGGATTTAGTGCCGTGTCTTAAGTAGAAGTAAGTACAACTAAATATGCCTGCTGCATAATACTGTAAAAGGATTTGTCCCCATTTAAACAGGGCATGAGGTTGTTGAATAGATATTTTTAGAATGAGAGAATTTTTCCTGAGTACCTATCTATATATAGGGGTGTGCGTGTCTTAGAAAATTATTATTTAGAAAATGTAATATTTTTTTATAAAGATAACAGTGATTTTTCTAGTGTTTCGAAGTTAGTGAACAAACAAGTGAAGAAGGGAAGAAAAGTTATTTGCATCTCACCCTGAATATATTCAAGACTTCTCAAGATCATTTCTGCACATTGAAAAGCTAACAAATACAGCTTAAACTGATGTTGCATAGCTAAAATAAAGTGGCAGCCTATGTTGTTATTGATTGGCTGCAATGCTATTTAAGGCTTGAGGCTGACAGACTCTGGAGGATGAAGAATAGATTATGCAGATTTTTCACCACTGGTTCAATATTTCAAACTGCTAAATGTGGTGGTGGTTGTGTTCTGATGGACTTGTGTTCAGCGTGCTGAATGGAAAAGGTCTGGGACCACTGCTATTTCTAGCGGAGGAGTGCTGTGACTGTTCATGGACTGTCAGGAACAGCCATGGCTGGGGCAAAAATGGGGACCAAGGTATACCTTCTGCAGGCCAGAGAAAGAAACTAACTTGCAATGGAAGATACTTGTGTTTGGGGCTGCCAGCCTGACATCAAATTATTCATAACTTAAGTAAAAAATGATTCATATGTAAAAGTAGAAGCCAATGTGTCTTGGTGTTTAGAGTGTGTAGGGGTAAATTCACAGGAGTGAAACAATTAAACAGACTTGCTCAGAGCCTCAGATGTTAGGAAGCAAACTTTCTAGAGTTTTTTTGTTCTGTTTTGGAATTAGTACATTTGGAAAAAGTGTTCTTTAATCTCTCTCATGCTCTCATGAGAACTAATAGTTTTTTCTTGTCTTCTCATTGAGGTGATTATCTGCTGGTCAAAGTACCAAATGCTGTTACATGAAGATGTTATGTAAGTGCTGGATATCTTAGCTTTGCAGTTTGCCAGAAAATGCTTTTGAAAACTTTTCGTTGCATTGAATTACTCTTCAGATGGGTTGACTTTTTTGCGTGATTTTTTTTTTTTTTTTTTTTTTTAATTTTTAGGTTTGTTTATCATTGTTAGTTGAAAACAAATGTCTATTTCTGGAATTACTGGGTTAGGTAGATACCAATATTAGCTTCTCTTCCTGTGTTCTTATATCTGTTCTGCCCGATGCTGTTCTCCATATTTCACACATTGCTTTCTGATTCTGCTCTTGTAGGTGCAGTTCAAGGCACGGCATCATGATATGCTAACTCAAGTGAGTAGCTTGTTGCTGCTGAAATTCAGGCAGATGTTGCTTTTCCCCTTCCCTATTCATCTTGTTCCTAGCTATGAAACACTCTTGCGCTGCCCACCCCAAGCATACCTGCTGTTGACTGGTGCTCCTCCGCTAAAAAAACCCAACCCAACCCAACCATCCATTTCAATTTGCAAAGAAGGCCTAAAGAGAGCAACTTTTTTTTTTTTTTTTTTTGAGTTTAGTTTTCTTTCATTTCAGTGAGCTGAATCTGTGCGCTCAAGTGAAGGTCAGAGCTGTCTCTGGACAAGTATCAGGAGCTTGACTCTGTGTGTGGGAAATCAGATGGAGGGGACAGCAGGTGCATCCCCTGCTTTCATGTCTGTATACTGGCAGCGTCATGAGACTGCGTGAAACTTCCTACACTTTAGTCCATTCCCATAGGACATGTTTTCTTGATGATGCTGTATTTGTTAGCCTCCGATACGTACCAGCTTGGTCAGCTGCTCTGCAGAACAAATGTGAGACCACCAAGAGGGCAATCTTGACAAACTGATGGATCTATATCTCTGACCTTCTACCTGATAACTACTTGCATCTCACATTCAGTTCAGAATAATTCAGTTAAGAGCCTTAGCTGCTTATGAAAGTTTTGATGGTTTTGTTGGTATTGAGCAGGTGCTGCTCTGCTTCTCCATCACAACGCTTGTCTTCCAAAGCTAGGGTACCTAGTGTTGATGGTCATGTTTATGCTTAAACAGAACCCTCCCTCCCCTTTCTTTGCATCATGGCAAGATTCCTGCTTATGCAGATATGCTGTCAAATGCTGTTATTGTAAGAAGCCATTTATTGCACTGATGCTCCCTTTTAAGGAAGACCTTCTCATGTAAACACTAAAGGGTTTTGCCTACAGCAAGATTAGAAAATACAATTTAAAAAAACTTGCTAAAATACTTTTGATTGTATAATCAAATTAAAATTTTTAGAGCAGATAAACACTATAGACTGCAAATGGACCTTCAGGTATTCCTTCTTTCCTTTCTCAGTCTCTGACTGATGAAGGATGGACTGATCTGCATTACAGGATTGTAAATTGTAAATAATTCTGTTGAAGCCAGTAGTTACACTTTGGTGAGAGCTGAATTAAGTCTTTGAGTAGCCTGTGTAGCAATTTTTCTCTTGGAGGGAGTGGGGGAAAGGATGAGACAAAATGCACTTGGAGTTGTTAAGGAATAGTTAATACCTCTTATGTTGTGGTAATTCACTCTGCAAACTGGTGGGTTTGGAGAAAAAAAATCTTAGTTTCCCCTTGTGAGAGCAAGAAGCCTAGGATAAAGATGGAGGATTGTAGTCTTTCTCTATAAGAGATGTAAATATGAGACGGTTATACTACTCATAGTGATTTCCGACCACCAAATGTTCAGTCATATATGTTCTACATGAACATATTCTAAATGAATTCTAAATGAATTCTAAATTCTAAATTTGTGTGTACCAGTGGACTATTAATGCCAAGGCGTATATTAATGATAAAACCATGCACTAGTATGTCTTAATCTTCTGTTTTAAAACCTTCTAGTACCAGAGTTTTACCTGTTTTGTTATTAAATCAAGGAGAAGCTTGAGATACGCTTCAAGTTAGTAACAGGTTATATTTTATTAAACTGAAAAGATGATCATAGACTTGCCCATTCTGAATCACTTTTTTTACCTTCTGATTTTAGCAGCATTTTTTAAACCTTATGAAGTGTCTGTTCTTTGGCAGTGTCTGTTTGATTTCTTCAGCAGTGGACTGGTGACTGAATCTAGGATCCAGCTAAAAGCTTTGTTTTGGAATAAAAACAAATCTAACTTCCTTCCTCTCCCATCCTAACCTCTGCCAAGGGAAAACAACTTCCCTGAAACTTCACATGTTGTTTTCCTCCTATAGAAGACCTTCTGGGTGAAAGTTTTGCAAAAAGAGATGTGAAGTTTCAAAATGATGAAGAATTGGATTTTTTCCCCTCTTTTTCATTTCTCGAAATTTTTCATGGAGCGTTGCCAAGTGTAAACCACCTTTAAATATTCAGTGAAAAGTTTGAGGGCTTTGAGATTTTCTTCCCCCTTTTCTGGCTGAAGGGGGGGGGGGGGAATACAGTGTATCTGTATTTTTGAGGTCTGTTGAGGAAGGAACACGAATATTGAAGACTTAGAGTCTGGTCTGACTTGCCGAACTTCTGAGATTGAGAGTTCTGCTCTCCAGACCTCAGTAGTCTTATTGTTTTCCTACCTGACTAGAGACTCCTGCGTTTGCTTGTTATTACTTCTTAGGGAGCACTGAGGCGAAATGAAGATCTGTGCATTAGCCTGATAGCTGAATCTTACTGTTCCCTACCTGCTGGGATGTGTAGCTGTGTGACTGCATTGCCATTAACTAAAATGGATTACTATAATGTGATGGTAAGAGGGAGAGTGTTTTGCTTATTTATAAATTACTCTGGTAGGTTTAACAGGTAGCATTTGATGCAATGTTTGATTTTTATAAATATTAATGTACTTACTTTTATAAGCTGGTAGTAGGCGGATGAACATGAAATTAAGTGTCTCAATTCTGTCCTGTGCATGAAAAGCCCTGAAGTTGGGCAAAACACCTGTTTCTGCAGTGATGCAAGGAGGGGCAATTCTGTATTTATGCAGGTCTGTGCTCTGTAAGACACATGCTTAAGCTTTCTTTTCATATTTTACAGTGACCTTAGAAGGAAACATACTTGCCCATTTGTCACTGAACTTCCTACTCAGAGATTTCAAAATCCATTTAAAAGAAGATTGTGGTGAAAGATCTGAGTTTGTGTTTCAGAAAGAGTACGTAAGATGTTGGAAACACTGGGTTACACAGGGAGCAGAAGCGTATCTGAACTTGTGAATGAGTCCTGTTTCCAGGGCTTTTAATCTAAAGTGGTTAGTATCTTTTAATTTATAGCTGTAGGAACAAAGTTTTTTAGTGACTGATAACTTGTTTTTTAGCAATTTACAAGTTTTAAATTCCCATTCAATTCCAGTTACATAGAATATGTGTTGTGTAAATCGACTTTACTGTTTTTTATTTTTTCTTGCTTTAAAGTTTCATTCAGCTTTAATATTCCAAGTATAGAAACATTGTCAACTTGAAATACTTTATTTACAGTTGTGCTTCTGTTATGGCTGCTTATACAGGGTTCTTGTATTTAAAAAAGCAGCTCCAAAGAACAGATGCACTGATGGCGGGGTTTTAAACTCCTTAAAAATAGGAGAGAGGGGAAGAAGTTTATTTTTACTTCTGTTTCAAATTTCTTCTAAAAATATTTCTATTTACAAATTGTTTACAGCTACTTAGTTTTGTTCAAGAACTCTAGAAGAAAACAGTTAGTGGTAGCCTTTTACAAGGCTTTAGTTGATTCTTGCTTGTATTTCCCAGCTGGTGTTAGAGTACATCTGGAATCTATGAAATTCCTTTCTTTGTTCCTCATTTCCTGTTCCATTCACTACTACAGTGTGGCATTCTGAAAGCTGTTTCTGTTGGTATGCTCTAAGATGTGTGTTTTAAAGCATCTAATTAGAGTTTTTAAAGGTGGTTATATGTTCCTTGTGTTTAACAGTGTAATTGAACTGTATCATGAAACTTCTCAGACATTTTGTTTTGGTATTTCAATGAAAAATAGTTCCGTTGATTTTTCTGGCAGTCATTCAGCTTGTAGAATTGTAGGAAGGAGGGTGGTAGAAAGAGAAGAAAAATCTGGTAGATAGTATAAAAGCTCCCTTTCTTAGTCTTTCTCTCTTTCCCTCCTCCCTCTGCCCAGGAACAATCACCAGTTTGTAATGGAAAATTAGTTCACTTTTGCAGGAGACGCCGAGTATGACATCCTACAGTTGCTTTTAGATTCTGGTTTGAAAAGCTGGTCACTACTACAGAATACGTGAACACAACCTTGGAAAATTGAGCTCTGATAGCATGACACAATGTGACAGTTGTGTGTGTCTTAAGACAAAAATAATCTATCCCCTCCAAACCAGCAAATGTGTGAGTTAGATTTACTAGTTGGGATTGCATTGTTGCAGACTCCTGATAGTCACTAAAAAAGAGAGGGGATGCAGGAGTCTGATGAATTACTCTTACTTTTTTGCAAGAAGAATCTGAAGAAGTTGTACTTTTATGAATACTTACGTGTATGAGTGGCTGGCCCAAGTTTTCCAGAACAAAGAAAAGTTTTTCATAGTCCAGTGGCTAGGTCTTCTGTTGTCATTTGCCAGCTCTGAGTATGATCTCTGAAACAGCAGCTTTGCTCTCTATGTGTTGGCTGTAGTCATGAAAGATCTGTAGCGGTATGGTACTTGTTCAAAGGCTTCTTCACAAAACCTGCTATTTAAGGTGAGGCTTGTGTTAGAAATATTACTTCTTCCCTTTATAAATGCACTAGCTGTTCCCCTTCCATTTTTTTTGAATTGTGGAATATCTCTTGAAATGGCAGCATTTGCTGTCATGGAGAACTTAATATTGGAGTTTATCTTATTTTTAGCTGTCTCTTTTAATGCATTTAGTAGAGAGAAGCAAGAAATCCTAGCACTGAGACCTGTCACTCCCCTACATACCAGATTTTCAGATCTGCTCATTCCAGTTGCTTATTTTCTTTTGACTTTTTCAGATGTCCCTAACAGGAGCTGTATAATTGACTACATTTAAAGGGTTGTACATATGGATATTTGCACATTATATTTATTCCATGTATTATAATGAAACTAGGGGAAGTGCTACTTGTTTCCCACAAGGTATGCAAAAATGGTGGCAGAACTGTGAAACTCCAGCAGTCAACCTGAAATCTGTCTGTCAGCAGATCACATGGGTGGGGTTCAGTATAAGTTAGCATGGGTGGGTTTTTTTTGTTTTGTTTGTTTGGGTTTTTGTTTTAAGGTTCTGGCGTCCTGTGCAGTTACATAAAAGTAACAGTGCTGCTCAGTGTGGCTGAGATTTGGGTAAAACCTGGGTTTTTTTTAATGTATTTTGCTCTATAGCTGATAATTGTTACTTTAAGGCTGTATTGTGCTCTGTTTCAGGAGGCGGTAAAGGTCCTAGAAAACCTCTGCTCTGCTCAAAACCTTGCGCTCCGCTTAAGTCAGAGGGGAGCTGTTCTCCCATCAGTTTTGTGCCCTGCATTGACTGTCAGTAAGGTCCTTGATCTTGCAGCAAATTCTCACTAGCCTAGACTCAGACTGGTCCTAGACACCTCCTTCAGACCATGTTTCCCTGAAGCACTGGGACATGAGCCTAGTTCACTTCCTGAGATCAGGAGGAGTTACATTTTGCCTCTGCAAATGCAACAGTTAAGTTCTGACTTTTGTGTAAAGTATTCCCCAGTAGGTAAGCAGAAGGAACCCATCAGCTATTTCTGCAAATGTTCTCTGGTCTGTTCTCTTTGGAAATTTGGAGTTGCGTTTTGTAGTGTAGATATTTGATGAATGGGACCTTGACTGATGTTGCATAATATTCAAATGTCAAGTTTTTAAGATACCTGAAGAAGCACATTTTTGCACTGTTAGCATCTCATGCCCCACATGTAAGGTAGGAGTTGACCAACACCGCTCTTAGTTCTGTAAATATTAGTCTTACCCTGTATTTGTAGATTGTTCCATGTAGTTAATTTTGCTGCATGCTGCCAGCCAGCAGCCCTTGCGTGATTCTGCTTGACCAGTGTTCACACTGGCAGCGTGTGATACTTTGCGACAACCACCTAGACCTCCTGTCTTAGAATAGGCTTAGGCTATTAGGGCTTCAGAGAAGAAAGGGGGTTGTGGTCAGTGGTCCTAAATCCACCCCTGACTAAAGCTGGGGGAACTGTTTGTGCTTCTTCCCTGCCATACTGAAGCATAGAGGCAGCCTGTGTACTCTCTGGGGTGGTGTCTGCAGTGGACTTCAGGAAATTGGTGTTGCCTGTTAGGGTTGGAAGGAACCAGATTTCAAGATAGTGTAAGTGGTATATTTACTCTCTCTTTACTTCCCTGTGGCTTTTTATTTTTTAGGCCTACTAAGCAAAATTGCCTGAGATAGAGGAAAAAAAGAAAGCTAATTTTTATTCAGACCAATACTCTGGACTGTCTGTTTTGCAGTAGTGAGGCAGAAGTTTTTGACAAGGAGTAAAAAGTGCCTGGGGGAATTTGGGATGTTGCAATACAACAAAATAACTTCAGTAAAAGTGAGGCTCTAACAGGCTGATAATTAGTGTGTTTTGACACCTGCTTCTGTGACAGTGTTCCAGCAAGTTGTGGGTTTGAAAGTAAAAAAATATTAACTGAATGACTTTTAAAGTCAGCTCCAGTATTAAATGTAACCAATCTCTGTAATAGTCTAGAGGGAGATTTTGTCATTATTAGAGTTTCCTGATAACACCTGCAAATCTTTGATGTGCTGATGCCCTGCTTCTGGTGGTGGGAATTGGTAATCTAGTCCTGCAGGTAACTTGTACTTCATGCTCTTGAATATGGCCCTTACTTTGTAGTGCAGATCAAATCTCTGGAACAGAAAGTGCCAGGCTGCAGGTATACCAGAACGTCTCTTGTTCTTTGTGGGGTTATCTAGGTACTTCAGAATGTGATCCAAAAAAACCCCACTACTTGTGAAGTGACTTGCCTGGACAAAATGCTGGGTACTGGGCTAGGTCTGATCCCTTGTCGCTCTCCAGAACTCAGCATGTGAGGTGGGAACAGGAGCTTCCATGCATTCCCTTCAGAGTATGGAGTCAGTTTCAAGGCAGGACCTTGTAGCTATGTTTTAAAGGTAAGAATTTGTTCCTGTTGTGCTTTTGGAGGAGGCAGTGGTGGTTATATATTGGTGCTTTTGTGGTATCCTAGGTAAAGTATTTGGTCTTTAATGTCATGACAAATGTGCTAATGTATTTTGCAGTATACATATCTTCTATGGTATTGGGCTGTAGGGGAGAGAATTGGCAATACTTGTCTTGGGCAGGTTGGGCTTGGACAGAAGCAAAGCACAGTGGAACATTTTGATCCTAGTGCAGGTGTTGTGCATTTATTTGGTATTTCTTTTTGTCCCTGTTTTCAACATGGATGCACGCAGCTTTTTTTTTTTTTTTTTTTTTAATGTCTTACCCTCTGAATAATTTTCCCCAAAACTTAAGAATTTGTGTAGTCACTAAGGCTGGGCATGGCAGGGAAAAGAGAGTGTCTTACAGCGAACACATTTAGAAAATCACGTGTGGGATCTGTGCAGCTCACCTTTTGCAGACATCCTTTAAGAGGAGAACCAGTTTGTTCGTGTTGGCTAGTAGCCTCTAACAAGGTGTTTGTTGCTTCTCTGTCCCCTATGGTACACTCAAAACCAGCTGTGCTGGAGTGCTGAGCCTCCGTAGCTGCAGGGGGAGCAGGGTGTGGGCAGGATGAGCTGTAGTGTAGCTAATGCATGCTAGGGTTTTGGTTTTTTTTTTTCCCTTTGCAGTTCTTTCTTTGGAAAACGTGAGATTAGCACTAGAAGAGGCCAGCATAGGATGGAGGTGATGACAATACAAAGCTGCAGAACATCATTTTGAGCTGATGGATTGGCTTTATAATCAGGATTTAAGTGTTGTTGTTTTTTAAAAAGCATTGAAGTAAAATTGTTGGACCAAAATAGCTTATTATCAAGAGTATGCTTAAGTATTTCTTTGAGGAGTGGAGCACTTACTTGGCTGTTGATGGGGAGCACTGTGAAACCTGTTGTAAGGCTGCAGTTGAGAGCTTTTGGGGGAGAAAGAGAGGAAGGTTGAGGCTTTTGTAAATTAAAAGTAACTCAAGAGGATGCTGCTGTCTTCTGTGATATTAGTGGTGCCTCTAGAAGGTCTTTAGATATGCCCAGTCTTCAGAATTATATCAGCAGTTACGGTTTAGCCATAGACAGTGTAATCATGTTGCTGTTGATTAGTACTATTGTGATAATCTGGATTGGATGGTTCAGCCCCAAACCTTCTAGACAGTAAGTTTGACCTGGCCCACTTAGTTCATTTTATAGTCTCAGGTGTAATTTTTTCAGTTCATTAATTGTCTAATTAAGGGTAATGATAAATGAGGTTTTATACTAATTATTTGAAAGACAGTCTGATGTAGTGTTAGGACAGGGAGAGAGGGTAGGTTTAGATTAGATGTTGAAATTCTTTGCTGTGAGGGTGGTGAGACACTGGAACAGGTTGCCCAGAGAAGTGGTGGGTGCCGCATCCCTGGAAGTGTTAAGGACAGGTTGGATGTGGCTTTGAGCAATGTGGTCAAGTGGAAGGTGTCCCTGCCCATGGCAGGGGGCTTTGAACTAGGTGATTTTTAAGGTTGCTTCCAACCCAAACCATTCTGTGATTTAGGAAAGTCAGTGAAACACATAGCTGCTGTTCTGCCTGTAGGACAGCCTGGGTACTGACTCACTGTGACGTTATGGTATCAGACATAAGTCTTTGCTCACTTTCCTAGCAGCTGGAATGAGTATCTAGAAGGCTTGCACTGTCTGCCCCTGCATCTGCTAAGCACTGGTGAGCTTCCAGAGTCAAACACTTGAAATTGAAGGTTACCATCATTGAGGATTGTCCATTGTAACCTTGATCTGATCCCTTTGTGGACACAAAATTTATAAAATTTGTGACACTACAGGAATATATACTTATAGAAGAAAAACACCGTGCTGTTTTCAATCCATGGGATGGGTGGTACTTGTGTAATGAGCAGTTGTTCTGTGTTCTGTCCCTGTAGTGGAATACGTGACTTCTTGCACATATGTTCAGTTCAAAACCTGCTCTAGCACTGTTGATGAGCTCTTTCTCTGCAATCCTTACCGTGCAATGGAATTCTTTATCTTCCAGCCTTTTCTGAAGCAGAGCTGACTCGTAAATGGGGGAAAGAGTAGGAGAAGGATATCTACCATGGTGCCAATTTGAGTCTAATCGTGGATTTTTTCTGGAAGGCAATTTTGTAGAAATGGCAAGGATCTCAGATCTGAATAGCACATTGGGCACTGTTATTCCACTGTGGCAGACTTCTTTCTTCATTCTTACTTCATTCACAATGTGCCTTCCCCCTCTTAGAGACATGCAGGGCAGGTGCCTTGCAGGCAACGCTCCCAGCTATACGTAGAGATGGAATTGACTTTGGTTAAGCAGTGCCCAGGGTGGTGAGAGGGCCCTGCTAGGGGAAGGGACAGAGGAGAACAAGTAGGATTCTGTTTCTTTGCATAGCCAAGTCTGTTTCCTTCCTTTCAAGATCCTGTTCTTGTCAATCTGCACTTTGAGTCGAATGTCTTCTGTGTCCTCCTGGACACGGTAGGGCTCTTGCAGTGAAAGTTCTGGCTGGCATATCCTGTACTGGGGAAATGAAATGCAATACCAGAGCAAACAGCTCTTACAGGACCAGAAGAGGCCTATTTTCTGGGATTTTTAGGGACTTTATTTTAAATGTTTAAGTTCCTATTGTAGAGCCAAGGTCTGCTCAATACTTGATTTTAATATTTGGACATCTGCAAGACAAGCAGACTTCTCTGGAGTTGATGTTAGCTGTTTTAGCTACAACACTGAGGGGAGTAGAAAGAGTTTAGCAGAAAACAGTTTCAGTGACTATTTGGGTCTGGAGAATAGAGGCTAAGGAGGAAGCTATTATTAAGAAACTGGTACTAAATTGTTGTTTTCCCTTTTCTTCTCCCCTGTGTACCCCTCCTCCCCTTGCCCCTCCCCAGCAGAACTTGTTCAGGCTCTTCCTGTTCTTCTGCAGCGTTTAACACCAGGTTTTGCCTTTCTGTAAGTGGCAGTAATGGAATTTCTATCATTGCAATGCCATGTAAAGGTCCCAGTCCTGGTGCAGAGGACTGTTTTGTGCAATAACTTCTGTTCTAGTTGCTTGGAGTCCAAACAACATAGAGAAGTCTGCTATAGCCTTAATAATAAATCCCATTTTGTATTCTAGCTGCTTACCTTTCTGAAGGGCTGCTGGTTTCAAATGCAAGGTTTTGCTTAGCCTTGATAAGTGTAGCTCTGTTCTGAATAGCAATGATTACTTAAATATTCCAGTGGTCCTTGTGACTTTTGTAACAGAACTCCTAGTGCCCTGCTGGTGTAGGGAGGTGTTTTATTAATGCTTAGAGTAGAACTGCCTGAGCAAAAGATGAATTGACTGTGGCTCTGTTAAGCCATAAGGCCATCCTATCCCACTGGTTGTGAAGAACAAAGTGGATTATTTGGTGAAGAAAGGCAAGCTGGAAGCTGAGTGTGACAGCAAAGCAGGCAGGGTGATGATTTCACCAACAAAGCAGGGAGGCCTGTGGTAACCAACAAGAGTAGAGCAGGTCCATGATGTTAACCAGGGTCAACCAAGATCCTGGTAACCACCTGACAAGTTTGTAGTGATGGGTATGTCCAAGGTAACACCAGGAAATTAAGTCACCAGTTCAGGGTCAGGATAGGTAAAGACAAACCTGCTACATAGCTCTGGCAAGGTCTAAGGACAGGTAGCTGAGCTGGGATGCAGCTCCGAAGTGGAGAAAGGATCCCAGTGAGTTTTCCTCCAGTGCTTTTGTCACACAGCTCTCATCCCAGCAGCCTGATCTGAACTTACACAGCTGCACCTTTTCACAGCTGGCCTTGAGGCCATCAGACCCCTGAGGCACAGGTGAGAGGTTGTGCTCGGGGCTCTCCCTGGCACCACTGATGCTTTGGTAAGATCTTATCTGGGCTAGCCTTTATCTCATAAAATCTTATGCAGTTCCTGATCTTGGGGTAGCCATGGTGGGAATCCTAAAGGGTGAAAAGAGGAAGTGCAGATGCAATAACAGAAAATAGTGCTGCATGTTTTGTAACACTAACTGTGGCAATAAAATGCATCCTGTGTTCTAGGGGAGCCAACCCCTCGTGATTCTTGAAGTCACTGTGACTTATATTGGAAGGCACATACTTCCACAGCTCTTTGTGGATAAGGAGTGTGTGGGAGGCGCTAGGTATTAGGTAGCTGTTGCTACAGTATGTAGCTGATTGCTAGTTGGACTGCTGGGATGGAAAGGAACTATATTCTCTTGAAGCCTCTTTAACCTTTTGCAGCTGTGTTTTGTCCCTTTATTCATCCATGTATTTTGGCTAATATCTTACTCTCATTCTATGGCATTTTTAGTGATTTATTCATCTTCCTTTTTTCTGTGGTTTGGAAACCATGTCCGATTTTTGTTAAGTTTCTGGTGCATGTTCTTACTTCTCTCCAGTCTGTGGCAAGCCTGCCCTTACATCATTTCAGCACTGTTCTGTTGATTAGCAGCAGAGAACTATTAGTATAATGTTCTTTTATTTCCTGTCTCTTTTTCTCCCCCCCCACCCCCCCCCCTACTTCCCAAGAAGGCTTTTTAGACTTTTCTGTGCTATTTCTGTGGGAGCTGTATTGAATGTTGAAAGAGTTTTTGCAGCAGACAAAAAGGTTGTGTAAGAATTAGTTTCTGAGCTCAACCAGTGGTTCTCCCTGCAGACCTGTACTCAAGACAAAGGAGTCCTGTTTGCATTGGTTTGAAAGATGGTGTATCTCATAACAGCAGTAGTTGCTGCTTCCACAAAAGAGAGAGTAATGACCAGTATTTTATAGATAGGCATGTGGTGCTTCAATCCTCCTTTTTAATTCTCTGGTTAAAAGAGCTAGAAGAAATTATCAGTGTTAATCGTCTTTTCAGAAAGGTGAATGATAACTCATGCAAAATATTTTGAATTGTAATTTGATTGCATATCATGGAAGATTCACTTTTAGGAAGTACTAGAAAATACTATTGTGTGTATCTGAAGCTTGTTCTGCATAATCAAATTGCCGAGATATTTTTATCTTTCGAGGCCCATAAAGTCTGCACTGTGTGAGTTTAGTGGTTCCTCGCTGCAGGAGAGCAAGCATTTCTGGTATGTTTAAGGGTATCTTGCTTGTGTTAGAGCACAGAGATGATAGGGAATCAATTCAAGCAAAGATGTAAGGAGCCATCAGTTGTGGGGCAGGGAGGAGGGAAGGTTTTCACAACTGTCAGGTATGGTAGGGGATCTTCCTAAACCAAGAAGCAGTAAGTGCTCATGAGAAGTGTACAGTAAGTTACTGAATGTTCCTTTATAGCGTGGCTTTACTGATAGTACTGGGATTTTATGCGAGCTCTTTTACTTAAATGCAGTGTTGATTCTGGCACTGTTTAGGTTAGATTAGGTACTCTTGTGAGCCGAAGAGTACAGCAAGGAGATGGAAGTGGAGGGAAGTTGAAAGGACGTGCTGATCTGGTTAAGTGGCTTTTTCCTCCCTGCTGGGAAGACCACAGAGCTGTACTATCTATTCAGTAGAGTCTTCCGCTGGGTGTGAGCTGTTGGTAATTTACACCTCTTAATGATAACAAGTGAGAATTTTATTTTAGATAATCCACATGATACGGGTGATTGTCATAAAGCATTTTTAACGGAGACATGTCAGGGAAGTGAAGGGATGAGGAAGGAGGTTTGTTGTTAAAAGTGTGTCCTTGTTCCTGCAGGTACACTGTAACTGTTTAAAGCTCAGAGATGTAATTGAATACCTTAGCACATTTATTTTAGGTGGTTATTTTGCAGTTACTGACTGTATGTGTGCCCCATTTCTTTCCTTTAGAATGTAAGCTTGATTGATGGCACTTATTGCCAGTGATTCCTGAGGAAAACAAGGCAGAGTCTGTGCTTACAATTAAAAGTACAGCTTCTAATATACAAGACAAATTTTGGCTATATGTGTTTGCATCTACTTTGCCTTTAGAGAAGGCAGCAAACTAATGGAAGAGGTACCATTTAAACATCTTGGGTGTGGGTCTGATAGTGGGGAATGTCAGGCTCGACACTACTTGAGTTTTCTATTTTGCAAGAAAATTACAGTTTCTGGGCTTGTGTGGTTTGGTTTTTTTTGTTTTTTTTTTTTTGTTGTTGTTGTG
>JAVJGJ010000014.1:64490354-64591199 GCA_035590215.1 Microhierax caerulescens | reverse complement strand
CTGCTGGCTCATGTTCAGCTGTCAGCCAACACCCCCAGGTCCTTTCCCACCAGGCAGCTTTCCAGCCCCTCTTCCCCAAGCCTGTAGCGCTGCGTAGGGTTGTTGTGACCCAAGAGCAGGACCCGGCACTTGGCCTTGTTGAACCTCTTAAAATTGGCCTTGTCTTACCAGTCCAGCCTGTGCAGATGCCTCTGCAGAGCCTTCCTGCCCTCCAGCTGATCAGCACTCCTGCCCAGCTCTGTGTTGTCTGCAAACTTTCTGAGGGCGCACTTGATCCCCTCCTCCAAATCATGGATAAAGGTATTAAACTGGACCGGCCTCAGTACTGAGCCCTGGGGAACACCACTGGTGACCGTCTGCCAGCGGGATGTAGCTCCGTTCACCACCAGTCTTTGGGCTGGGCCATCCAGCCAGCTCTTTACCCAGCACAGAGTGCACCTGTCCAAGCCATGAGCAGCCAGTTTCTTCAGGAGACTGCTGTGGGAAATGTTGTTAAAGGCTTTGCTCAAGTCTAGGTAGGCAACATTCACAGCCTTTTTCCCTCATCCATTAGGCAGGTCATCTTGTAAGGTGATCAGGTTTGTCAAGCAGGAAAATCAGTTGCAGTGCATCCTTGCTCATTTGCAGTCTTAAGATTTTAATTGCACAGCACTGCAAACTGATTGCTTTGTTAGTCACACTCAAATACTTCTAAGCATCTTGAAATGTAAGTAGAGATACTCTTGTTTGATTAATGCAACTACAAGCTAGCAACAAGAAATTGGCAGCATCTCTGTAAAATCCTGTGCATTTTCAGCATGCCTCTGTGCAATAATGACTATTCACCAGTTAAATAAACCTTTTTTCTGAGATATTTTATAATGCTTTGAATGTCTACCAGTGTGGAAAAGTCACCTGTAGATCATATAAGGCACCAACCTTAGGAATGACCAAGTGGGATTTTTGTTTTACTCTACTGAAAAAGGTGCTTTGTAGATCAAGAACTAGTAACTAAAGCAAAATTAATATTGTGGATGATTTTGATAGTGTCCTAATCTGAGCATTCTGTTCAGTACAGAGGCGTGTTTGCAATACAGCATTTTTCAGCCGCCTAAGACTGCAACTAGAAGGTTATGGTTTTCCTTAAATTAATGTTTTCATTCAAAAAACATCTATAAGCACAAAGTTTGAGAACTGGTTATGGTCGCACTTTTCTTAAAATAAATTTTCTTAAAATAAAGGATTTCCTATTACATTGTTCCTTATATAGGTTTTTGTGTATGAAGGAACATGCAGAATATGTGGGCTAATGAAATATTCAAGACCATCTCAACTATGAAGTAGTTGTAGTCTGGCCTGTTACTGGGTTTGAGGGAAGCTGCTAATTACTGCCAATTTTGAAGGAGGATGTTTCTGAGTTTGGATCTTTAAATGGAAAAAATAATTCTATCTTTTTGCAGGAAAGTACCTGTTTTCACTGTTTCTGAAGAAAGGCAAATAAGTAAAGCAAATTGTGGAGATTTCAAGACTTTTTTTTTTCTTTCTTATGATGATTAATTTTGAAATGGGAATAGTGTTCTGAATATGGAGGAAGATACATTTTGCTCAGTTAATTCCTAAATCTTAGGTGGTTTTAGAGATTGCCTTGAACTGCTGTGCTCTGAGTAACCGTGTTTCTCAGCAGCTAAGTTTTATTTTGATATTGAACACTGTGGGGCCAAAGGGCCAACTGAACTTGATTTACACTTGATGCTGTGGAAGTCTTGATTGGTGAAGATGTTTCTAGGTAAGTAAAGCTAAAGCAAGAGCAGTTGTGGACAACAGAATCGTTAGAGAAAAGTTACGGTTTCTTAATGTTGCCCGTAAAGCTTCAACTTTTTTGCAGTCACTCCTTTCATTACTAGTTTTTACTCTAAGCAAAACACAACCTTTGGCAGATTTGTAGTTTTGATGTTACTGTAAAAGTTTTTAGTGTCACTTGTGATAGGAGTGATTAATGTCCTAGAGGAGAGAAGGCATCATATCTTCTTAATTGCTTGTGTTTTTTTTCCACACAGCTATAGCTTTTTGATCTACACTAAAAAATAAAAAGGGATGTACTTAGGAATTGTACTTTTTTTGGTCACATGGCTTTTGGTTTTGTGTGTGAATAATATAAATGAATGTAGGCGAAAATAGATACTTATTTTCACAGAAGCTTCTTTTTGCTGATGCTGGTGTTTTTGAGAATATTACTTCTGTTCTTTAGCAGTGACTAGGCTCCTTACTATAAAGCAGCTATCTTAAATCATCCTGAAGTACAAAATCTCACAAAAGAGAGTGGTTGAGTTGTTGGATTTTGATCACATCTCATTTGATGTTGTAAATCATTTGCTTGTATTTCCTGTCTCATACTGTTCTCCTAAAAATAACTGAAATTGCTTACTGTTTGCCCAGTGCAGCTCCGTGATGGAATAGCCTGTTTAAAATTACTTCTTCTCAGCGACTCTGCCCCTCCTTCAGCCTGAGTTCTGTCCCTCATGGCCTCCCACAACAGATGTTCGGTGACTTAAACTTTGTGGAGAGAAAGTCTTTTATAACTTTAGGAAGTGAATTTTCTTTTTTGAAAAACAAAAGCCACCAAACACAACCAAAAACTAACCCACCCCACCAGCCCCCAAACCCACCTCAAACAACAACAGAAAGCCTTCAAAAAACTGCACAAGCCACTAATCTAAATGAAGGTCACAATTCAGAGACACAGGACAACCTGTAGCCCATCCCTACGTTACTGAAGCTGGCAGGGAAAAGCCTCAAGAGCCTCCTCTATCAAATGGAGCTGGGAAATTGTGTGAGAAGTGTCGTGATCCATCTTCAACATATAAACTGGACTGCAAAATAGTGCATGAGGAGCTAGTCTAAGGTTGTATCAGCTTAGTGACAATTTTGGTTAATTCATCAGGTTTTGTGCAGAAATACAAGAAGGTCACATCCAAGAAACTTGGAATACTAAAGCCAGAGTGCCACAGGAAAACTGAATTTCAATCAAAACTCTTTGAGAACACCTCTTTTCTGGCAGTATCCTAGTTCAAAATGATCTCTTCAAAGTGTCCTTTTACACAAAATAGCTTTGGTCTTGTTAAAAACCAGCTGTACTGTACATTTTTTATTTTGTGGGATTAAGTTACCATCCTAAGGGAATCTTTAGAGAAACTTGATTCCGGCTGTTTGACCACGATATTGGCAAGTAGTGTGTAACAAGTTACATTAATGAGTTGAGGAGAATTATGCTTCTCCTCTTGTACAAACTAAAATTTTAACTTTACAAGAAGCAGTCTCAGAATTGGCCACATAGACCTCTTTCATCTCAGCCCTGGGCTTCGGTTAACAGCCCTTGTGCTGTTCATCACAAGGTCTTCTGAGCCTCTTTGGTGTTTGTTGCTTCTTACAAGAAAAGTAAGGCTGTCAGCCTGCAGCTTCTCGTTGCTTTCCAATGAAAATAGCCCCAGCTGCTTTTGTTATGCCCAGAGCAGTAAAATCAAGATATTTGGATGGTTTATTGGACCTGCAGGGCTGCAAAAGGAGAACTGGGATATCTGATTGCATGCGTATAGGAAAGACGGAATTTGGCTGTTAGTCATTCTGAGTGATACCTGTGTCTGTCCACCATGGGGGCTGTAGCTGATTAGGCTTAATTATTGTTACAGCTGATAGAAAGGCCTGTCATTTGCTATTTCAGATCAGAGGAAGGTCTATATGAAGATCCCTAACTGGTATAGAATAAGTTTAATCGTGTGAGGGTCTTGGTGGTTCCCTAGTAGTAGTATAGCACCACGTGTACTGGTGAAGGGATTTTAATGGATGCCAAATGTTACTGTCACCAGGCTGTGAAGGCAGTAAAACACCAGAAGAAGTACTAAGTCTGAGTAGGTAGGTAGTTTTTGGCACAGAGGTATCAACTGCTGGTGGTCTTCAGTTTACTACCAAAGGATTTGGGTTCAATGCTGCTTATCACCCCTAAGCCAGGAGGATTTCCATGTGATGCTCTTGTCTGAAAAGCTGTAATGAATGTAGTGTGCTTTGTTTCCTTGCTGGTTACTTGCTAAAGCAGCACTAATTGTGGTATTAAGTTGTTCTGGTGTGGTTACGAAGGCCCAGGTCGTTGGTATTGTTTTGTTGAGGAAGTGCTTTCCCTGAGTCTTCTAATGTGATCATCATTTCACGTGGAAAGAGGCTGGCAGGCAAGGGCTTAAATTAAGAAGAGGTCATCTAAAAAACTCATTTTCCAGATGATCAAAATCTGTTCACAGATGGCTAGTTTTGACCTGGTTTAGAAATCTAACGCAATCTGTCTCTCCATGAGAGTGAAGTGTGCCTGTGTGTATGCACAGATAAATAACTACGGTAAAAGCAGAGAGAGATTGTTGGACAAATAGTGTTTCCAGCCACATCTGTTTTAAAAGAAATCTTATATTTTAAATATATTGATTTTCTTTATTAGCTATTTATAAATTTCATGTATTTTTCTTATTTTTAGGCTCTGTGACCTGTATACATAGGTGGAGGAAAGACAACATTTTTGACACTGCATGTGTTTCCTGGAAGGTGTTTATTGTTTTTAGGTTACTACAAAAGTGCACAAGAACATTAAGCTACTTACATAACTCTGTAGTGGCAGGCTGGATACACTGGTTCTTGGAACGCCACTTTTGTTTGGTTTTGTTTGGTTTTATTGCCTTTTCCTATATGGAAAGGCAAAAATGAATTTAAATTTTCCATTCTGAGAGGTACACATGGTATATCTACATATAGGAATTATAGACAAATGTACCTCTGTATTCTGCTTATAAACATTATGTTAATTTCACATAATTAACACACTGGCTGTTTAATAACAGAGTTGGTTTCTGATGTGAATAGGAGTTTGCTGACTATGACCATTTTAATATTTAAAGGGATTACTTTTTCAGAATATCCCTTTTGAGGTATTGCAGCTGTACCCCTCCCCTTGTCCCCAACTCACCCCCAAAATGCACACCTTGCAAAAAACCCTACAACTGCTTTCTCAACATTGAACATTAATGCTGCTGTTTCTGTTCAGTTTAAATTCATGCATATGCACAAAAGTTAATGTGCTTCTGGGTATTTCTGCATGTTTTAATTGAGATTGAGTGGTATTGTATTTTTGTTTCAATTAAAATTACTTCAAGTATTGATTATAGACCTAATGGCATCTTGATATTTATATCAAGATACATAAATGCTGCGTTTCGTGCATGAAGAGCTTTTTAAGCATGAACTGTGATAGAAAATTGGAGCCCTGTGTGTATGCGCATTTTCCTTTTTCTGTTTTTGCTTGATCTATGGATGTTGAAGGAATAATGCTTTTTCAGAAGCAAGAAAACTTGAAAGGAGTGCTTGAGATAATTTTTTCAGATTCTAGCATCTCTGTTGGTATAGAGAGCTCAAGGGAGAACAGGAGAAGCTTTTCATTCTTTGACATACATTGCTGCTCTGTTTTTGTTCTTGACGTGCTTGACTATAAGATCCTTTGGAGAGTGTTTTCCTGAATGTGGCAGAAACAAAGTGAGTTCTTGCCCTTTTCAGATTTTAGGAATTTCATTTCTGTGCTCAAGTCTTCCAGCATGCTCCCTGAAGTGAAATGCTGTGGCATTGAAAGTTCTGCTGCTTTTATTTGGTTTATTTTGGGGAGGTAGGTTTTTGTTTGCTTGTTTGTTTTCTAAAATAGTTTGGGACATTATTCTCCTATGCCATCCTGATAAAATCAAGTATGTTGCTGCTACAAGACAGCAGGCTAAACTTGTTGACACATTACAGTCTTCCTTAATTCCTCGGCTTGACAGATGTGTGCTGGTGACCTGATACTTAGAAGCACAGGAGCAGCAAATATTGTTCCTAAAGGCAGAAATAATTCCTGGCTGTTGTATGTTTTCTGCTTTTCAGAAGGTTGCACCTGGGGAAATATGTCAAAAGCAATGATGACACAATGCCAAGTATCTAAATTCAATTAAAAATACTAGATGCTTCAAAAAATTTAAGATGGCCAGACCTTAAGAAACTGTACACATATACATATATATTTATTTATTCCTAGTTTTTCTTGTTCTTACCAGTTGTGCTCCCAAGTATCTAAGCAGTGCTCTTCTCTGCCATATATGCAGGAGGGCCCTTTTTTTCTTTCTTCTCTTTTATTGCCAGTGTCTCACCAGGTATGTGTAATATTGGAAGGAAGAAGGAAGATTAATATGGTTTTGAGTTTTTTCCTTTCTCTTTTTTTTCAGCCTGTTGCATTCCTTGTGCCTAGCTCAAGCTAAGCTGTCTGCGCTGCCACAGTAGTCCATTTTTAAACTGTAGTAACCCAGTATTTGTGGGGAGAAGATAGCAAGCCAGTGAGGTATTCAGAGTATAGTTTATTTTTTAAGACTTGTCCAAAATACCTAATGATAACTTTTCCATAGCTGAAATCAACTTTGCAGGGTTTAAGTACTTAGTGCTAAGTTGAGTGTATCACACAGTTCAGTTAGGACCCATGTATAATAGAAGTGCAGGGATAGAAAGAAAAGCTATTGCAGACTTGAACTGATTGTTTTGCCACTGTGGCTCCAAATAGAAGCCTTATGCTCCGAAACGAAGTGCTCATGTACTTTAAATTGTCAAGACATTAGATATCTTAAGAAACCTGTTTCTTCTTAGCAGAAGTGGAAAACTGAAGGTTTTAAAGGTGAGTGTATTGACCTTTTGTCTGCAAACCCTCTCCAAATTCTCTATCATACAGATACTTCACAAATATGAAGTGAGGGAAAAGAAAAAAGCAGATCTGCCTCTTGAAGAGACAGTTGGTGAAGATGCCTCTTCTATACACATAGGTTAAATGATGAAATTCTTGCCCAAATTAAATTATGTCATCAGCTCTGGTTGAGAATATAGAAATGCTGCATGACTGTATCAAGCATTCTGGGCTTGCTTTTTTCCATTTCATTATTAGAACCAAAAAAATACTGAGCAAATTATTTAGCTTCGTTGTAGATGGCAAAACAGTGCCACAGAGGGAACGTTTTTGTCTTGGGAGGAATCTAAAGAGCAACTGAAGCTTGAACAGAGCGCATTTGTTGACATAAAATGTCTGGCTAGAGAGCTGAGTCTTCAGCTATGCTTGAAAGCTTGACAGATTTTTCTTTCTCAACTGCTCAGTGCTGGAGGAATCTAAGCAGCCATTGGCTGCTGCCAGTGTTAGGAAGAAACTATTTTTTGCTTGTGGTTGGTTTTTTTTTGTTGTTTGTTTCTGTTTTTTTGTTTTGGTTTTGGTTTTTTGTAAGCTCCTACTCAAGTCAGTGACATGATTAATATATTGGGTTGGTCAGTTAATCCCTTTTTCTTGGCTCAGTGGCTTTTCAGGGCCTGTTTCCAGTTCAAAGAAAGAAATTACTGTAAAATGTCTTCTCCCTCTGTCTTCCCTCTGTGCCTCACTTTCTAATACTGTGATGGTGGCGAGCTTTGATTTGCTGTACAGACTGTGCAGGCAGTCATTTTCTAGCGATGCTAAATGGTGTCTTCGTTTGTGTTCTATTTAAGTTTCAATGTTGTGGGCTTTTCTACTGTAAGTCTTAACAGAGAGGAGAACTGGTTTTTCAAAATACAGTTCTTACAGAGTGCTCTGACATGACTAGGTATTAACTTTAAGCGCTTTAGTGAATATCATACACATCGGAAAACTGGGAATCGAGATCATAAAACCTGGAATTGGTTTCATGTGTATGATTCTGTGTTGAAGTAGGAAGTGGAAGAGTGCAGAAAAAGGGAGACTGCCTATTTATTTAGTTTAATTGTGAGCTTGAAAATTTTTGTCCTGTTCTCTTGGAAGGACCCCAAGAATAGTGTGCCAGCCCCAGAGGAAGACTTGCTTATCGTTCTGCTATTGAAACTTCCTGTTGACACGCAGTCACTGTCTCTCTGGGGAGCTCTGCCCGGTCATCCAGAAAAAGAGACTGGTTTCATGTGACTCTAATGTGAGAATAGACAAGAGAAGTTTGGATGCTCGGGTCTTGGAGAGCAGACATGCTCTTGAGTCTGCGACAGAGACTGAGGTCTGCGTGAGGCTAGTACCTTTGATTTGTAACTTGCTTAAATTCAGACTAACGCATAAAAGTTGAAGGTTTACTGGAGCAGAATAGACTTCAATACAGGCTGAGCAAGTCATCGATAATCCTCAATTATTTTTGGCTAGAACTGCTGCAGTTAAACTATTGCTAACACTTCAGCTTAGTTTAAAGCCATGTTGTTGGGCATGCCAGCAGAGGTTCCAGTCACACCTTCAATTTACAGGGGAGACAGCTTATTTTTTTATACAATGTCTCACAACTCTGAAGGAAGTGGGGAGGATGGTATCAAGGTGCATCAGCTGAGCTTGAGAGCAAGCTTATTTAGAACTCTGAAGTGAGGCATTATTGTCAGAAACAATGTTTTCACGTCCCTTTTCAATGCCTCTGTATGTTCTGTGGTCAGCTTTAAGAAACATACGCATGCATGATCACCCGTATGCAGGCTGTTTGTGAGAAGTACGGTTGTGTGGTGTTTCCAAGGGCACGTCGTGAGTCAGCCAGCGTGCCGGAGAGAGATCACAGACAGGAAGATCCGGAGTCCCGCGTCACTTCATGCTTTTCCTTTAAAGCCAAGGATGCAGGTTGGCTTAATCTTTCCTTGCTGTAGTTCTTCAGTATTTAGATGCACATGCATCAGAGTGCTGTTGAACAAATCTGCAGAAAGGAAAAAGTTTACTGAAGACAGGGTTGGAAGAGGCAAGATGATTCTGTTAATAGTATAAAGCTATTTGGGAGCTGGAGACTGGGAAAGCATGTGTCTAGTAAAATGCATTTAAGCTCAGCTGCAGACATCTGATAAAAAGTTATATTTGTACTGTCATTTAGAGTTCCCTTCTCTGCTGGCAAACAAACCTGTGTTCACTTGGTCTGTGCGCTTATTTTTAGTTTTAGTTTTATTCCTTGTATTTTTACCAGGAGAGAATGATCTAGTTCCCATGGTATGTGCAAATAATCTCCGGGTACTGGAAGAGTCAAGGTAAATAAGACCACGTGCATTGTAGACTTAAATTTAGTCATTCTTGGAGAGATCTGTCTTTAGAACTAAATCACTCACCCATGTAGTGCAGAGGTGCTTTTAGCAAAGCCATGAGGAGCATTACCAGTTTCCTGTCTGAAAGTTTTGATTTTATCAATCTGCCAAGGAAATTTAGTGCTCAGCTTTAGTTATTAATGAATATATAGAAGGGAAGGCTGTGGTTTTATTCTTGTTTCGTCCTCTCGTGTTTTGTAATCTCTTGGTTACCCTTAGATCCTCTGTCCCCACCCACCCTCCCAGTTAAATATAGGATACATACATGTTTGTTGTTGCAGTTTTGAAACAAATGTTTATTATGGAAAATATTAACGATTTGCATGGTATCTTTGTGCAAGGACCTTGGGCAGCTTTGTAAGCGCTAATTACCTCATCAAAGTGCTTTGAAGTCCAGCATGTGGTGTAAGACTCTTGGTTGTAACTAAAGTGACTGTTTTCCATCTCCAAATCTGTCAGTAGCGATGGAGCTGGGGGTCAGTCCTCATTTGCTGTGTTCTGGTAATGCCTTTAGGATAAAACCAACAGGCTGTATCAGAAAGCTTTCTTGCTGTGTACTGTGTTCCTGGTGTCTTATGGGAGGACTGATCCAAACCTAAACACATACCTGCAAGGAAGCAGTAGGCATCCAAACATACGCAAATAAATCAGATGCAACAAACTGAGTTGTTGCTGGCTGCTGCTGAGCTCTAAACCCGGTGACTGTCAGGAGCTGCTGCCTTGCAGACAGAATACTGCTGCTATGTTTAATAGAGACTTCACATTTGGGAAGAAAAATACAGCTTAATGCTTTGCTTTAGCCATGCTGCTGATACTGCCTTAGTTGATAGATGACTTAATTTATGGATAACAGTTTAATATGTAATCCTTCTGGGTTTTGTCTTTCTTGTCTTTAGGCGAAGCCAAAAATCTTCCTACGTATCCGGGGCCAAACAAGATGAGAGATTGCTACTGCACTGTAAACCTGGACCAGGAGGAGGTTTTCAGGACCAAAATAGTGGAGAAGTCATTATGGTAACAAATACATGTATATATGTTCTGTTAACTCTTCTTATTCTTTCCCTACTATGTTTGTTTAATGTTACAAAGATAACTTTTTCTGGGGGAGGAGGGAGGATGAATATGATCCTTCTTCCAGTTTTAAGAATATTAGTGGGAGAACTACTCATGATTCCTATCTGTATATATGGGAAAATGTCTTCACCAGGACTGCAGCCAGTGCTCCTTTCTTTCTGCTGTATTTGTTTTGATCTCAAAACAAATGATTTGTTTTTAGATCTCAACTTAGAAGGGAGCACTGAATTCAATTTCGCATCTCTCTGTGCTTAGAATTTTGCATTGTTTTAGCTACTCTCCTAGATGTGTGGGGGGTTAGGGATATTCCTTGCCCTCTTTCATGAGTCTGCAACTAAAATGAGAGGTTTGAGCATAAGACGCCTGTCTGATTAACTTGGACGCTTCCTGTGAGATTGTAAAGCCATGTAGAATGAAACAGAATGAGAAGCATGTAGCAAAAGTTAAAACACTTTTCTCCTGGAAATCCCCAAACATAAAAAAAATTCAGGGAGCAAGGCTGGGCATGTGTGTATACTCTGGCAAATGACGCTTTTTTGGGAGTTGAGAGGAAAGCAGCAGCAAGTAACAGTCAAGTTTATAACACTTCTGTGTTATAAGAGTGAGAATTGAGTGATACAGTTAGGAATTTGCTATTTGTCTTGTTATTGCAAATAATTTTCTTTGGGAGATAACTCTAGACTTCACCCAATGCATTTAAGAATGTGAGTCTTGAGTACCTTCAAGTGGGATTTATTCCCTTAAGTCACTTTAATTGTTCTCTCACATAATTTTTTGTTGTCTTTAAGTCTCTATTCCTCACTTTATGTTCTGATGT
Organism: Microhierax caerulescens; assembly: GCA_035590215.1. Lineage (NCBI taxonomy): Eukaryota > Metazoa > Chordata > Aves > Falconiformes > Falconidae > Microhierax > Microhierax caerulescens. The sequence continues at coordinate 64,580,200 of JAVJGJ010000014.1, read as the reverse complement.
GGTGTGCTGGGGTATATGACACAGACTTTTGTTTCTTGAGGCATTTAAATTGGCTAAATATAATTAGAGTGTTTTTGAATGGTGATGCTAACACTTTCCTGTTTGTACTGTACTATATTTAAAAAAAAAAAAAGAAAGTGAAGATTGATCTGTTTGCTTTTTTTCTTTGCCCCCAGTAGCTGACATGCAGTGTCCCTGAACCAGTTGTTTCTCTAAAAGTTTGTAACTCATTTAAATTCATTCCTGGGAAGTTGCACAGTGGTGTTTTTTTTTTTTTTTTCTGGATGATCATTTGTGCTTGCAGGGAAATGGAAGGTGGGGAGTAGGGATGTATGAGAATAGTTGATGTAATTTCCATGAATTAATCCAAGTATTTTTCTATTGAGAAAATAAACTCTTTGTAGTAGGAATAAGCAACAAGTATAATTCCTTCAGTGGAAAAAATTCCGTCTGTCTTCAGATATCATTACAAAGTTGAAGGGGTATACTGAGGCTGTGCAGAACTGGAAGGGTTTTGATTTCCTGTGGGGCCAAGTTCTTTTCATAAACTGGTGTGAATTCAGAGGAAACCAACACAATGATCAAGGTCTGGAAAACATAACCAATGAGGGAAGGTTAAAAGATTGGAATTGTTTAGCCTAGAGAAGAGGGATGAGAGTAGAAAGGACTACGTAAATATTTCAAAAAATCCCCAAACAACCACCCCCTCAAAAAAAATTAAGAGGGAGGGAATTGCTCTGCATGTCCAGTATAGATATTGCAAGTAATAATAAAGTTAAATTGCAGTGGGGAACGACGTTTAGGTTAAGGTTTATTGTGAAGAAAAATCTTTCTGTCATTAAAGATTCTGAAGCACTGGAGTAGATTGCCTTGGCTTTTCCACATCTATTGCCAAAGGCTTTCAACAGGTTCTATATAACCAGTCCCAACCAAAATATGGAGAATCTTCCTGCTTTGGAACACCAGTGGACAAGATGACCTCTCAAAATCACTTTATAGTCCTGTTTTCTTTGTTCTAAGAGTTGACTGAAGGTGATGTCCTTGGTTGTTATTTCTTCCCCCAGTGAATTCTTATCTTCAGTGGTTGTCTGAACTCTCTCTCTCAAAGCTTCTATTTGCAAGTACTATTTTTGAAAAACTTGCTTCTTCACAGTTCCTGAATATTCACTTACAGACGTCAGTATCAAGTGAATTTTGAATTTATCCATGTAAGTGTATCTCTGTCCTTGCATTTCTGTTTCATAAAAGAAAAGCAGACAAAAGTCCCGAATACTTGAGTGGTAAAACTGGGATGTCTTCCTAGTCTGTGAATAGGAATTGCTTTTATTTAGTGAGGCACAGTCAAACAGCTACTTAATCTTTTATGACTGTGTTTACACGTACAGATTTTCAGAGGAAGATGTTTTTCAAATGATTTCAGACTGTACTGCAGTCCCCTATTGTTTTTTGTTAGATTCAGATGAGCACATAGCTGAGGAGCCAGTCATGCTGTTACATTCTTTAATGCTTGTTTGTAAATTGATTCAACCCATTGAGTAACCGTGAATTACTGGGCAAGTGAGGCTTATGTGCCCTAAGGCCCATGTAATTAGTATGCAGCAGAGAAATGCTTGCTTTCATGTATGGTGCTTCTTTGCCAGGCAGTTGCCAATGTAATAGTGAAGCATGTGTTGTGCCCCTTTTTCTGAGGTATCACAGCTGTGATATACAATGTTAGATGGGAGCAGGGATGAGAAGCTAGGCGAATACATGACTAAAATAATCAAATCCTGCCTGAGGATCTGTGTGGCTGGCATTGAAGTGGGTGTCATAGCCTTTGACCGTAGTTTGAAGGAGAGAATGCTAGCTGTACTCTGTTGTTCATGTCTATTTTCTACTTTATTGCTTTATGGCTGATACAGGGCTGGCTTGCTATAAAGTAAGATTTAAGAATTGTTTGTATTTTCATTCATATTGGTAACTCCCCCATCTTTCAGTAAGCTCAAAAAATGATTTTTGTGTAGTCTATGAAAAATAAGATACTTTGTGTGAATGTCTGAATTGAAAGGTGTTTTCATATGCAGCCCTAGCACTACTGACTCTGAAACAATGTCTTCGCATTCAGATTTGTCCTGGGGAAGCCTATCTTTTCCAGCATATCTGCATAAAATTACTTTTTTATCTGCCTGAAAAAGCTTATAATTAAAGTCATGCTGAAACCTTGTCTTGTGGACTTAGAAATTCAAGGAGTGCTTGCTTTTTTTTTTTTTGCTTTTTTTTTTTTTCTCCTTTTTACTCAGTTGAGCTTCATTAAGCTTTTACTAAGCCCTGCAGAAATGTATTTTTTTCCAGGCAGGTCTCCTGATGTAAAACTTAAGTAGAACTGGCAAATGGGGGAGAGGAAGTAGTTCTCTCTCCTTCCTAGAGGGACTTCAATGAATGTCCAGTTCTGGCTTGCTTGGGATATCTGTGACAGAGCCTTCAGATTGACTCATGATCTCCCGTATTTTATACTGGGACAGTGTAAGAAGTTGCCTCCCTGAGCTCTGTCCTAATCTTCTGCAAGAGATTTTTATTTTGTTAGGCTGCAGCAGAGAGGCATGAGAACTCAGCTGAGAGCAGTAACTTCTGAAATGAACAAAAGGTGTCTCATTCAGAACTGAACCATCACATCCTATTGGCCAGTCCCATGCCTTCACCAGTGTTCTGAAGAGAATCTCTGTGAGCACGAAGCCCTTTGTCTAAGTTTGCATCTCAAAACTGAGAGCAGGCAGCATGGTGAACCCTGACTCCTCTGTTCAGCAGTCTGTGGGACTCATAAATTACAGTCAGGAACTTTAATTTCTGCCAGCCAGCCTCTGCTGGCTTCTGTTAAACTGGATGGTTGCTCTGCTGCCTTGTGCTGGAAGATTTTGAGAGCTGCTGTTGAGGATAAATTGGTAGCATCTTGATGAAGCAAGTCAAGGGTTACAGCATGGGCAGGCCTTTCTATGAAACCACAGAGCAAATCAAAAGTACTGTTTATGTGAGGTATTTCAGAGTCATCCGACTTCTCTGGGGATCTTCGGACAAGCACAGTGAATGCGTGGGTTGATCAGAGCAAGCTATCCAGGTTCCCAGGAAGAGAATCTTGAACTCTTCAAGCAGCACTGTTTTCATAAACTCCTTGGCACAAGCTTTTAATAAATTCTAAGAAGGTCACATGCAAGTCATAAGATATGACGGAGAGGTTAGTTAGAGCCAGGATTTTATATGCTTTTCTGTTTTGTATTTGTTGTTCAACACTTACATTATCATCATCCACAAAGGCACTGAACAGAATTGGATCTACTCCATATAACGTAGCACAGATGTATATGAAGGGACTCAAGTGTTTTTATGTCCAAAGGAACATGTGAGAATTACTGTTTTTTTTAAATGCATAGATCTGCAACTCTTCTTTAGTTCTGAGCTGCAAGTAGATGGCTTGACAAGGATTTTGCCTAATAATTTCCTTTGCTGAACCTACTACTTAGCTTCCCCCATGAGTAGTTTCAAACTTCAGGCTCCACCATCCAGGACTTGTTTCTAGCTACAGATCTTCTGTGAGGATAAACTTTCTTGGCTTGTTGGTGTTAAGACTAGCTTTGCCTTTGCTGTTTGCATCAAATATTTCCATTCACTTAAAGGGCAGTGTCAGCTGCAACAGGAAGTCAAGGCAGCTTCTCAAATCATAGGTGAAGAATGGAAGGAATGTGACATCTCTAAATTTGTTTCAAGGATATGAATAAAGGCAAAAACTGTCCTACGGTAAGAATCAAATGGCTGACAGTGTGTGCTTTAGAGAGATGAGCCAAGCGTCTTGAGTCTGTGATTATTTAGTTCTTCACTATTCCACTGAGGAATTTGTCACGTGCTAAACATAGTGATCAAAGCCTGAATGAAACAGCAAATGAAGCCAGAGGCACTTTCCCCACCCCCCAGTCTTTTTTTTTTGTTGTTGTTGTTCTTCAGTGAAGGTAACAGTGAGAACTACAAGGCTGCAGTGTGCTTGTGAGTGTATAGTGAAATGTACTGTAAATTCATAGTTGAGGTTCTGTTCTCTTTAACAAGAGGTTGCTGTGTCTTTATTTTACTAATAGGTATTAGATCAGGAAACAGATTAAATCAATAGCTTTCAGAACTTTAGGTAATTCTACTGCCATATTTAATGTTGTTATTTTTTAATTCTAGGCTTGCTTAAACCCTTTATTTCCCTATGTTTGGAGTTCGTGGCTGCATAGCTAAACTTCTCTCATGTTCTGATAACATCTTGGATGGAGGCCACTTCTCAAATTTTAAACACTAAGTTGTTTCTCTTAGTTGCAGCATGGCCAAAATTAGCTGTTGTATCTTGAGTTAGTTCATTAGCTACTTCCATATCCTTATGTTGCCAGCTCACCTCCTTGAAATAACAGCTTTCCCCAGTCCAGAGGCCTTAAGTAAAGAGGCCTTGAGCTGATTGCTGTAGCATGTTCTGCAGCTTCTCTCCTGCATGCTACCAGCTCACTCCTTGATGTGTTGCCTGCACCAGGGTCTGCCATCATCAGCACTCAACTACATTTAATTATGGCTTGAATTCCTAATATCAATAGGCTTCAATTCTGGAACACCCCAAGCCTTTAAGGGAATGGGATAAGATGGGTATGAGTACAAATTCAGCCTGGTCAGGAATATTACTGAAGGCAAGGGCTGTATGGTTGTGTAGGGAAGTAATACAGCTGGGAAGGGTGCCAGGAAGGGAAGCAAGACTTAATGAAAGGAGGAGAATGAAGTGAGCCTTGAGACCCAAGGCAGGGTTTATGAATGGGAGCGTTTATCCACATGAAAAGCCACCCATGTGAGTAACAATTGTTGGTGTTGCAGGCTGCTTGGAGTGGTTAAAAAAAAAAAAGAGTAAATGCAGCTGTAATGTGACTTCTGTTGTTTGTGTGTGTCATCTTACAGAATATTTTGGGAGGTGACTAGGGGCCAAGCGGCTGCTGCTTCAAGTTATCATAATCCCTGTAAGCCTCATTGAGCCAAACCAGCAACTGTCAAGTGAAGATGATAACTATAGCTTGTGTATCTGTCTCTCTCTTCTGAGCATAGAGTTGAGAAAATGCACACTGCTGTATTTTTCCTCTGTGTAGTAGGGGTGGTTGTGGCTATTAACACAACACTGTCCTGGGTGTCTGCACAGTGGCATGAGGAAAAAATTGCTTAGGCTCAGTGGATGTCTGGAAGACTGCAGCCTGCACTTATAACTGTGGGCATAAGTGGTATGTTTGGATTTAGATGTTGCCTACTGTGCCAGGTACTTCCTGCTGCATGTCGTATGCCAAATCTGTGTTCAAATATAATACTAGGTATTTTTAATAAATTGTCTAAGGAAGTTACGTTGGCATCTGCCAACTTTGGCTCTTACAGAGCCTGTCTTACTTGCCTGTCTTCTTGTAGCTCTGTCTAGTAGGAGACTGAAGTGTATTCAAATTTTATTTGGCTTGCTGTATCTGCTTTGAATAAACCTTGTCTTCTCTACCCCACTCCCTTTACATACGCTGCAAAGCATAGTATAAAACATATTAGCCAAGGAGCAGAAAAAGCTTAGTAGTAGAAACAAACAAGTGTACTCCTTTGTACTGGCTGATTTTGCTTCCTACTCACATGGCAATGTGAACTCTGGTCTTCAGTTCAGGCGTCATGATGAATCCAGTATTCTAAACGTTTTAAAATAGAGGATGTGGAGTTGTCTGTGGCATGTTAATAATCCTTACTTTTAATCAGAAAAGCAGTTAAAAAAAAATCCATACACAAAAGAATTCTGGTTTGAGGGGTTTCATTATTATTCATCATGCAACTCTTTCACTTCATCCACTGAAGTACTGGTGCCAAAACAAAAACAAAACTGCTTTAGCGAATCCTAAGTATTGAGAAACAAGCATGAGGTTTTGCGACACAGCCTGAAACTAAAGTGATGTTTTACAAAGTCTCTTCCTCTCTGTTAATTCTATCTACTGAAATCATTGCAAATATCTGAAGGTATGGAATTAAAGTTGCAAGTATGCCTCTGATGTTTAGTAAAACGTAAAAGTGAGTAAATTTTGAACCTTTTTCTAGGGGAGGAAGTTCCCATTCATCATGCTTGAAATGAGGATTCTCTTCCTTGCTTTCATTCCACTTGATCTGCACAGTAATTTGCTTCTCTTCTCCTTCCCTGTCTCCTGCTGAAAATACCCATTGCAAAAACACACAGAGAAAGATTAAAAAATAGATGCCTTGAAATGGGAAGGGCTGTATGCTAGATAGTTTTATGTGAGTGAAACAATACCTAGAGGGAACTTCTTGGTTCTGATTTTGTGCTATTCCTGCTCCTGTAAGCGTTCAGAACAAGCAAGTTTTTGTTGAGGTGAAAGTATGCCTGCAGATTCAAATCCATTGCACTATTCTTTATGCTTTTACTTGACTTTGTTGTTTCTTCTGTGACAAGTTGTGGAAGCATCCTAGAGAAGGCATCCTGAGAGGGATTGATCGGTGGTGGTGGTAGGTGTATATTGGTGGTAGGGAATGTATAAAAAGCTGTGCAGTAAGAGTTCCATGCTTCCTGAGAAGGGACTGCTGAGGTAGAGCTTCCCTCCCTTCAGAGCATAGCAAGGTGATGGGTATAATATACTGGAAAAGAGATGAAAAAGGAGTGTGAATAGAGGGTATGTGGAGTAGCCAGGTCCTTGTGTGCCTGAAAGTTTGGAGCAAGGATTTCAAAATTGATACAAGGTCTTTCTCTGTAGTTTCTAATCCTGTCAAGAAAATGAGAGACGGTGACTTCGGAACAAGCCCCATTTTATAACTAAAGAACAGTTGATGCCTGCACTGCTACTCTTTCTCATCACTGTGACAGCAAAATTAAAAATAAATTAATAAAAATGTTCTAAGCTTAGTAGTCTTCATTGAAGAAGATGGATTTGAAAATGGTTTTCTGTTCAACTTGGAAGGTGCTGAACTGCATTTACAGCAGAGGTTCACTGTTTCTGTCATTGCAAGATCATGCTCTCAGCAGTTATATCCCATCAGTTGTTTGAAGTCCAGGAGAAACTGAAATAATGACTACACTGGTCTTGTCTATGTGCTTCTGTTGTGACCATATAGATGTGCAGCCTACACTGCAGGGTTGGGGAGGGGACCCACATTATTTCTCCTCTTTGCACGATTAAAATTCCTTCTGAGCATAGGGTTGGTTAATCTACAAGGAAAGCTTAACTCAAAACCTGGAAGTTGAACCTGAACTCATTTGGCTCTGAAATATTTTGGTTTCTGAAAGTATTTTTTTTGGAGGATTTTGTCAGACTCCTGAGGGCTGTGTAGGCAGATGCTGCAGCTTTTTATTAATTGCTATGTCAAAATAAAAGCACTCACTGAAGCCCCATCAGACTAATTCTGGCTTTTGGGAGAGAGGGGACACTGAGGGAGGGATTTAGCTGTTCTTTTGGAAAAATAATTCTGGAGCCCTGGGGCTCATGCTCAAGATATGTTAGCTTGGGAAATAAATCATGTTGTTTGACTGCTACGACCTCTTGCTCTTCAGGTCCGGGTGGGAGACAAAGCAAGTGCTGTTCTGAAGAGATACATGGAAGAAAAGCACACATTTAAGTGGAAGCTGGAAGCGTTTGTGTGGTTACTTTAGAGTCCTTCAGAGAGAGGATACTGTTTTTGCAGAGCTACCCAAGATTTGGGCGGGGGGATATCAGGATTGTCTTGATATCTATCCTTACATTTTAAACCCTGGCTAATTATCCAGTGCAGAGAGAGTGCACTTGTATTAGAGATCTGCTTGCTTGTATCAGTTAAGAACTCAGTGCACCTCAGGGGTGTTACCTGAGTGATGAGAGGTGGTGATCTACAAGGGGTACAAGAGCAGAACAAAGCTTCCCTTCTCTTGGCAGCGGCTGCAAATAATGTGTCCTGTGAGGAGTACCAGCCAGCAGGTGTTGTTGAGGCTAATAAGCCTTGTGCCTAAAAGCAGTGACCAGGTGCAATCCTTGCATGGCTAAGTCAGCCTACATGGCATTTCTTCTGCTAATCAGTCTCTTCTTGATACTGTGTGTTGGGACTAGATGCTTCCTGATGTCTCTTCTTGATATCGTGTGTTGGGACTAGATGCTTCCTGATGTCCACTCTACTTTTCTGACTTTCATGTTTGTTTTGCTATGGTGTGGTCTTAGTTATCTTCTGACCCTGACCACCACCAGTGACAAACATTAATAGGGGACTTGCCAGAGTCCCCAGTTGTTGTCTCTTCCCTGCTCTTTCCCCCAGAAACAGCTGAGCTGAATTAAAGTGTGCTCAGTGTAAGTCTCACTTGTATTTACATTGCCTTGAGACTTCCAGTATACCGAAGCTCTCCTTGTGTTCTTGATAGAGGATTGGATATATAATCCACAGTTTGGTAAGCATCTTTTCATTCTAAGGTCATTAGTGAGCAAATTCATCTGTTGTCCTTTCTACTGGAAGAATACAATTTTATGGCTGAACAGAGTATTAGGGCGCGGAACCATGCAAGTGTTTTGCATGTATAATGCACTAGGTATTTGGGCAATGTTTATGCATTTGTGCAGCTCCTTTGGGCTAAGCCTGTGCGTGAAAACTTGCACCAAGTGATGTGCACAGAATGAGGCCCTTGGGGCTGCCAGCAGAAGCATGGCTGCTAGGACAATCAGATAATTCCCAGTTTGGTAGAGGCTGCTTGTACCAAGGAACTCACGTATTTTGTGACTGAAGCAGTGGACGCTGAATTCTTGAATCTAAATAAACTGTCTTGGAGCAGAATGGGTAAAGAGGACATAACCGAGAGTGCTGAATCAGAGAGGGCAACTGGGACAGTCAAAGCAGCTTCCAGTTCCAGCTGTTAGATTTTCTCCCCTGCCTTCACGGTAGGGATGTCTGAGTGGGGCTCACCTTGGTTGCCATAACTGGTGGCTGGATGCATTTATTTCAAGGAATGGGAAACTGTTTCAGTGGTGGAAGTTTAAGCCGTGGGTTATGCCTTGGGCTATGCCTTGGGCTTCGTTGTTTATCCAGTGTGTGTTCTTCCGTGTGGCTGATGGAGTAGTGACTTAAATAATGTTCTTACTGAATATTGAATGATGTCTGTGGACTTAATAAAATCAATGTGGCATATTCCCTTCAAACACAGAGTGCATAGATAATTTGCAGTGCCTGTGTGTCTTAAGTGAGACTTGTCAGCTAGTTCTTGAGGAAATGTGGTAATTCTGGGGGAGCATATTTTTACTGTAGGCAGAAATACTAGAAAAAGTGTATGGTGACATAAAATATCCTGAAAAAAATCAGCAGAATGACCTCTACTGACAAAATGCTGAAAAATTTAAGGTTAATGCAAGGAACTATTAATAACCTTTGGGTATCTAATTTTCTGACATAAAAATCCCTTAATAATGATTAAAGCTACAGCATGTCTCCCATTTTTGTGTTTAGCCAAGACAATAAGGAGGTCTGTGTTTGAAAGGGGAAGAGAAAAACCTGCTGGCTTTCGGCCTGTTGGAATTAGATTTATTTTTAAGTCTACATTTGCAGTGCTTGCTGTATTTGTCCATATGACTCAAATTGCATCTACTCATTTTGATCTACTGAAGCATGGCTTACACAGACTTTTGATTCCAAGTCAAATGGTAGACCTGTCAGTGAATAAATGATGTTGATATACGCTTATAGTTCTTAGGAATAAATCCCTAACCATATAATTGGATAGAGAGAAACTGAAAGGGTTGCTATTAAGTGTCTGAGATTATTCCCCCCATTTAAATTGGTAGGATCCAAAGACAGTCTCTTAAGTTTCTAAAGAACTTTTCATGCTGAGATAGTATTTATTTTTTTTAAACCTGGTCTTACTGTAAAATAACTTATTCTATACAATTCCAATATGCAAAAATAGATACGCAGTGCTATCAGGTAACAAGAATCGTGCCAGCTCCAAGGCTTAGTTACCATCAGTAGACTGAATCTGACTTTAGCTAAGAAACTTTGCAGGGGATGAGAAAAGAGCAGTGGCTGTAGGCATTTTAATTTAAAGAAACTAAATCCTTTTTTTTTTTTTTTTTTTTTTTTTTTCAAAAAAGCAGCCATGCACCACGCTGTATTTTACTCATACTGTTTGTGTGTATGGTTTTGTGATCTCTGTTGTAATGGTCTATTGTAAGCATAGTGTAGCAGTAGGGGTCTCTCCCCACCTTTCAGGACATTGTATGTTAACAAATAATGTAGTCTCTGCCCTCTTTGTTTAGGGATTCTTGTCTTCTGGATAACGAGAAGTATCTGTTCAGTTTTGCACATTAAGAAATGTTGTTCTGTGGGCATTGAAAGGTAGTTGGGGAGAGTCAAAGTGGAACAGTGCTTAAAGGTGAACATTCATGGGTGGGAAAGACCATCATGGTCTACAGCGATGTTTTGGGTGTGAAGTATAAATGCACTTACTCTTCCAGGATACAAAAACTTTTTTGTTACTTTCTCTTTTTTTTTTTTTTTTTTTTTTTTTTTTGTGTGTGTGTTTATGTATGTGGTTTTTTTTTTTGTTTACCCAGCCCCTTCTATGGAGAAGACTTTTACTGTGAAATTCCTCGGACCTTTCGCCATCTGTCATTTTATATTTTTGACAGAGATGTTTTCCGAAGGGATTCCATTATAGGTATGTGTTCATAAATTATTTTCTTTACAGCTTACTGCTCTTGGATTTTAACTGTTAGATTGTATGTAGTCTTACAAGTTGGGCTCATGATAGGACTGACAATGACAGTGGTAATCAAGTACTGCTCAGTGTTGTCCTTTTTTGTTAAGGGACAAAAATGCCTTCAGTTTTACATATAACAGAAAAAGTCTGGGAATAAATGCTGTCTGTTATGATAGTAAATGCAGATTGCATTTTAACTGAAATAGGCAATAAAGCATTGTTTAAATGTTGGCAATATAATTTGTCACTGCATTTTTTTTTCTCTTCTAAATGCAAGGCCTTTAGTCTTGCAGCTTTCCAGGGCTCATTACACTTACACATATGCAGTATTATTAAACAATGACTGCTTTAATGACATGCAGACTAAGAGCTACTGGTCACAGGTATCCATGGTACAATAGTGACAGAATTTTATAGAGAGTATCAGAGCAAGCTGTTGCTTACAGAACAGCTCTGTAAAACTTCCAGTGCCTGTTTGATGTGGGCAAGACCTCTGCTTCTCCAGATACTATTTGCTATGTATTTCAGCTGCAGCAAATTGCATAACACTCCATTTATCTCTTCAGGGATAAAAATCTTGTAAAACCTAGTTCCCTTGAAGGGGAACAGTTTCCACTTTAAGTAATTTTAACTGTTTGGATTTTTTAAGTTTTTCATCTCTTACTTTTGGAAGAAGTCACATATGACTACCATTCTCCTAAATTCACTATAATGTGACTGTAGCTATCAATGAGGTGTGTAAGTCTTGCAGAGCTTGTAGTGAGGAAGTTGGCTGATGTTGAGCAACAGTTTGTGTAGTGCTGTAAAATGCATTATTTTAAAGTGGTGGTGGGGTGGTGCAGATCTCTTTGTACGCACCTTTACAGTAGTTCATCGTGCAGTGACTTCTTTCATTACTGTGTTACATTGTACATGCGAGCTAGGAAACTGGATTGCCATTCTCTTTATGTCCCTAACTGAGCTTGCGTTTGTACAGCATCTAGCAATCCATCCTGGGGGGAGGGGGGGAGGAAGGGATCAGTTTCTGATTTATGAGTGAGCTTTTGGAAACTTTTTGGTCTCTCTGATCTTTAGTTTCCCCTTGTAATGTGAAAGTAATATCTCCTTTCTTTCAACTGATGAGTTTTTCATTGTTGAAATTGCCTCATCTGATCTCCTGTTTGGCACCAGTTTTGTGCAGCTGCAATGACCCATGAGCAGGCCATGGACTGGCATTTGTCTTGCTCAGAGCTTTACTCCCCCTTTTGAAACAAGGATGTCTGAACACTTAACACAAGCCAGACTTATGAAACTGCATATAAAGAAGTGCAAATTCCATGTTTCCCAAGTTCCTGTTTTAATAATCAAGCTGTGACATTGGAGGGGAATTCTTCAGGAGCTGCTAGAGTAATCTTGCCTTAAAGGTAGTACTGGGAGCAGTTTGTGAAAAGAAGGATTTGCAGAAGATATGAAGAGACTTTTATTTGGATGCTTGAATGTTTGATCAGGTTTCTATTTTTCCCTACCTCCTCAGGAAAAAGGAACATTGACTTTTGCATGTATTGCAGAATCCACAGGTAGGCAGGCTCATGTTACTATACTGATGTAGCACTAAAAGGCAGAACCTCCAGTGTTACCTGTCTACACTGAGATTTTACAGTGCATATTAGCTGTTGTAGTCTGAGTTTTCCCCTCTTCCTCCCTCTGTTCCATCCTTATCACAGGCATATTTTGAAGAGCATTTCAAAGATGTGGAAGTGTGATAAATAGCAATGGAGAGAAGAAAAAAAAATTCAGAATTACTGTCACTTTGATACAAGCAGAACTTACAGAGTTAGTAATAGGACATTGTTCTGGAGAGAAGAGTGCTCTGAAGTAACTGCACGTGATTGTTTCCTTTAGTTCCTATTGAACAGGAGTCAGCAGCAGCACTGGAGTTTCTTTGAGAAAGGGAACTCTCATTGGAACAAATTCAGTAGTATTTAGAAGGAATAGTTGTTCTATGTGTATCTTCAGCTTGGTCTTGAGAGACCTGTTCTTTAAGAGGCTTGAGCAAGGGAGGCTTGGAAGAGGTCCCTACTGAAGAAGTTTGGTCGGAGTAGTGCTAGAATAAGCTCTTTTCCACTGAACTGCCGAATTGTACAAATAGGGGCCCTTTGTTTGCATTACAGAGATTGCTTGTTATATGATGTCATCATGAGACACTTCTGCTGAAGAAAATGTGGTTACCCATGCTCATCCAGCAATGAACTTTCTCAGAGAAGGGAGTTGGGGGTTGCGTCTTCCATCCAGGGAGACAAATTTGAAGTTCAGATGTTACTGAGCTTGTGAATTTGCCTGTGTTTCCTGTGTGATCTGGTATGTTTAAGACATCTGTTTTCATTGTTTGTTTGGCTGGTTTTGAGGGGGTTTCGAGACAGAGAGAGAACAGAGTGCATCTGTGTCAAAATGGTGAGAATTTGGCAAGTAGCTATTTCTTGAAGATTGTTGGATAGCAGAATTACTTTTGAATCACTGTTTAGTATTGCCAGAACTTTCTCTTTGTGCTATAATGCTGATTTCCAGGGTAACTGGAGCTCAGGATAGGGATGCCTTTATTTATTCAAATATGAAATACAAGTTTGTGATGGTAAATTCTTTAACGTCCGAAATGCAACTTAGTATATGACTGATGAGAATGCTCAAGCCACTAAAAGCGGAAGGAGTGGGGGTGAGAAAATGAAAAACAAGAACCCCCTGAAACCTCTGACAGAAACTTCCGAGGAGAACCAAACAAATTCAGAAACTGGAACACATGTAGATACTTTTTGGAACATGCTGTAGTATTTTGGCATACAGGATGGGAGGATTGTGCAGATAAAGATATCTTTGAGTCTGCATGTTTGCTTATTACATTTACATTTTCCTAATCATAATTTGCTAAGTCATCTAGGATTTTGTTAGCTAAATAGAAAAAATGAATAATTGTGTCTTAGAAGAATCTTAGATGCTGTTGAAATGCAAACATAATGCAGAAAATGCAGAGCTCAGTGGATCTGAAATGTGTTTTGTCTTTTTTAGATAAAATGTAGCAAATACACAGTTACTGTGGAAATAAACTCTTCTTAAGTTGTTTAATTGATATTGTGTGTCTTGACTGTTATTGGCTGGATTTTAATTATATATTATATATTATTTAATTATATATTGATTTATATAGTATATTGAGATGCTTTGAGTAGAAAATGTACTACTGAAAGTAATGGTAAATTCTATTTAAAATTAGATTTGTTGGTTTGTTTCCAAATGATCAAATAGGAGTTGTAGGCCAATTTGATGGAACATGTGTCTGTGTAACACATAGGATAGCTGTTTCTATCTAGTTGTTACTGTTAGAAAAACATTGAGGAAGTGGAGTTAACTTGAAAAACTGTCATTTGGTACCCCTCCAGTAGCAATGGGAAAAAAGATACTTCAGGCTGGATGCAGTAGAAGAAATGTTAGGATGGTAGTGCTGCTAAATAAGGAAAATGTCAATATATCTTCTTTAATGTTTATGTTTTGATATTTAGTTTTCAGATTTTTAGAAATGTTGAATGAGGCAAGCTGCGCCAGTTCAGTGGGACAGAAGGCTCTTCTTACCCTTAAATAACTGAACTAGATTTAGTGAAGAAAACTATCTCCACGATATGCCCCGAGCTGGTATTCTCCTAAGTGTGTAATGAACAGTTCAGGCTGCCAGGTTGTGACCTTGAACATACAGATCAGTTAAAAAACACAGGAAATGTGCCACACCAAGTAATTTAACACTGCACTGAGAGAATAGTTAATATTATCTGCCTTTCAGGTATACAGTCATTTATCTTCTACTTAAATCACAAATCACATTGTTTTTTTTTACCTCAGCACTTCATTTGTTTTGGTATCAGATACATATAACTGACTTGCTGATACCTGTGTTAAGCAGGAACCTGAACAAAATGCAACCCCTGTGAAGTTCTGAGGGGGAAAAAGTAAATTCACTGTATCAAATCTTGGTACCCATACTGCATTGGGGAGTAAGAACTTTCCTCTGTAAGTCTGTGTACTCTTGACTGAGGGGGAAGTTTGGTTGCTGTGCTGGTGGAGATGGAATGGTACTGAATAAAGCACAGATATGAAATGCCTGAGCTCTTCAGTGAAGGAGCAGAAAGCCAGTGGGGAGAAGACTAGCTAGTGATTCTGTTAATTACATGTAGTATAACTTAACTGCTGTAAGTCACCTTCATAGAGGTTATTAGGTGTGTTGTACAACAAACTGGAATTCTTGTGGCCATTGTATGCTGGCAGGTTGTAACTGTCTTCCTGCTTAATACTAGATGAGCTGAAGCAAAGTAAGGCAATAAAACAAATTTGCATTTGGAGGTAGTTAAATTTAGCTGCTCTGGACTGAAGTAGATGAAACCAAATCATAGCTCAGGGACACTGACAGAATGAAAACACCCTGGAATTGAAAGTTGTTTGAAGCTTGCATGTGTGAGCTGACAGCACCTTTGTTAATGACTACTTCCAAAGCTGAGGAGGTATGTTTGTAGTTGCCACAATTTATTACCAAACATCCAAGCAAACCATCTACTGTTATTAGGTAGCTCTTGCCAAATGTAGCTGAAGCATCACCTTTTGATTATTTTATTGGTTTAAAAGAAAAATTGAAAAAGTCATCCCTGTTAAACTATGTTTCTTGCTAAGTGGAGGAAAGATCTTCCAATACGTAGTAAAGCAGAGATCAAGATTTTAATAGAAAATTGTGTTCCTCTGTTTCCTCCACCCCAACCATGGCTTAGGCAGCAGTCACAACTTGGTTTACTGTTTCTGTGATGTACTGTTGCATGACATGGGAATAATAGCTACTTGGTATGTTATAAATATAGCTACTAGTGAAATAAAGGAAACAGATGACTCCGTCCCACAATGACAAGTCTCAAGAAGCTATAAACTAGAATTATCCTGAGAAGATTCTCTACAGTTGCTTAGAAAGCCTAAAATAAATACTTTCTGCATAGAATAAATTATTAGGATGCATTTGCAATAACTTTTTAACATAACAGATGGTCACAAAAGTAGGGAAACAAATTTGAGCTTTCAAAAAATACCTATTTTTTTCCTTTTTCCTCCTACATATGTGTACACATATTATTAAAAAAATACTTTGCATAATGTGCTAGAACTGAGACTGTCCTTTCATGCAACCCTACTCCTTACCAAATAACAGTGTTAATACTATCTGTATTTGGAATACTGCTATAGATCCATCCTCCCAGCATACCTCTGATGGCTATTGTTTAACGTGGGCTTTCTGTATTTTCTGTAGTACTTGACTTACCTCAGCCCTAGCAGATGTTAAGCAGTCTCTGGTTTATGCCTCATTTGAACTAAGCAAAGACTGGGACTGAAGAAGATGCAATAGCAGTGGCTTCTGGTGGCAGTACCTGGAAGGGGCTGGTGATAGAGGAGATGAAGGAGGTGGTTGTTCAGTGCAGGCATGCTTGCAGGGTCTTGTTGCCTACTGTAAGGCAGAGAACAGTGACTGCAAGTCTTAACTTTTAGGACTGTTCTCCCATTGCAAATGTCCATAGGCTATACTACCTTTCTCAGATGGATCGGGCATTTTAAGGGCCCAGGGAGCAGCTGGCAGAGAATTGAGACCAGAGGTGTGGTTGGGTAGGGTTGTGGAGTTTTTTGTTTGGTTGGGTTTTTTTATTTTTTTTTGTAACAGGAATGGAGAGTAGAAATTGCAATGTAAGCCAGGTGAGATCTTTAGGAATGTGTCTAGCAAAACCATCCTGATAGAGGATAGTCCATGCAATGCTGCAGCTTGCTTTCCTTTAAGGATAGAAGCTATGTCTTATACACAGCCTTCTTTTCTCTGTTTTATTATCCAAGATAAACCCCACAAAGGGGAAAAAATGGATTTTATGTTACATTCTTTGTATATTTGGACTAGTTACTCAAAAAATAAACAAATCTGGGGTCATGAACATAGTACACATTGGTACTCTACATAGGATGCACCTCCGCTGTTCTGGAAGTGTGCTGCCATTATCACCACTAATTCTTCCCCATGGTAGTATATGATCTAGTAGTGCTTATGCTTCATGGTGCATTGTACATGAGCTGGGAGGGAGTCATTCTGCTGCTTCTAAGGCTCTGAAGTCTTATGTTGCCCCTAATTCTCATCCTTATCTTTCTAATCCTCAGGTTTCCATGTTACAGGAGGCATGAGTGAATTTGTGCTGTTCTTGAACAGAAGGCAGGCATCTACCCCTCTTTGTCTTGCAGTTTCTGTACTTCTGTTTGTTGTCAAATAACCTTTCGTGCAGATAATTAAAAAAATCCAGGTCATCTGGAATAGCAGCAGTACTTCTTGGTTGGAGATTTCAAGGTAATTGAAGTTTCATGAGGCTTTCACAGCCTAAAACATTGATTAAAATTGATTCTGATTTGCCTTTAGTCTTTCCAGCTATTAGTGACTCTCTTTGTGCACCTTCATATCCATTATTTCAAATGAATTCATCGATAGTGTGTCTGTGCACTTACTGTACTAGCATGAAGCAACTTCTGAACTAGTTTTCAGGTTCTCTTACTGCCTAATATTGCAGCACATTGGAGGCAAAGTAGTTTCTGCACAGAGCTGAAAGAAGACTGAATTAATTAGGTGTTTGAGGCCTTTTAACATGTGACTCAGACCTAACCCTTTGCTATAAATTATACTGCAGTAAGTGTTAATGGAGGATGTTGTATTAAAAATACTGTGTTATATTGCTTCAGCTCACTTGGCAGCAATATGCAAAGTTCTGTAGTTTTCACTGTGCAAGTATTCCAAGATAAAGATAACCTAAGGAGAAAATAAAAGAGCTTCTGAAATGCTCTGGTTTTAGGGTTCTGTAAAATAACCTGGATCGTTTTTCAGGTAGAGTGTCTCATACTCTTTTAAAAGTACAAACTCCTGCCCTATTACTGTCTTAACTTCTTTTTTTTTTTTTTGTAAAGGAATATACTTTCTACTATTTAGCATCTGACATAAATACTCACACCTCTCCGCTGTGAGGTAAACACTCTGCAAACTGGCAAATGAGTATTAAAAGGTGAGATACAATCTTCAAACTAGTGCCTAATCCTTTTGTCGCCAACAGGTAATCCCGACAGAAGGTAGTCATAGCTGGATGGAGAATGCCTGAGCCAATTGATAACTCTAGTCTTTGTATGGAAATGTTAGTCCTTGAATTAACAAGCCCAGGCATGTCCAGGGACAAGCTAATGGGCTCCCTGGAGTTGCCTGGGAAGAGCTTTTGAAACTCCAGTGAGGGACTGGCACCGAGGATGCAGTGCTTTCACAGATACTTTTGCAAGCCATGAAGCCAGAAATCCCTACTCATCTCTGTTGCATATTTCTGTCTCTGTGCCCAAATGACCTTCTGCTATCTTCTAGCTGTGTTAATGTGACGCTTCAGTGGGGAAGCCATAAAACAGGTCAGCTGAAATGCTATCTATGTTAAAAATGCCAGCACCCTTGACATATGACCTCTGAAACTTACTACTTCTTCTCTTCTCCTCTCCCAAAATGTTTATTCTCATTATTTGGTGTTTTTTACTTTGGATTGGTTTCCTCAACAGTTTCAGTATAGCCTGCTTCGAGGATGGGGTGCATGGGTGAGGAAAGTAGGAGGCTTTTAAATCAGTTTACACCAGGGATCGTAAAGTGGAATTTGCACCCTTAGGACCATCCAGGCCCTAGGTAGTAACTTCATTCATCTGTGAGCTGGCCATGTGTTTGAAATAATAGGTTGTTGGTAGATTGTTTTCTCCCTAAGGAGAGATTCACAGAAGGAAGGGGCCAGGTGTGGCATGCCTCATCTTTGTTTTGAACACAGGGCTTAAGATTTAAATGTGTCAGTGGAGATGTGGTCACTCTGAACTGAGGAAATTGCTGCCATATGTGGGAAAATACGTAGGAGCATGTGGGGCTTTCCTACCCTCACTCAACCTGACAGGGTCCTGGTGAATGTCAGACTTTGGAAAGAAATTAGTTCAGATGAGAAGAATGCTTTTACTTAATCCTTGCTGGTCTTGCTGCTGAGAATCTTAACTTGTAAAAACGTAACTTAACTAAGTTTTTAAATTACAGCTTACACCATTCTGCATGCTCTGCTGTTTCCTGCCTCCTTCCATACAGTGTCTAAAAGCTTAAATAGACCCAGACTCTCCACAGCCTGGGGCAGCTCTGAGGAAACCTGCAGGAGTGGCTGGGTGCCTCAGGTGCAAGTTTTAGAGGCTCTCACTGCTGCCTGGCAGCCACCCAAGTCTTGAGAAAGAGCACAGGACAATGGGCTCAAGTTTGGGAGTGCGCTGAAGAACTGCAAAGGGGAAATCATCCTGTAAATGAGTGATGGTAAACCTTTCCCCACCTCTCGCATCAGGTTTATCTTCAGGGAGAATTACAGGCCCTTATTGTGTCGTGTCAGGTCAAATGACAGGTGCCAACAGCTTGTGATTATCGGCCTAGATTTAACCTAGTTCTGGTGAGGCTAGAAGGTATTTGAGCTGGGTCAGACATAGGTCAGTGGGTGGCAAAGCAGTGGCTGTATAGAGGACTATGTGTAGTGACTGTGCTTACACTTGCACTGTGGCTTACGCGAGCCTGGTGATGATGATGAGTGTGGTTCAAGTGAGCATATGGATGTGGCTTGAGCAGGCAAAGAGTTATAAACCAGAATTGTGCAGGGTGCTTCTATACACAGGGAATTATTTAATAGGGCAGATCAAACAGACAGCCCTATCAGTAATATACCTTCGTATATGTTCAGACTAGCCAAAGTGTTGGCCTTTTTTACCCCACTCTCTCTCTCTGCCCCTGTTTTTTTCTGTAGTAGATTTTTCCCCTTTGTGGATCACTTGGTATTGTAGCCAGCCCAGTCAATAAGTTTCACTCACTAGTAAGACCTGCTTGTGTGCAGAGCAAACAGTACTGTTCAAACAGTTTCCTAATCAAAACAGTTGTACTGCTGTGTTAACCCTCTTGGACCTGGAGGCATGTACCATTGCCTCCACACACTTGTGCTCCAATTATGTACTGACTGTGCGGTCAGACCCACCTGGGTTATCTTGCCATTCTTGACACAGAGAGCAGCGGAACTCCCTACTGAAAGAGGGCACAGTGGTAATGCCATTTATACTACATACAGGTGCAGATGTTTGTAAAATTGTCCTTGAGTTTTCTGCAAGGACGTTCCGTGCATGGGAGGTGTCTGTGAATGAGACTGATAACAGGCAGCAGTCTCTGAGAAGTGCATGCTATGCTGCTGCGATCAGGTGGAGGATTTCTGCAAGAGATTAAAGGGTACACAGAGGATTGCAAACAGTGAAAGTAAACAATTTCAAGTGAGGTCTAAAGCAATTATTGGAAGATGATGCATTTAAATTTATTCCTTTCTCAAAATGTTTTAGAGAAACGAGGTTGCCCGCAAACTGCCGTTGCTGAAGAATAAAAGCTTAGAAAATACACAGCCTTCATCACATAGATTCTTGGTGGCGTTAACTCCTCTGTTAGTGCAGTGCAGATGTCTTATTTTCCCTTTCTGCTGTATTATTTTGTAGGTTTGTGTAATTTAATTATTGCTTTTCTAAGAAGTTTCAAGTCACTTGCTCTGCGTATCCAATAAAGAGACTGGTGATGAATCTGCCTAGTTAATCTCTAGTTTAATGTTTGTCAGGAGATGGATCTGGTAATCTCTAAAGACAAGCAGGGGGAGGAGAGTGCTGAAGGCACAATGAGCAAGACTTGGGAATAATGGGTCAGCAGCTCTGGGGAAGCTAGAGCAGTAACCCTGGTGGATACTGTGGAAGGATGGCAGAGTAGTTTAGAAGCTAGGACTGGACATCTGGAAACTGTCACCAGAAAGCAGCCCGAGGGTGACAGAAGAATGCAGCAGCAGCTGCAGCAGGGTACTCAGAGCAGCCCAGCAAACAGGAGGGCTGGGTGGAGCCATCCAATAACCGCTAAAGAAAAAGGCAAAAATTTGGGGGAACACTGGCGTGTAATAACTTACTGCTGGGACTTTAGTAAGCTTTTAGATTTCAGAAGGGAGAATGCTTTGTGTTTGCCATTTTCGTAGCCTCCCATCGTGTGGATTTTTTTTTTTTTTGTAAATGTGTTCCATTAGCATTCTTTGAGGTATTGTATTACTGACCCCTGACCAAACTGCATGGGTTTGGGAAACCTTGGAATTTTCTCTCCCTCTAAGACTGCATCCATTAGTATATTTTATCTATCAAATTTGGTTAAAGAAGATCTGTGTGTCTGTAGCAAAGCAGTGGTTGCAAACTGTACTTAAGCAACTCACTCCAGCAGAGAAAGTCTTCTACCAGACCACATTGCCAAAAAACCAGCTTCCTTGAGCCTTGTGAATGCCTCTGACTGTCCTGGATTCTTTCATTTTGAATATGCTGCTTCACTCAGTGCCTGAGGAACCACCCAGCCCAACGTTTTTTTCTGAGGATCGCTGCTTCTCAGGCATGCCATGCTTTGGTTTGTATATACAAAGAAAGATGTTTGGACGAAGTTTCATTGCCACTCAAGAGAGTTCTTTATATAATGCCTGAGAGACACTGAGCAAGATAGATGTTTCAGCTTTATATGTACATTAGCCCTGTTTCAGCTTTACATGTATATTATACCTTAGTACTCATGTACATTAGTTCACAGCATGGAACTGGTTGTTGTTGCCATAATTACTAGAACAGCTAATTTGGTAGGGGTTGGAGGGGGAAAAGCTCTACCTTGGTTGTTGGGTTTTGGTTTGGTTTTGTTTTTTTTCCCTCTGAAGAGTCAGAGTACTTGGGTGGCTCTGGATTGCACGGTGCAAACTGCAGTATTTGAAGGAGGGACACTGGTCAACAGGGCCTCAAACTTGACATCTTTAGTTGCTGCCTTTCTCCAAAACTACATAGTGAAAAGCCTCATTCTAAAACATTGGTAGCAATAACCCCATGCATGGAACTTTTTTAGGATTGTTAAAGACATCTGCATCAAAAATCTATCTCCAACATTTTTTGAACTTTTCCTCCCACAAGTTTAATTGCCATGTCAAAGAAGTAATACTGATATTTTTACTGTAAGCATACTTACAAGCTTTTCCACAGAGCCCAGTGCTTCAGTCTGTTAGGTGAGTATGACGTTAGGAATTTTAAAGGCTTTCACAATATGAAGTGGAAAAAGCTGCTCATCAGAAATAATTATGTATTTTATAAAGAAGTATGCCCTGAAGAAATCTTTCCTTGCTCTGAAACCTTTCTTGAATAGGACAGTCCTTAAATCATTGTTTTAAAACTTGTTTTTGATGGAAAGGTATTTTGGGGGAGCTATAGCATGTCTTAAACTGTGCTTCTGGTTTGTTTCATTTCTAGGAAAAGTAGCTATACAGAAAGAAGATCTGCAGAAGTATCATAACAGAGACACCTGGTTTCAACTCCAGCATGTTGATGCTGATTCAGAAGTACAGGTGAGATTATCTTGGCAAAGGAGTATTTGTGACAGGGTCATGGCAGTTTTATGGGTTCCATGGCTCTAGGACAGATGTGGTGCTTCCCTACAGAAAGGAAGCATTGATCATTAGTATGGTTTAGGTTTCAGTGATGTTTGCAGCTTGTGTGTGTGTAGGGTGAATTACGAGTATCCATAAATGAATGGGGCCAGGATTCTGCCTACAGAAATAATTAAACTATGTGAACTGTCAGGGTCACTGATACAAGGAGAGGGGTGTGGTTATCTCAAGTATCAAGTAACTTCAGAACCCTATAAATAACTGTTGATTCCTCAGGGAGTGCAGCCAGCTTGAAAATAGCATCTGCAGGTACTGTTGTAAATAATTATGTAGGCAGGTTGTCACAGGAATGGCAACAAGCACACCTCAGATGAAAAAAACAGCCCTTGCCAGTTTTCTAGGCCCTGCTCCAAACTATGGAAATGCTGGTAATTGTATCATTTAAGCTCCATTTAGGGTTTGGTACTTTGCAGATTTTGGTACACAGCGAGACTCCTCTTTTTTTGTATGTACCCTCTTTTGAAGCAGATTCCATTTTCTATTACAGTATTACGAGTTGTGAAAACAGTCCTTATAACAAAGCAAGAAATTAAAATGAGGCAGGTGTATATAAAGTCTGTGTAAATCAGTTACTTCTTTTTCTTTTTTTTCTCTTAAGTATATATTACAGGTCACTTTTGAAAAACAGTATTTGCTTAGGAGGTCACAGACATGAATGCCTGACCTGTTCAATAGTCTCAAATAAATGCAAGGGGAAATGCTGCTTAGATACTGCTTTGTGGTAGGGTTGGGTGTAATGTCTTGGCTTTTCAGTCTGCATGCAAATCTGCACATACCAGGTCAGAAAACGACACTTACAATGTATACTCATTCCAGCATGTAGTGTGGTTGTGTATAGTGAAGCATACGTGAAAATACATTCAAGGTTTGGTTTTCTGTTTATTTAGAGAGAGGAATAATACATGGTTGTGCATGTGAGGCAAAGAAAGCCTCATGACAGCCTCTTCAGTCAGTAACATTCTCTTGTAAAATATTGATCCTCTTTAATGCCATGTTTCAATGCCAATGGTGATGGAAAGGCTTTTAACAGCCTTTTAACTTTGATGTCTTTTTTGTTTATCCTGGTCTCCCTTTCTTCTTACCCCAAAGCCTCTTATGACAGTGACTTTAAACATTAGATTTACTGTTTATTTCCTGCAGGATACAAAAACTTTCCCTTTGTAATTTATCATTTGAAGAAGGCCAATATTTGGATAAGCTTTTGCATTGCTTATTTTGTTACAATATTTACACGGAGTGAGTTTATGGAAGCTTTTTAGACCAGGGTGCTTTCTAGGACAGCACTGGTAATGTAAGCTGTGAACTCATACCAAAGGTTTGCAGGCAGCTCTAGCTTTTGGAGAGATGGGGAGCACAATGTTTGCTGGAAAGCATGTTCTCTGTTTGCAATTGTTTGTATAGTTTATCACTTCCGCTGTTTGTATTTTTACAAGAGCCCAACTGTTAAAAGCTGTTTCTGGACTCTATGATAAGCATTTATTACAACTAGTGTAAATGTGAACAGCACTCAGATTTTATCCATTTACTTAGATGGTCCACAGCCTTTATGTTAAGGAGTCTGCAAGAGGGCTTTGTTTCCCGTAATAGCCGGAGCAGATTTGTAAATATTTGTACAAATTCTTAGGCAAGTGAAGACAGCCAAATGAAGTAATTTTGTGTTTGCATCTTTTTACATTTGTGGTATCTCGTTTGTATATTTTTCTAAACACTTTTTGATTTATAGGAGAAAAAAAGAATATAGATGTTAATGATAAGAATTTATGCAGTTAACTTAATTTTTCAGAAAATAATTTAAGGGATTTTAAGTAGTTAACATTTGCAGTGGATCATGCAAATACTAGTAGTCAAAAAGCAATTTTTATGTGCCAAGTATCAGTTTTATCATTTTAGTATTTTTCCCCATTGGCCACATAACCTAGTGGATTAAACATGGAGCCATGTGCCAGGCTCATCCTGCATCTTCTGGTTTTGTTGGCAAGTGGTCTTAATGCTATTTTGCATGTTGTAGAACACTTAATGGTAATTTAGTTATGCATCACAGCACTGTATTGAGGTAAGCTACTGTCACTCCCACACTTCGAATACAGTGAGAATGAGTGTCAGAAAGAATGTGACTTGCTTGAGGTCATACAAGTCAGTGAGGAATGGTTAAAAAAACCCACCCACCCCACTAACAAACAAACAAACATCGAAGAGACCAGTTTTCTATTCTTTCTAATTCATTAGGCCACAGTGTGAAAGAAAATGGGTGATAGTAATAAGCCTGTATACGACTTTACTGTGTGCAAAGCCTGAAATTATCCAGGTTTTAAGCAAACAAGTTGGCACAGTCAGAAACTGAAAACCAGCTTAATATCAGTGGATTATTGAAATAATAGTGATCTTGGGTACTGTGGTTCTCAGATGCCATGTTCTAGGAAACGTTTGGCTTCATTTTTCAGAACAGAAGGACTGATTTGAAATTATGGATAATTGCATTTGCGATGTAAGAACTGGTGTTTTGAGCTGTCTATTTGAGGTTTAATGAGTAGAATTAAAAATTTTATTCTAGATGTGGTTTGGACCTCACTTGTATGAGTTCCAGAAATGGTACAGATTTTCAAACAGCAGTGCTGTTAGTTCTGTCTTCATACATAGGGAGGGAATAGTGTGTGTAGAGATTACTCTCTTCTCTCTCTCTCTCTCTTTTTTTTTTTATTTAGTGCAAAATAATACAACAAACAACTAAAACTCTAGTTTTAATTGATTTTGAGTGGATTTCTTAATATTTTTATGCAGTTTTCTCAAATATTATTCAGAAGCTAATACTGTTTTCTGATGCTGTACAAAATGTGTAAGCCTATATTTTTTTAAAAAAAATAATCAAAATGTAAGTGGTAATAATGTATAATTCCATCAGAAATAGTTGCCAAGGTGTTTAGCTTGAGGCTTTGCGTTCAGCTTTATGGTGTTCCAATGTTGCTAATTCTTACTGTCGTATGAAGATGTTTTGTATTGTCAGGAGTGCAAGGTGAGCTTATGACTTGGTAAACCTTATTGCAGACAAGAATATTACTAACATCAGGACTATGTTAATTGTCAGCCTGCACAGATATGAACAGTATTGTCAGATGCTTTTATGCCACATCTTTTTATTGCTTGACAGTAAGATGTACGGGAGTCCAGCATGATTGCTCATCTTCAAGAAAAAATGAGGACATTGTGCAGGCTAAGAGGCCTGAGCTGTTACCACCGCTGATGCTGTTCAGTGTGGTGCACATGAAGTACTTCAGGTGCTGCACCAGCTGCTCAGCACACAGAGGCAGATTGGGCATTACCCACCCACATGCCCTTTGTAGCTTTGGTTCATCATTTGGTCTAATAAACTCCTTTGTTGAGTTAATCAGTGTAATCATGTGCACCTGAATTTCCTTCCCTTCGTCTGAGTGGGTAGGTAACAGTAGCCATCAGAATGCAGTGCTGTGTCATGCAGCAGTGGACTGTATTATGTTGGACTTTTATTCTGTTGGTACATAAATGCCTCCACATCTTTACTGGATGGTTTTGGTCTTGTTAGTTTGAAAATAACATACTGCATAGTCTGCTGTAGTCCTGTCAGTGTATACCATGAATGCTGTTTAGATACAGCCTGGGTGATGAAACAGCAGTTGTGCTGTAAATGGTTAAGTCTGAGCTGCTCTGTGGAGAACAAATTGTGAAATTCCAGCAAAATTATATTTGTGTTCAGCATGCAAATACGAAGTGACATGTTTTCTGAGTATTTCCTTTTAAAATATATTAAAACACGTGAAATGTGATCAGGAAGTTTTGTTATACAGAGTGCAGAATAAAACTTGATAGCGACCATTAAATGTATAATTCATGGCTTAACTTTCCAGACTGGAAAGCTTGTTCTGAAAGTATAAAGCTGTAATCAGGTGGATTTGTGCAGATTTGGTTGAAGGAATTTTAAGTTCCCATCTTCTGTGTACTCCTCAGTGGGACATTACCATGGTCAGAGCTAAATACCCAGTGTCTGACAGTACAAGTGCCCAAACACTTCAGTGGGAAGTAAAACAGGAACTGAGCCATTACTGAAAATTCTTTAACTTTTGCACTGAAATAGACTGTGAACAATCAGGCATCCTTAATGGAAGACACAACTTTCTAAGTCATTGAGAGGATGATGTTGCACAGTTTCCATGGGGTGTGTATCTTTTCTACTGGTTTGTCTTTCAGGGCCTGCTGTATTCTCATGCTCATGCTTTTTGAGGATTGGAAACAAAAATTGCCATGCTATTGTGTGTGCCTGTCTCTTGATCCATGAATGTCTGCCTTCACATGCAGAAGTTTACCCAACAGTAACTGATTCAGATATTTGCCTGGGGCTGTAGATGACAGATGCCCTCAGTGGTCAATGTGTTCTCAGCGGAATTTAAGCCCAACTGCACAGGCAATCTTCAAAAGGCCTTTCCTGTTTTTGAGTAGTTTTCCTTTTTCTTTTTTTTTTTTTTTTTTTTTAAAGTAGCTTCAGCCCTGCGTAGTTCAAGTCTGGGAAGTCTGAGCTTTGCAACCCAAATACCCTTTCTGTGTGTGTAATTGCTGAAGGGTTAAAGGTGCAGAAACATTCTGATTAATATCAAAATACACCAGCATTCTCCAAACCATGTACTCTATATATGCCAAAATAGGGGAGGCATGGAAGGAGAGTTAGATCATACTGACATATTTTCCTGAGCAGGCTCTTGCTTTAAAAGTTCCCCTTTTCAAGTGTGCTTTGTGTTACTTCCTCCACAGCACTGACAAATGTGAAATGGTCCTGTTCTCTTACAGCTGGGTTCTCAATATTAAATTACTTTTCCAAAGCCAGTCATGCTCTTAAGTAAAACTCATTGCTGGGGGTGAAAAAAATCTGACATAAAAACTTGAAAATTGCTCATTTTCCCTTTCTTCTCAGAAGAACTTTTATGTGTCTGAAACATACCTATTTGTCTATCAACTGTAAAAAAATATATTTTAAAATAATATAATTAAAAAAAGGTATGTTAAGGGCAGATAACCAACACTAAGGAGAAGCAAATTGTCTCACATTTTAACCTTCTGTACTCAAAGCTTTGTGCAAGGGATTTACTAATGTTACGAAGTACTTTCTTCAGACACCAAAAGCCCTTCCTCCTCCTTCCACCACATTAGCATTTTGCCTACACAGGCCTTTGAGTATTGGTGATTAAACATGCCTGCTCTTGAGTATGGACTGATATGAGCGTCAGGTATGGACTATATATCATTAGTGGAAAACATTACTTACAGGTGTCATTGGAGAGTAAACCTAAAATCCTTTTGTCAGGCTGGAAATTACTACTGGCTCTGAAATGCTGCCTGTATGTTAGCTAGGAGAATATATCCAGGGCATTCTGTGCTGCTCAGAAGAACCTCTCCTCCTTTGTCAGCATCTTCCCATTGAATGCAGAATCATTATCCCAAGCTTCAGGCTTTATGAATGAAATCCTGGTCTTGCCAGGGTGGGAGTTTTGCCATGTCTTCAGCAGAGCCAAGGTTTCACCACAAGCCTTTGAATTAGCTCTTCTCCATTCAGCCCTCTGTGACAGTTAGAGGAGTTTATCCCAGATCTGCAGAGGAAGCTAGAAGTTTGTTATTTACTTTCACCCTACCTTCATAATATTGTGGAAGCTGCCACGATCTCCCCCATGTCTGCCTTCTTCCTGTTCTGTATAAATCAATGCTTATTATATATGTAGAGCAAAACATGTTGAACTGGGATGGTTCTGATGCTAATTGTTACTTTTCTTAATATGGATTTGAAGATACTGAGCTAATTGTCTTTAGGAGCAACCGTATAGGGCTGTTTCACTCCAGAGACAGACAGAATTATATAGCCTGTTAAACAGTTAAGAGCATTGCATGCTGACTGTCCATCACTGACTTTAACTATCTTTGTGTAGGGGTCTAAATGCTTTAGCATAAAGATGAGTCACTGATGCATCTTGAATAACCTACTGTAAGCATGGGTATATGCAAATTGTAAAAAGAAGAAGCTGCTTCCAGGTTTGGTATCACTTTTCCACCACACACAGGAAATAAATGGGTGTTACCCTCAATTTTATGAACAGTGGTGTTTACATTTCTCTCTTCTAGTTGTTTTGAGAAGAGATGACATCTCTATTTTGATAGGGTGAGAAGATTCTCAAGGCTACATGCCTATGAACAAAATTATTTCAGACAACTGAATCATGCTTCAACAGTGGTAAATAATGTTTGTGATAACCAAAAAGACCAGATCCTGCTTTGTGGCAAGACTTCCTCGCTATGTGAATACTATGCAGTATTTGGACTTAGCAGCACAAAGGGGCAAGACAGGCAAAGACAGTTTGTCTGGTTTTAGTCTGTTACTTTTAAAAAGCTAGTCTGTAACATGGCATGTGGTAAGGAGCACCTACTACTGAATAATAAATTTACATTATTTCAAAATTACATACATTAATTCTGTATCTGCAGGGCACAATTTGTCTGGGAAGTGAAAGCCAGGTGGATTTCATTTACAACATCTACATAGTGAAAGGCTTCAAAGTGTTTGAGAGGAAAACATGACTAATTATAAGGATTTGGACCATATGGAGGTAGTCTTCCTTTAGAAAAATTTGAAGATGTTTGCCAGTTACTGAGAAGTTCTGATACGCTTGCACTTACGGAGACCAAGCAGTCATCAGTTCTGTGTTGCCTAGCATTTATGAATCCACGCAGCGTTCATTAGAGCTGTTGCACTTTCCTCAGCGATAGACTGGGTTTGGTTGCAGATTCTTGTGTGCCTCACTGTGATTCAACAACGCAGGCTGTGATCTGGAGTATGATCCCCAGACCTTTCCCAGCCGCTTGCTGCCCTCAGCTAAAGGAAGGAGCAGCTGTTAAAGCAGCAAATGCAGACAGCAAATCAACTCTTCCTCCTGCTCTTGAACCTGTTGTTAAGCTGTGACCTTATGTTGGGCTGCTGCTAATACTGCAGGGCTGGATTTACCTAAAGTGGTAGCTGCACCCTTGGTCTTTACTCTCCCACTCCCTCTTAGACAACATTTGTAGTGAGCCTTCAGAGGCAGGGTCAGTTTTATTGCTTACTTTTAAGCTCTACTAGTGCCAGAAAGTGACATCTCAGAAAGTTGTCTAAGAAGGTTTCAAAGTAGATAAGATCTGTCTAATAACATTTGCTATATTCTGAAATACGATTTGAAAAGACAGAGAGAGCAACAGCACAGGTTATTCCATAGTTTGGAATGGTCTGTGTGCAGGGCAGAGGCCTTCCAGTGCTGCATTCTTCAGACAGCTTGCAGCAGGGGAATGTAAACCAACACACCAGAGGTATCACAGTCCTAAATTTGAGATTCCAAAACAGTGAGGTGCTGGCATTAGTCACGGCCTGTGGTTCATGTCACCTGCTTAGCCTAGTAGTCTCCTACAGCCTGTCCCTGTTACATCTCTTCCCCCCTTCATCTCCAGGAGCTGGAATGAAACTGCCTAGTCACTCTGTGCCAGCAGGAGGAAGAGTAAAGAGCTGAAGGTGGGTCCCAGTCCCTCTTTCCATACCCCTGGGCAAAGTTGAGCTGAGCTGCAGAGCTGACGAGGTTGGGGAACTGTGCTGGCATAAGGGTCTCCAATGTGGGATAAATGTTTGGAAAACTTCCATGCAAACATACTCGCACCTTGGAGGGGAAAGTCCCTAGCAAAATTAGGTAGGCTACTGAGAACTAGAATGGTGGGTTATCACAAACTTCTTGTCCAGCAGGTTTAATAGCAAACAAATACCTTTTTTAGGAGTTCTTGTGATATCAGCTATTGTTCTTCTGTAGAAGAGACAGTTATAGTGCTGTGTGAGCCCTGTGTATGAAGCTAATTGGCTTGATACTTAATACTCAAGCAAGTGGATTGTGTATTTTCTGGTTTTGTTTAAAATTAACAGTGAAGTCTTGTTCTTTTCCTTTCATGTTTTTAAAAAGGGAAAGATTTCTAAAAACTGTTCCTGAGTATCAAAAAGGATGGAGATCTGGTTGATAGTTCCTTAAGGATGTGATTTAAAAGATTTGGGTAGATTTGGCTCCTGCCTTTTGAACTTAGGCTCACTGTCAGTCTTTTGTGCATTTATTAGAGCCTCAGATATAGAGCACAGAGGTTCCTAGTGTTTGTCTGTTTTTTTTCATAAATCATTCCCTGAAAAAAACAGATCACATCTGTTTTGAGTTAGATCAGATGTTGTATCTGGATCATGTGGTGTGTGTCAGATTCCAGGTCAAAATGTGTGCACATAACTGCACTCAGAAGTGGCTCCCAGTGGCTTCCTGGTAACTTTGCAAACACTGCCTCTGTGCCTCTGAGGGCCACCACTTGTTCAAGGTGCTAAAAGTGCTTCATGCCAGGATGGGAGAACTTCATCTTAAGAATAGCTTTAGGATAATCTATGGTCATGTGTTTTCTTTTCTCCTTCAACTTAATGTATTTAAAGTAAAGGGCAAATTTGCAACTCCTGGAAACATGATATAGATAGGTAGCACTTGTATACTTGCTTTACAACTGTTTTCTGGTATTTCAATGCACAGTAACTCTCAGTTGCATTCCAAGGAGAAATGAGGTCGTTGGAGACAGGCTTTTCCTGTGCCTATAAAAACAGGACTTTGAGTCTACTTTTTCTTTTCTTTGCAAGCTTATGACCAGTTTTAGTTTGTTTTTCAGATAACTGTGTGTAAAGTTCTCCCTGATACCCATTAGCCTTACGAGAAAGTTAACAAAGACTGGAACTTGTTTCTGTTATTTTTCAGTAAAGGGGATATTTAACAAGCATAGTGTAAATTTATTTTTCCTCAGTAAGGTCCTTTAAGTTTTGTTTGTTACTGATTTCCTTTCAAATACTGTCTTACTTCCCTACAAGAAAGCCAGTTTTCTGATGAATTTAAACAATAACTGAAAAATGGGAGCCAGCTGGCCCCATTATGTGATATTAGATGTGATTAGGAAGGACGTACAACCTATGAACCCCCCATCCATATCAGCCAGAGTTTATGAAAAAGGAAGTGTTCATCAGTTGAGTTGGCACTGCTTCAGCTTGTTCCTTGAAAAAGTCCTACCATTCCAAATGTGAAGATGCTAATGAGCATAGCTGCTTCTAGGAACATCCTGAAATGTTTTTTTTTAATGGAAATGTTTTTAGTAATTAATGTATTCTACTTCAAAATTGTCAAACCTCCAGCTTCTTCTCTAAGTATTTTTGCTGTGCTGAAGGGAAAAAAAGGCTTTATGGCCTGGGACTGATCCTAGACTCTATCCCTGGCTCCACAACAGGGATTCTGTCTGAACGGGACCAAGCCACGGTGTTTCAGCTATAAACCAGGGACAAAATACTTGTTATCTTGCTGCATTATATGATCTTTGCTCCTTGTATGTGCTATCAGTAACTGTGCACACCTAGAACAATTGAAGGCTATTGTTATCATCACAGTAGTTGTTTTAATAATAAGAATATTAATTTCTTTCATATAAACTATCAGTAAATAAAGGTATTGGCAACTCTTTGTTTCTGTGGTACATCTAATCCAGTATAGGTTGATCTTCTGTTGATTAAATTAACTGCTGATTTTATAATACTGATTTATTGCATAATTTTCTGTCTTCCTGTTGAAATTTGGAGTATCAGGTGTTTTTTAAACCTAACTAATGCCATTGCTCAGGATTGCATTTATTCAGATGTACCCTTATGTTTTGCTTAATGTTATAATTAATTGGGGAAAAAGCATTCTGTTCATGTAAAAGTTATATTTTCTGTGAATTAAGCCTGCAAGTATGTTACTGGATTTATTTAGTATTTATTATTTATTTACTGGATTTATTAGTATTTAATGTATTTATGTATTTGAGTTTTAAACTGGAAGGAGTTGTTCTCGGAATAATTGTAGAGCTGCCAGTCCCAGTGATCCCATGACCTGTGTTCTGCTGTCCAAAGCTTTGAGTCACTTTTTGAGCAGCTGACCATTTTCAAAGTCCTCACAAGAGAAAAATGAGAGCTGCAAGAAAAAATGGCTCTCAGTTCAAAAGAGGCAGCACTATGGTTTTGTGTTTAATGTTGCTGGGAAAATGTGCGAAGTACTGCTGACTCAAAAAGGTTTTTGGCAGCTTAATCTCTAAAATAGGGAGCTTCCATCTTACTCTGTCTGTGTGAGATCAAGCAAATGGTCACTGTAAGTATGTTTGCATTCAGGTTCACCTAAGTGCATTTAAGCGTTCTTTCTTCCTGAGAGAGGTCAGTCTTGCTCTTGTTTCGGATCAGCAGAAATATTTCTATAAAAACAGTTATCTTACCTTCTTGGTATTTTTCTACAAAGGGATGTTTTCTCTAGAGTTTCTAAATCTCTGTCCCTGTCTCTGTGATTTCTTCCAAAACTTGCGTTACTGTTGATTTCTCTAGTAAAGGCAGTAGGCAGGATATCAACAAAGATGGCAGCAGTGCTCTTTACAGGTTCATAATATAAATTTGTGGTACCATATGTGACCAGTGGAAGAGAGAACAGTGAAGAGCAGGAGAGACACAGTAAAACTAAAGCAAGAAAACTGCCCTGCTTAACCAGAATTCTTAGGTTGTTGCGTGCCTAGCCCTTGCTATGTGTAGTTACGATGGGCACTGCAGTGGTACTGAGTGTTAAAAGGTGGGTCTAGAAGTGTCCTAACACATTTGTGCAGAGAAATCCTCCTCTTATTCATGAGGACAGGCTTCAGTTTGGAAGAAAATGGCAGATGTTGACATTTGCGCATACTGAGAGGGTGAAGGAGGGTACGTGTCTTGCTGAAGCAGACATGAAGAATGAGGAGTTTGACAGGCAAATACAACATGTGTGGGTTTTGCACTGTTGTTTGCTTTTATTATTTTGTTTAAAAAGATGGCTTCTGCCAGATGTCTTTTGCATCATTTCAGACTCGCACATGTTTGGGTCCTTCCCTGTTCAAAATGCCAGTGAGCTGCTGTGATACCTCTGCAATATGGACTTCTATACAGCTTGGAGAAGCCTTCTTTGATTTCTGGGTGAACACCTGTTATCAACTGCCACATGCACTTGAAAGGCTTGTGTTCCGGCCCTCGGTCAGGAAAAACTACTACTGAGTCAGAATACTGAAGGTGTAAGTAGGTAATAGAGATTTCAGGAGTGAAAGCACGAAGTGCAGGGAAGTGTGAAGCGTACATTCGAGATAGTGCAGAAAGAATGGTACTGAGAAAGGGATATACCAGGGAAGGGAGAAATGACTGCAGCAGTAAGAAACAGAATCTCTCATAGTCTTCTTTAGGACAAATATTCAGGTACTAAGTTTGGAGTTTGTTTATATGCTAAATCTAAGAGGACCAGGGAATGACCTTGAACTGAACTTCTGTGTGTCCATGCTACTTAGTTGTTACTGCACTCCCTGCTCTGCTTTGGACTGTTTTCACCAGCTTTTGTCCAGACAAATCTGCTGTAGAGGAACTAGATCTTGCGGCATGGATGCAGCTTGAGGCCAGGGTTTGATCCTCAGTCTCCTTTGTTATGCAGCATTAACATCATCATAGAACAGGAGGTTGCTGTAACTAGTCAGAAGAGGTGGGGAAGTCTCTGGCAGGAGTTTTGGTCATGTGCAAAAAAAGGAAAGGTTGCATCTGGAAGATGCTATGAAAGGGGTGGCAACAAACTTGTATGGATTGAGGTAGATCTGAGTCAAAGATGACACCCACATTAGAGCTTTGACTAACTAGCAGGGTGGATCTTAGCATCCTTTGTTAAAAAGGATGGAGGGGAGGTGGCTATGAAGGTGAATAGCTCGATTTTGGCCATGATGATTTGCAGAAGATGATTGGGCAGTGCTGGCATGTCAGAATAGGTCAATAACAAAATGTATTTTGCATTTATTATATATATACTGTAAGGTGCTGAGTTTTTGCCAGTGGGAGTGGATGCTCATGTTTCAAAATATAATAGAGTTAATAGAGGATTGCTCTATTATTTATATATTATTTATATAAAAGAGTATTTTCTTGGCTTATTCGAGCATAACATCTTGGCCTGAGTCATAAGAAGTTAACGCGAAAGGTAAAGAGTCAAATACTGTGTAGTAGTAGATGGTATGAATGCTAGTGATTTGGTTGAACTTTTTTTTAGTTGCCCAATGTGGTTTTACTGATACTTGTCTCATTTTATTTTATAATTTTTATTTTTCTAATGTTTAAAACATGTAGGTGTTCATTTATAACACACTGCTGTGATATCTTTTCAGTGACTGTGTTGCAGATCTTTGCTTAATATTTAAAATGCTAAATATAGGTAAAGCTCCAATGCAATATTTTTGTGTCAGACCACAGACACTCCATATCCCTTAATTAGTAAAACATACATAGATAAGATAACGATGGGAATTATGCACTGGAAGTTAGTGTAATGGCTACTAATCTGGATTCTCTGGCAGTTGAAATACCTTAGCTATACAGCTATTACTTAATCTTTAAACACCTCCTGGAATTACTTGCATTAACTGACTTGCTTTGTTTTAAGTTGGAATGGTGTGGCTGGCTATACATAAAACTAACTTTTCATATGGTGTCTTTGGTGTGTTTCAGGGAAAGGTCCATCTCGAGCTGAGACTGAGTGAAGTCATAACAGACACTGGTGTCGTCTGCCATAAGCTTGCAACACGGTAGGATTTGAAATGTAATTGCAGAGTTATGAGAAAAACACTGATTACAGATAATGTGCAGTGCTTCATTTAGAAATAGTTGGAGGAATCAAAACATTGATTGGACATGGAAAGTTCTTAATCAGTGATATCCTTATGAATGTATAGGATGTGAGATCTTTTCATTTTCTCTTCTCACTCTCTCCACATAATCTACATAATTTTCTTCCTAATAGTCTTAAATGTTAATAAATCACTTATCCAATTTAGTCATGGAATAAATACTAAAAAGACATCAAAGGATGTCTTCTGATTTGCTTTAAGGACCTTACCAGCTAAGCAGATTTGTAGCACAACTTGTCTGGTGACAGTGTGTTACAGAGCTGACTTAACAGAAGTCTGCCATCAGTTATTAAAGCAGTCTCAGAATCAGCCATCCAATCTCACTGAAACGAATTGAAACCTAGAAGCCACAGGACTCGTATGGGAGTTAAGATTTTACCATCCTCTGAGGAGTCTGGAAGGCCATTGCTCTCTGACTACACCACAGTGGCAGAACTGATTGGCTTCTGTCAGGAATCTGCTTTGTAGTCTCTGTTTTGCAGAAGAGCTGTCAAAATTGGAGTGTTGGCATCATACACTTCTAGCTTTCTGGCAGTTGTGTCAACTGAAAAAAATGCTCTCTAGGAAAGTTCTGACCAGCCCTATTTTCAGACTAGTATTTGACATTGTTTTGTTACTGCCTTTGCTAAGGCTTTGTTAATAAACTGTCATAGTAGTCTTTACAGCTAGGACCTGTTAATAAATGCAGGTGAGCCATGTGGTTGACCTCCATCCTTGGTTGACCTCCATCCTTCTAGGCACACTGTAGATACAAGGATCTGCTGGGGTATGTGATCTTGCATGCCAGTGCGTATCCCCTCGAGTCATCAAGGCCCTACCAGAGCTCTGTAAGTAGGTACATTCGAAACGTTTCTCCCTGCAGTTTGCTGTGATGAGGCAGAATGAATAAAGGGTGGAAGTTGCTGTGTAGGCTCTGAGCTCCAGTGAACTTATTAACCGGGGCACAGTGCCACTGAACACAGCTGTACCTCTTTCAGAACAAAAGTTGCTATGTCAGTATAGCTGTGCACCACCTGGAGGGCCCAGCCTTCCTTTAACTGCTACCTGAGGACTCTCGTTGTGTCATTTTCCATTGTGTAATTTGAGTATGACCGTGTGATGATGATCACACACATTCTGAGAAACCAGAAACCTGCCTGCATCTACCTAGTTGTAGACTGGCATCTTTCATTGAATTGTTTGTATTGCTGTAGGTCCTAGGGCTTTGTAGGAGGGGGTGAAATAGAAAGTGGGGAAAAGGCAGTTTCTTGTCTTTCTACTCCACTGTATCTCTGTTGTGTGAGAATATGTGTGCGGGGCACACAGGGTAGTGGGCTTATCCCTAAGCTTGGACTGTCCTTGGAGCAGGCCTGGAGGATACTGTCTTTAGAGAGGGAAAGGGAGCACAGTTGTCCTGAGTACGAGTTTTGGGTTGCTTTTTTTTTTTCACTTTGGCCTTTCTGGCCTTTCTGGAAGTGTGTCGTGCAGTCCTTAGTGGGGTGATACAGCCACAAAGGCCTCTCTGTCCATATCTTCCAAACCCTGATAGTGGGTTAGGACCCTGTGATGTCTGGGACTCTGCAAGCATAGATTTACTAGAACATCCTTCCATTCTCACTGTGGTCTGTTTTGAACAGTTAGGTGGTATACTGAAGGACCTTCAGGAGTGTTTACCTTGCTTTGTTTTGTTCTGCGAGAGTATGCCATGTCAAAACCAGCTTTCTTTTAAAGGTTTTCTCTTCAGTTAAATGAGACCTGGTAACAGTATAGTACTAAGGGATTTTTCAGTGAAATTTCTGAAATGCTAGGAATAGGTGT
The DNA here is from genome assembly GCA_035590215.1 of Microhierax caerulescens. Lineage (NCBI taxonomy): Eukaryota > Metazoa > Chordata > Aves > Falconiformes > Falconidae > Microhierax > Microhierax caerulescens. Next base: position 64,543,300 of record JAVJGJ010000014.1, on the reverse strand, counting down.
CTGAAAAGGTCCTTCTTAAAATTTAACACATGCAGCTTCTTGCTTCGTGAAAAGCAATAAGGCAATGACAACTTTAATGGTATGGCAGCATGCAGCATGTTTATCTACCTTTCTATTCATCTGATCAGACAGGTTTTAAATCTTTATTCAAATTTTTGTCTATACGGCCTTGATTTGAAGATTATTCCATTCACTTTCTACAATGCAGAGAAAATCCTTAGATGAAGCATTCTGTAACCATGAATTGCAAGGTATTGCTCAGTAAATAGAATGTATTAGCTGAAATGCATAGAAAAATTCTGAGGTTTTAACCACTGAATCATAATATGCAGAGTTTATCTTGATTTAGATCTTGGCTCTTAGAAACAAAACTTGAAATTCAGAGCCCAAACAAGCTTTTGTCTGTTGAAGCGATCTTGTTGCATTATCGTATTCTGTTCTGTAGCTGACCTGGGCACTCTGTTTGGCTCTGGCTAGTTTCCACAGCTATTTGTTATTTGAGTGGTAAGTGAGAGTAGAGCTTAGCAGTTTAGATAAGGGAATTGGGAAGAAAAATTGTTTCTAGAGTATGTAGTTCTGTTGGTGCAGGTTTTCATGTCAATGTGTCTAATGAGAAAGGAAGAGGGAATGATGAAGAAAAAGGGGAATGACTACACTGGAGGTGGGGGGAAGTACTTCACAGTGTAGTCCAGCATTTTCGGCATGCCGCACTATTTGCTTTAGGAAGGTATATAGCAATCTGCAGCTTTTAACTTTTTTCCACATGATCTGGAATGTCGTTCAGGTTTGTTCATAGGTAGTTTGGTTCTAGTGCTTAGGTATGTAAGAGAAGAGTGTGGCAATTAAGCAGTTACTAAATGACTAAGTGTCTGTGTAGCCAGAACTTGCCAGTGGTAAGAGCAGCAAAGGTAGGGGAGGCAGAACCTTTGTTACAGGTAGTACATGAGTGAAAAGCAGGGACTGGGTGTATTGGGGAATGAGCTTCTGACTGAGTTTTGTGAAGATAGCTGATTTTGGTTATGGATGGCTCGTGAATTTGTTGCAGTGAGCAAGTAAGATGAGGCTATAAAGACATGAGCAAGAACCTAGAATAGCTTCATCATGAATCTAATGCTTGTCTTGTGAACTTACTTGCCTTCCTTTTTTAAGTTTAAAAAAAAAGGGTTTTTTTAATGAACTTTTAGCTGCAAAGATAGACGCTACCCTGCAAATAGTCTCATAGATATAATAGGTTAAACAATTCAGGTCTACAAGGAGAACAAAAGCTGCTTCCAGCGAGCAGCTGTTTAAAAAAATACCTTAGAAGCGCGTGCTTTTTTAAGCCCCAGAATAGTGCTTGTTTTCAAAGACATGTATGGCTGAGTGAAAACTAGGCCTAATTAGGAAACTTTTTTACCTATCCAGAATATGAGTAAAGACTAGTTTCTTGTGAGCTTACCCATGGATCTTCACCAGTGTGCCCTCTGAGATTGTTAGCATTGCTGCCACCTCTGCATTCTGGAAAGCCTCAAAAACAGCTGGGACCTTGCTGAGCCAGCCTGCAGTCTCCTGGAGCACATTGTGAGCAGTTAGCTGGACAGGTGGATGGGAAAATTCATCTAAATGGAAGGACAAATTGTAATTTTTAAGTGCTGAGCTCTTGGACATTAAGTAGTAGATTATTTTAAAATGCAAAAGGTATGTGAGCTTCCTTAGCCTCTGTAGAGGAAGCAAAAAAATCAGTTTAAAAACTGTTACCTAATAGCTTTTCCTTAGGAAGCATTCAATACTTCCATTTAGCCCTCAACTACTAACCTGTTGTGCTTCATCAGAGCCCTTCAGAGGCCTTAGTCTGTGCCAGCTGCTACAGCACAATTTCCTGGACTGAATCTCTGTAAAAGAGGTTATAAGGGGAAGCATTAGTGGATTTAGACGTTACATTGACAGTACAGATGCAGATACCATACTCAGACTTCTTGTGTCCCCTGGCATTGTCACAGATATCACACTCAGACTTGTGTCCCTCTGTTAGCCTCTCTAAGAGCCACAATTTTCACGTTTGCAGTCCTTCTGGGAACACTTGGCTACTTGCAGGCTCCTTCTGGAATTGCTGTGAAACCTGATGATCCTAGTGAGTGCCTCAGACACAGTTGTCAGCTGGGTCTCTGTAAGTCTCTCGTGTCCCTGTTACAGGACTCAGGATGCAGGCTCTTGATGTGTCTTATGTTCATGTCATACAGAGAGCAGACCTACAGCCTGCTGTGCACAGACCTTTGCCCAAGTGCTTGTCAGATGGAAGACAACATATATGAACTTTGCAGCCCGATACCTTCATGTAACTGTGTTCGTGCTAACTACTGTTGTGCCGTATAGTGAGTCATCTTGAGTGCTGGGAAAAACTGAGTCTTAATTCAGTAGGTTCTGGCTTCTCCCCTCTCTGTCCTTCACTCACAAAGGATCTCATGTTGTCTTCCTCCATGCTCTTTACAGTCACCTTCCTGGCCCTCTGCACAGCCAGCTGCTACTTGTGGCTATCAACATCTGGCCTCACCTTCCACTGGCTGTAAATCTCTTGTTTATCATGTGGTTTGTCACCTGCCAGAAATCTGTCTGTACTTTTATGAACATTTTAAGGTACTAAGGCCGTGGAAAGAAGTGCTCAAGACTTTCCCAAGCTTCCTGCTGCTTATGCCCATACCCACCCCTTTGTGCTGACACACAGCTCCTGGCAGCTGCTTGAGCAGTGGTGTATTTTTATTTTTTTCCCCTCGTGTTTTTTAAGCTGAATCAGGCCTTAATCCTGTGCATCCTAGAAACTGCACTATTTCTCTGTAATGCAGAGTAAGGAAAATGTGCAGCAGGGACAAGGGAAAGATATTCTTTCTGAAGCTGTGTCAGGTTGAAGTGTTTGAACTGAGTCATGAATGGGGAGTGTGTACCTGTATTCCATGATTACATCTGAAAAACAATGGCACATGCTTGTCCCTAAATTTTTTCTGAGCCACCACTTTCCATATGCAGATATCCTTCCTGCTTCACAACAGAAGTACTCAGAAACGACCCCTAGACCTTTTGTAAACCTTGCCTCTCCATCCTTAGAGCAGATTCTGTGCAGCACCTTTGTGTTTAGCACAGAAAGCCCCAGAGGCTTTAAGGACTCTGGGATGGTCCAGACAACTTTCTCTCATCTTGCAGAGCAGCATAAGCTAGGATCAGCAGATACATGCATTTGTATTTATTTAATAAAGAGTAGGGCTCCTGCAGATAGCTTTGGAGAAATCTGTAGGCTTCACCACAGTTAAGCTACCAGAGGCAACATTTAGAAGCAGTGTTCTGTATTTAGCAAGATGACATCTGACTTCCAGCATGCCTGAAGGAACAGACCAGTGAACTCCTGTTGAAAGTCAGTGTGAGCTGGGAGCCTGGCTCCCTGGTTTTCCTTTGAGAATTCCAGTATGTGTATGTAATTAGTCACATTTAAATGTCTGTATTTATTCAGTGTCCCCAGCTGCTCCTTCAAGTGTTGTCTTATGTCTTGCCTCTTAGGTTTAAAAAAGCTTGGAAACACCTGCTTTGGAGAGCTCCCCCTTCCCCCAGGTCCTTTTATTCTTACACACACACCCCCGACACACCCACACACCCCCTGTAAATCTGTGTAGCTAAATAGTAATGTATGTGGTTTAGTAGCCACTGCTGTCTTTCATATGTAGCAACACAGGTTCCCAGTAAGCAATTCATTAATCTACAAATACATTAGTAATGCTAAAATTTTATTTGATAAACGAAGCATTTGTAGCTCTGGTGTGGGAGGTGTGGCTGCTCTGCATTAGTTTATGAATTAAACAAATAATTGCGCAACTGTCTTGAGCACTCCGCAAGATGAATTCTGACTGTGTGGAACAAAGTTAAATGGGCTGTTCACAGCAAGCAGGAAAGGAAACAATAAGTAGATATGACATCCCTAAGATAAACACTTCAGGGGTCATTAGAAGAACAGTGACTGAGCTGTGGGCACTTAAGAGCTTTAAAAGCCATTCTGAAAAGAGAGTAAAGTGGAAGGTGGCATTTGTTAAGTGTGGGTAAAGCAGAAGGTCTCTTTGTAGGGGTGGGAGTGCTGGGACTTGGTGATGGTTCACCAGACTTCCGTGCCATGTGAATGGAGCACAGAGCATGCAGTGGGCAGTATCTGACCTTCTCTCTCATTGCTCATGTTATACATTTGAATTCCCTTGTCCATGAACTTTACTGGAAAGTGGCGTGGGCAGCACATTGCTCGCAGGTTGGCAACCATTGCCCTAAATCAGTCAGACCTTATGTAAGTTTAAAATTCTCTTACACAACGTGATATTTCTAAGGTTAAGGTAAACGATGTTCCATTTTGAAAGATATAGAGGGTCAGCCTCTTGTGTTTTTCTGGCCACAGGTTATGAAGGGCAAAGCCAACTATATCACGTCTAGTTGGAAGGGCTGAGGTAATGGCCATTCCTGCTTGTGGATCAGCAGGCTGCATCCTAATATCCGAGCAGGAGGAAAACATGATCCCATCTTGTCTGGTGAAGGTTTGGTGGTGTCACCTGTGATTGCATTTGGAGACGCTTTGAAAAACTACAGGGGTGCAACTGGTTCTTCAATCATAGAATATATTTAAATGCTTTTGTGTTAAACTAAAACGTACAGGCATCATGTTTGAGTCATCTGAAGATTTTCTTTTACTAATTAGCTTGTCTCCTGTTTTTCTTGTTTACATTGCTGCTAGTTTACTTCCTGTAGGTAACTATCTTCATCGGATCCCAGGAACAGATAAAGGAACTGTCTGAAGGGTTGGATTAAAAAGAGAACTTGGAAATGTGTGGCTATATTGTATCTATGATAATGAAGACCAAATTTTGCCAGCTTTCTGTCATGACTCTCTGATGCTGATACAAGTGGGAAGTGGGAGTGCAGGAAGGGTAGCCAGCAAAGTTTTGGATGATGCTTTTCTGTGCTGTGTTGTGATGTATTTTTTCTGAATTCCATTTTAATGCAGAAAACACTGTGACCCGTTAGCTTGATGGACTTCCTTTAATTGCTTACAGTATTCTAGTTTTCTTGAATAGCTGGTGTTGGGTGGACTGTGGTTACTTGTCAGCAGTGTAGAGCAGGGTTTACTTCTCTCTTGAGTGTGGTGTGCCATACTGCATTTTCCTCTTCAAAATTAGAGGTGGTGGTCTGCAAAAAAGTCATCAGGAACCAGGAGGTACTCCCTCATGGAGGCAGCATGCATCTGATGACACTATGTTGTTACTATGTGAGACAGCAGCACTTGGTCTCGGGCTCCTTATGATATGTTGGCCTGGTGCGAGGCTGCAGCTCCTCTTGAATCTGGAAGTAGTCTGAGGCCAAAGCTGGCAGCGGGTGCGCTTCTTGTGATGTTACAGCTCTCAGTCCTCTTTGCCTGCATTGAAAATAGGTCCCTGAGCCACTCTGCCTCTTGGATTTGCTGTTTCCAGGTTTAGAGAACATTCATTTATGTGTTGTATTAGAGAAGTTTCTACTCCGTTGCAGAGGCATACAGCATACAGCCAGCTTTGAACTCGCTTCAGGGTCAAATGAAGCTTATTTTCCTGTCTGAAATACAAGCTGAATCAGGGGGGGAAAAAATGGTATTGCTGACTACAAGCAGGCCAGTTTAACATATACATCAATCACATCACCTCACAGTATTTTGAAAAATTTTGACTTTTGTTTGCTTCTGGTAAGGAATGCTAATGAGGGCATAAAGTGGTTTCAAGGCTTCATGTTCAAACGTCCATTAAAATATGTCACAACCTCCTTTCTCTAGAGAGCATACCCTGCATCAAGCTGTGCATTTTCCTACAGGATTGCATCTTGGTTGTGCTTTTAATCTTGTGTGTGTTTCGTCACAAGCTGGTGGGGGAAAATTGCTCAGAGATTAAATGACATAGTATCTGATGTTTTTGTCATGTAGTGCTGCAATATTGTGGGTTTTGAGGAGTAGGGAGGGGAAGAGAGAAGGAATGGATATGTGTATCTGTCCGAGGCTTTAGCATAGTGCATCAGGTTTTTTTCCTTCCTCCCAGCTCTGGTTGCATTGAGGTAACACTGCCTGCCGTCTACATAGTTCTCCCTCCTTTGCTTCTCCATTTCTACCAAAACTTCTGTTTACTGTTTTTCAGCCTAAATAAAGTTTAAATTACTCACTCTCCATCAAACCTCCCCATGTCTATAAATACTCTCCTCCTACTGTCAGATTTCCCACTAAATGAAGTTTCAGTTTCACCCTTGTTTGGTTTTGTATTCAATGTTTCTTCATTTCTTCTCTGTTTGTGAAATTCTTTGTTTACTCAAATTACCAACAAGAATCTTCTTGTCAGTAATCCTAATCAAGAGCAACTTCTTTGATTAGACCCTTTGACCCAACGTTGACCTCCAGCAGAACATGTTTTGAAGTGCTCACCATTTTGAGATTGTTATCACACAACCCTCTGGTATATCTATAAAACTGAGTTTGTAACTCAGGACTGGACTGTAACTGTTCTGAGCCAGTCTGTTTCAACAGTAAGTGCTACTGTTTAAATAATGTGAGGGTCCTTCCTGTTTTACACAGAGCAAACATAGTCTGGGATTATAAATGGAGGCAAGTTATTCAAGCATAGATCCTTTTGATAAATGACTTTTAACTTCTAAATGTGCTTGAGTGGGCACATGTTAGGGTGCTTTGGGGGTATTAAAGAGTGTTCCTGTAGTATCCCTATTTGTAAGAGATGCATGGATTTTGAGAACTCTGAATTGTTAGCACCTTGGATATGCTGACAGTACCCCAAATGTCTGCAGTTTTTACTTCACTGATGTTCTTTAATGGTGATCAGCTGGAGCAGTTCCATTATGTTTGAAGTAGGATCCTAGGAAAAATTAGTTAGCTGTTTTGCAACATGACCTATATCAAAAGACTCTTTGAAGTACATGATATGTAGCATAATACAAAGATAAATATATATACTGTTTCATTCTGAATGACTGCTGGAATTCCTACATCTTCTGTGGCAGGCGCTATCCAAAACCAATGCAGGTGAAGCTTCTAAAGGAGCAATGTGATGGGACAACAAATGACATTTTTATCTGCAAGATTTTTATCTATTGCTCCAAGAGCAACAATTGCCAAGGTGATACCTAGGTAGCAGAACAGGGGATGTGAAGGAATGATAGGAATAGGGGAAGCTGGAGGGTAAAGAGGAAGTCACGAGGCCCCAGGTGTTAAGTGGGGGCTTTTTTGCAAGTATGAGAGTAAAGATGTGGTACACAAGGCATAGGAAACACCCTTCACTAACTCCATTGTTCACAGAACTATTTGTTGAGAGGAAGTTACTGCAAGAAGTCTGACAGTGTATGTGGCAATAATGAGAAAGTATCTCTTTCCCTGCTTCATCCAGATGAGCTAGAAATCATGTTCATGTTTCTGGGTATATTATTGTACTGTGAGTGCAACTGGTTATATACTATGACTGAGTCCTTCCCAGAGTCTGCAGTGCTAAAATCACTTGATGTCTACTGTACACCATACCCTACCTTCTTGGTGTAAAACCTTTGACTTCGCCATTTTCTGGCAGTAAGAGTTGATTGTGAAATATTTCATCTGTGTTATGTATTGTAACATACAAAGCACTTGTGAGTGGGAAAGATTTAAAGTCTTTTAATATACATTTTTAATTTAATAACACTTTGAGATCAGTCATTTTCACTGTCCCGCTATTTTCCTTTCTGCTGTACAAGGTAGTTTGCTAGTTCCTCCATTAATCATTTTGTTCTGTCAAATACAAAGAGAACAGGGAAATATTTTGAAAGAAAATGCAAGATATCATTCTAACAAGCACAGAAATTGGCAAGGAGGCTGTGCTTTTGGAAGCAGTAGCGTCTGCAATTAATTTTAATTCATTTTACAGTTGACTTGCTTCCAAGCTGATGGTTTTGTAGTAATTTCATACAGGCTTTGAACAGAAGCAAGAATTCAGCTAGACTGTGTACAGCTGCAGATGTACTGTAGCTGCACATGGTGTTACCCTTTTAGTTGTTTGGCAGTCACTGCCGAATTGTCCAGTTTCCTGCCCTGCCACCCTAAATGTCATGTTGGTAAGAGGTGGCACAGTGCAACAGCTGACTTGCTGTTCATGTACTGCAGAGTCAAAGGCTACAGAGAATTGCTGAACTGCCCTTTCCTTCCTGGGGGCATCCAATGGTGCTGTCTCCTCTACACAGCCATTGGATTTAACAAAATTCATGGAACTGGATTTGATCTTTTGAGATCTCTACCACTTTTTAAAATTTTGTGAATTTTAAAGGTTGGTCTGGAAATCACCAACTGATTCAAAAAATCTTCAGTGGGAGATAGATGGCCAGATGTAGACAGAAAGCATTTTCTATAAGCCTGTATCTTTAGGACAGCAGGCTAAAAAGGATGCTGTTAAACTCTAAAGGGTTCATAGAAGAGCTACAGGAAGAATTGAAGACCTAGTAAATGTGTCTGGCAGCGAGCAAGTGTTTCATTTGTGCAAGAAAAACTTAAAAGTGATGAAACCACACTATGCACGATATTCAAAGAGTCCTTCTGATTGTATGGTTACTTATTCTTACTACAGTGATACTCTGGTTAGAAGGTAAAGGCTAATCTAGTGGGAAACAAGTAGTAACACAGGTTTTTTTTTTTAATTGGAGTCATGATCATTAATCTGTGAACAGTTTTCTGTAGAACACCGTAAGGATGTTTTGATCATTGTGAATCCTTTGAGTTAAGCCTTGATTTCTTTCAAGAAGGTGCTCTGGCGATGCAGTAGACATCATGAACTCGTTGCACAACTTGACTAGGTGAGAGCTTTCATTATTGTCTTGAAAGAGGCCAGACTATCATCCCGATGATCCCTTTTGGTCCCAAAATAAAAGGAGAAACTTAATGCAATTATAAATTGTTTGTGCAATAACTGGAATTACAAAGCTGGTGTGGGCTACTAATTACGTCTGGTTATACCGGAATACCTACCTGACCATGCCCTAATTTGCATCTTGTTTTTCTCTAAGAAGATCTAAAGTGACAAGACACTAAAACCTTTTTTAAAGAGTGCTTACTTTGCATTGTTTTTCATCACCAGGGATCTTAGTGCTGTACAAACAGTATTATAACCACCACTTGCTAAAGCAGAGCCACCTTTAGATGGGATACGATAGGTTTTAGCTGAACCTAGGACATGACTGACCTTTCAGGGTGGAAAGTAAGATAGAACAGTGTGCCAGCAGAAACTGTTCACACAATATGTGTAATGCTTTGCTTCTGGTAGGGTACTAGGTTTACCATTCTGATGTGTTCTCATTGTGCAGGAAATCTCACCTGGTGCTTTATCCAATCCAACTGGTTGAGGTATTTTGTCTTCCATTAAAATCCTGTGCCTTCCTGTCCAGGCACCTTCTGGGTATTGCTCTGTGATGACTCAGTAGTAGACCATCACTCACAAAAGTCTAAATCATGTAACATTTTGTTGTGTTTTTTTTTTTTTTTTTCTGAAACACTACCTATAAGACAGTATGTTGGTATGTTTTTAGAGGAGAAAGCATCAAGCAGGTTCATTCAGGTGGCTATTTTCCTAAGGTCTTAAAAATTGTGGAGAGTCTTAGGAATCTGGTGCTTCACAATTGTGCTGTGGCAGAGGGTGATGCTTTGTTAAGAAGGTTTCACTGCTAATAGAAGGTTTTGTCTGCAGGACCCACTTTTTTTGGTGTTCCCACAGTATGGCCCCAAAACATCCTTCCTGCAATTTCTGTGTTATATACTCAGTGTATATATACTCTCCAGGCATGGAACACTGTAGGATGTCTCCAAGAGAGATGGTCTCTTTCTCTGATGAAATTTCTAAGGGAAAGGCTATAACAGGAGCTAAGGGCACCAACAGTCATAACAGTATGCCCAGTACTGGTAAGAAGAAAGGAGAGCAATTAATAGATGAAAGTGTTACACTAGCTCTGAAAAGCTGAACTGGTATTGACTTACATGTGAGATGTTTCAGTATGCACTTCAGTAATTTTTGCATAATCAAGTGTCACAATGAGGTAAGTGGCCTTGTAGGGCCAGAACAATGATTCAAAGTAGGCAAGTCACCATCCTGTGACAGCTGTTTTTTAAAAGAGTGGTTTATGAATCCTGTTTGGTATCTCCTCTTGCCAAGTCAGGGACATTGGGGAGGATTTTTCAGTTAATTTCATGGGAAAGCGTATTACAAAACACGCTTTTTGATGCCTATGTTTGTGCTTCTTGGAATGAATAGCTTGCTCTGTCTCAGTGTAAAAAATTTAGGTAGATGAAACTTAACAAGCCTGATCTGTATGTTGCTGTTCGGCTGACTAAAGAAGACTCCACAGTTCTGCTTTCTGCCTTTCACAAGCTTGGTGTATCTGAATGCTGATTTGGATTGAACATTTCTGTACTTTGTTTTTTTAATAAAATATAGTTTATGAGGATATGCCTTGATTTTGCTGTTAAATGCCTGATACTATGGGATTTTTTGTAATTCTTTTTTAACTTCCCCTGCTTGATTACTGCATTATCTGTAACCACAGTGAAATATGTTAACATCTGTTTAGTTATGTAAATCTAGACAGCATCAAGGTAGGAATATTACTTCTTGAATTCTAGTTGAAGGGCATTTTTATGTTAACTGTGACACAATTTGTACAACCTTAGCCCAGTTCTCTTATCAAAATGAATTCAGTGCATCAGCGTTACTTTGGGACTGAGTTGGCAACTTAACTGCCATCAGGTTTCAGTAGGGGTGATGAATCAGCTTGATTTGTTTTCCTTAATGAAAGTACTACATGTGTAGGAAAGATCACTGCCTTTTAATAATGTTTTGTTAATCAAGATCCCAGATCATCTGATTATTCACATAAACCAAAAGTTGTTCTGAGTTGTTTCAAGTTGTGTTTTTAAAGCATTAAAAGTTCTACCTACCTCAGGTGTGCCAAGGCATGCCCAATGCACAAGGTTGTAGCCTCCATGTAGTGGTTGAAGGCACTTTTGGTCATTTTCTATATATATAATTCTTTTTAAAATGTGACCTATTTTTTGTTGTTGTTTATTTTTGTTTGGTTCTTTTCATTTAGAAAGGTAAATTTGCTACTATAATGTATCTAATTGGATATATGATGTGAGAATCTATGTGAAAGAGTCTTCAAGGATTTATTTATTAGAGAAATCATTATACTTGGACTGGGTAGGTGTGAGCAGAAGCTGGCTGAGTTTTCATTCTGTGGTGCCACAGCTCTTGGTAAACCATGTCATTCCCTTGCCTTCCCTTCCTGTGTGCGCCCCCGTCACCCAGAAGTTGTTCAGATTTGATCCAGACTCTCAGCTGGTGCGTGCATTCCCTTGGCCCAAGAGTTCTGGTTTATTGTGCTCTGTGGTTCAAGTATGTTGTGGCATGAGGTTTAGATGCTTTCCTCCAATCTGCTGTACTTCATGTTCTCCTGGTTGTTACAGATGTCTGTCTGTTCAGGTCACTTACCAGCATGTCCGACTTTTTATTTAAAATATGGCAATCTGAGCCAACCTGGCATAGTTGTTTGGCTTGGCTATACTCAGCACTTGGGAGGAAACTCTTACTACTCACCAGGTGCGTAGGAAACCCCTAGGTAAGACATGCTGCTTCTGTTTTGCTGTTTTATTTCTTATAGCTGAATACCCACACCCTACTCCCCTCCAGGGTGCCTTATTTCCTCCTCTCTGTAATAAGTTCTTTAAAGCTTCTGCTTTTAGTCTCTTCCTCTCTTACCTCGTACTTACTTCACAATCAGTTCTCTGCCAGTAGGCTCAAAAGCTTTTCCTTTGGGTGATTTCGTGGTAACTTTTGCCATGCTAAGTATCACGCTCCGACTTTGGGATGAATTTCAGACATTCCAAAACTAGCTTCCTCATGTTATCATCCTTCTTGTCATATGGCTATCAACCTACGACAGTTGTAAATGCTTGTGGCCCTCTCTGGCTGGCAGAGGGGAGAAGTCGGGACGTGCTCATGCAGCTTATTTTGCTTGCTTATGTGCTCATGCATGTATACAGTGACATGCAGGCACTGCCTAAAGAGGAGGGATTGTACTGTGTACAGGAAGCTCCGTCCTGGGAGTGGGTTAAACTTGGACAGGCCTCAAGTCGGAGATTGTTGCATTTTGTTTTCCATAAGCCCTGTATATCCCATAAAGCACATTGTGCGTCTTCTTGAGACTGACCTATGTTTCCAAGCAAAATAAAAGAACATGGGTGATATTTATGTCACTGGCTGGCTTCCTGCTGTAACAGCCTCTCTGTGTCTGACTCCCATGCTGCTGCCTTTTGGTCTTTGGTCGTCTTTTCTTTCCTTATCTGTCTGTGCAGACAATATCTCACTGCTTCCATTTAATATTGCCGTAGGCCGCAGTCAGCTCAGCTAAAGCTGCTGTCTAGGCTCTAATTGTTTGCTGCATATTGTAATTGTTGTCATTTTGTGCTTCACTCCTCTTGCATGCCTCACCACACTGCTTTAACACGAATGCTTCTGCAGCTGCCTTGGTATGTTGTTGACCCGTTCCTCGGCTTCCTGCCATACAACATCAAATTCAAGTTTCTTCACTTTCCCTGTAAGAGCCAATGTGGTACTCCCACTAAGCAAATGTATCCTTTCCTGACTGTACCTCTTCTTTTGTGTTGCTACTCCCTTACAATTTTTGCATGCTTCTTGCTTTTCTGCAATTTGTATTTGTGTCTTCTGCCTTCTCTGAAAATCAGTACACTAGAAATAGCTCCATCCCTTTACTTACCCTTTCTCTTTACTCTCCTGTCATTCAGTTATTGCTCCCTGTTAATAACTGGGGTTGCAAGCTAGAAACCAAGGCAGGAGGAAATGATGATGTCAGTGCCAGTAATAGTCATTAAATCAGTGCAGTTCAAAATTTTGCAAGCTTGTGTCATTATTCAAGGCCTTAGGGCACTGTCACAGAAGATAATTTAACTATTTTTTATATTAACCTAGCTAAAAACTTTCTGAAGTGGCTTTTAGGAAGCTTGCAACTCTTCTGTAATTGACTCATAAACTGGCTTAACTGCTAATGGATTATTAATTCCTTGTCCTTTGAGAACAGGATGGCTGACACCCACTTTTTAGTCTGTTCTCTTTATTTAGCACAGAGTACAGATGGTACGCTGTAAATGTGTGTTTTTAGAAGTCTTTCTAGAGCTGATATTGAGAAGCAAATTGGATGTTTTGAACTGTAGCACGGAGGACAGCTTTTGTATTAACAGCAGAAAAATGTCCATGTGATACTTAAGTAAGAAATGTTTAGATGTATACTGACATGAGAAAATTTTGCAGTTTATTTGAAGTGATAGTGGTTTTAGGGTTGTGTATGTATTGTCAGTGTTTCTTCCTTATATTTAATGAAACACTTTTTGCATTGTCTGTAGTTTTACTGTTATACCTCTAATATTATTTGATTTAGATTATAGAGGAAGCAGGGGCTATGGTCATTAGTGTTTAGTTGTTTTCTACAACTAATTAGTAGTTGGCTTTGTATGAATAGTTGTTCCTGTTTTGCTGTCAAATACCTTCAGTAAATATCTGGGAAAGAAATTGTTGCTCAAAGTTAACATTCAATTCCTCTTCCTCTGCTCTGAAGGAAATCACCATTAACAACCTTGTATTAAGAATTGTGTGCGTGACAGCAGTGTTGCAGATACAGAGCTTTCCAGTTAAGACCAAAAGCTAATCTGGGTGCTGCATGAGGCTGCAAGAACTGATGTAGGTCAGCTCAGGAAGGAACCTGTTTTGCTGGAGTGCAAGTATTCTGAACATAACTGGGAATGGGCAAGAAAAGGCAGTACTTACGTGGGGTTGCAGCTATCTCAACGTTTCAAGGTTTCTGTTGTGCTTTTGGTGTGAAGGCTTTGGAGGGTACTTTAAAGAGAAAAATCAGAATAGTTGCCTGCACAGCCTGTTTGTCTGATCTGCATAAGCTCTATCCAGATTTCAGAAGCCAGAATGGGGGTGGTTTTGAGCGTGTAATGTAGCTTGTATATAAATGTTTCAGCACCAAATACCGTACAACCTTTATTTTAAGGGGATACACATTACATGAAATGCTGGTCCCAGATGAAGTTGTGCCATTTGTTTGAACGAGGCAGGATTTCGGTCAGTGCCATGGATCTTTGTGGCAAAGGGAAATGTCATATGAAGCGGGGGAAAAGTAGCTCCAGTTAAGTATTAAGTCTTTCAGAGGTTAAGGGGGTGGCAAGGGTTTTCTTTTTGTAAGCCGGAACAAGTCTGTTCACAAAAAAACGAACACCAAAAAAAACCCCCAAAGAAAACAAACCCGAAAGGAGTAGTATTTCATGCAGAGAGGTTAGGGTACTGATGGAGTTCCTAAAGGGTAGTGGTTTTCCTGGAGGGGCAGTAGAAGAGATGGAAGGATAGATTGGAGAGCAGCAGTGTGGCTGAGGATTGGATAAGGGTCAGGTTTCCTGGAGAGATGAAAAAAGGTAGTGGGGAAATGCTTGAAAAATCATGATGATAAAAGAAGCATTGATTTATTTTGTTCAGTATGGGTACTTGCATGTTGTTCCATCCTTTCCTTTCCCTGATTCATTATACCAGGCGTGGTCAGTGATCACCAGACACTACACTGCTGTAATACTTTATGTCCGAGTGGGACATAAGATGAAAGTGAACTAGGGTACATCACTGTGGGTGATTCTTGGTGTGTTAGAACTGCTTTCAGAGGAAACTGGTCTGCTCCCAGTACAAAAAGCATGCAGGTGAGAAGAATAATAGGAAATTTTGTTCTGGTGCAAGTAGATCACTTCCAAAAGTCAAGGAATAGGTACTTTTGAAATCTTCTTTTACTAGAGTTCACTTACTGGGAGTGAGCATGATCTTTTCGCTTCACATGTTCATTCTGAGGACAAGGGTTTGACTCAGTAGATGCTTGCAGTATTGCTAGCTTCCTTATTCCCTGGGGACTGGGGCAAGATAGAGTCAAAGTATGGGTTGGTAAGGAAATTCTGAGGAGGTTGGGACATAATTATCTTAGTATTTTTGACAATGGAGGCAGAGTGTAATTTAAAACCAGGATTGAGTAAATTGTGAACATTTTTGCCTTATTCCAGGAGAAATAGGCCACTTGGCCAGCTTCTTGGTGAAAGTGGGTTGTGAGTTTATGTTACATTCTGAATGAAGATCTGGTAGATTACATTGTGCAAGTGAAGAGGAAGTACAAGGTTTGTCTGAAGGTGCACTAATAGCAGTTCAGATGTAACAATTTGATCAGAACAAAACCCAGGATGCTGTCTCTGAGTGTGTCCAGTAGGAGATGAAGAATTATGAGAGCAGTCATACGGATGTAACACTCTCCTGGCCTCCAGAAATGTATGAGTCAGAGAATTTCTGAGCTTGACTTAGCGCCTACGTGCTTAGTAGCGGTGGATGCAGATACATTCAGGCAAAGCCCCTCTAAAACATAGGAATATGACTGGTTTAGCAAGGTCTTGGTCACATACAGACCAGGGGAGTAAGACAGAGGCTTGGGAACAGTTCCTGCCTGCAGTGGAAGACAGAAGTCAGTTCACTAGAGAGCAGCTACCATGTGCCAGCACAGATGTGAGGCTGACCAAGGTACCCATGGAAGTCTATCATGCAGCATTACCTCAAAGTTCATCTTAAACCACTGGGAATGAGTAATGAGCTTGGATTGTGATGCAAGGCTGCACTGAAAGAAAAGGACATTCAAGAAGCGAAGGTGGCAAGGAAAGGTGAAATGCCACTTCTTTACTGTTAGGTTAGACGAAAAGACTGGACTACTCTATTATGTTAAAGATTAATAGCCTATTTCATGTGCCCTGAGAAGCCCATTGACAAAGGGAGACTATTCAGAGGTTCTCTGTTAACCCTGGAAGAGCAGGTACATATGTTACAAGGTGACCCTATAGTCAATCAAAAAAAAAAAAAACCAAAACCCAACCCACAGAAAACCCAAAAAACAGTGATCCAGAGAGACTTCAGAAAGTAAATCACATACGCAACACTGGGGAATGTACCTTACCAAACAAGTACTTAACATAAGCCAAAGATGCATTGTTTTGATTACAGTTCTGACAAATCAGCCACAAAGTTTGCTTTCATGTTGATACTTCTCTGTCTGTTCCGGCTTACCACACAAAGTACTGAGTGTTCAAGTAATAATTAGATCACTAAAGCAAGCAAGGAGGAGGAAGTCTCTTGTCTTTGAAATGACGCAGAGAAGAACCCGAGTATGGCCAAAAAATACGAGATGGGACAAAGCCTCAAGATAAAGAAATGAAAGAGATGGAACAAGTGGAGGCTGGGAATAGAAGATTAATAAGATACATCAGTAAACTTGCCAAGCATTAAGCTTGATCCCAGGAACCCAATGTGTATGTGGAAACAATTAAAATACATGGGTTATGTACAGTGGAAGAAGGCAAGATTGTGTAGAAAAAAAAGATGTATTTAGTTTCTATTGAGAAAAGAAAGTGAGAAAAGTCTGATTTGAGAAAAGAGAATAGGAACATTGTGCTGTTCCCCACCCTAGATTGAAACTGGGAGAAGAACTGAGCCTGACTAGGTACACTGGAAGTGATTTAGTCTGGAAGAACTGTAAATATGGATGCATATTTAAAGAACAGCTGTGTCCCTCTGGTTTCTTTTCTCTGTGCCTGTTTTCACACTGTTTGTCCATTCTGGTGCAAAAGGATGCCTATGACATGTGCATCCTGAACTAATCAGAACACCTATAATTTGTAAATTATTTTGCAATTCCAAGGAAGGGGCGTGGAACACCCACAGGCTTGGATCCATCCTGGTATTGCTTGCCTGTGTTAAGCCTGATTTTGAGTACAATTGTATTCAAAATTGAGGGGCTATCTCAGAGACTACAGCCTACAGCTCTTGGTTGACAACCCAGAGACAGAGGGAATGCCTGCACTGTCAGATGTAAGCTGCTTAGTCTTTGCTGAAAAATATTTTCTTTTTTTAAAACCTTCTCCCTCTGCCTCCCTCTCAACTTCTGTAGTCATGTAATTTAAAGGCAAGAAGGTATGCTCACGGTGTGTTTGGGTTTGAGGTTTTCTTTTACCCTCTGGGAATTTTCCATAGCTAATTTACTCTTGTGAAGGCTTGGTCATGAACCACATTGAAAACTGAAATGTCTTGTTCCTTGAAACCTGTTAATTTTATAAACCACAAGCAAATATAGCAAGGCAGCTGCATTGAGAGTTTTCTCATATGACCCTGCACTAACCTTAGCCCAGCCCAGCCAGGCTGGCTGGGAGAGATGGCTTGCCCTGCCCCAGGTGGGTTCAAGACAGCTAATGATCAGCAACTACCAGCTGAGCAGAAAAGATTCTGGCAGCCACCAGACATTTTTCCTCTGGGGCCTGATGAGTTGACTTGTAATTCTTGATTGATCTTGATTGCCTAGGCTGCTTCTTTTTTTTTTTTCTTTCTTCCCTTCCCCCCCCCGATTAATTCTGTGGATGATTAGAGCAAAGGCATTTCGGTTGTAGTGGCTTTATTCACCACTTTCCAGCATGCTTACACCCCACCCCAGATTATATCTTTATTATACATTTATTTTCATATATTTTTTCATCTAATCCAGATATGAACTGTCAGTCTTAATAATGTGATACCGATGTGGCAGAACTGAGGCTCCATTTTATCACATCTCTGAGTAGCTGCCATTTTGTTCTAGCTCTTTTCCTGCTTGCCAATTAAAGCCAGTATTTTGGTACCAGGTTGAGAGAGGAGTGTTAATTTACCTAGCAACTTTCCCATGACTAAAGAAAACGGCCATAATGAAAGCAGCTCTAGGATTACCATTCCTGCAGCTAATGAAGGTATACTAACACGAGTTGACCAGACCTGTGCCTTGCTAAATTCTACTGTTTCTCCCCACAATGATTAGTTAGATACAAGAACCAGAATAAGCCTCTCTCCAGACATAGTCTTCCTTCCTCAAAATCCTAAGTCTTCAGTCTTTTGCCTGCTTTCTCTGACATCCTTAAACAATAACTGCTTTTAAATTACCTGAAAGACTTGGGATACAGTTTTATGTTGGTGTGTGTTTCCTGTTTTCCCACATTTTGTTTCTTTCAAGGTTGTTTTTGCTTTTCTTATTCCAGCTGCATACAAAGAAATGTCTTACTCTTAAGTCATTGTGACTGCATGAGAACATCAGTGTATTTTGTTTTTTTCTTGTGTTTTATTGTTTGTCTTTGTTTTTTCCCCAGAGAACTTAGAAACTACCCTACTGTGTTAAATGCTGATCTAGTGTAGCCTAGTGTGGTTTCTGCTATTTTACTGGTGAGGGATACTTCAAATATGGTATGATTGTGCCAGTGTTACACCCTTCTCAATCAGCAATTTGGGCTTTCCTGAGCAGGAGGAGGCTTCTGGGCCGTTAAGCTTTAATAGCTGCCTACAAACTACACTCCATGAGTTTCTGTAGTCCTGGTTTGAATCCGTGTATTCTTTTGACCTCCACAACATCGCATGGCACTGTTTTGCAATTCCGTTACGCATTGTGTGGAATAAGTACTTCCTTTTGTTTATTTTAAACCTTCTGTCTGGTAATTTCATTATGTGCTCCTTAATTCTTACTTTGTGAGGAAATGTTCTTCACGCCATTCATGATTTTGTAAGCTGTTTATGAATGGATAACTTCTGTTTTCCAAGCCTGGGAGAGCCACAAGCAACTAGAGTCATCCTGTTCTCCACATGTTCTGTGCAAGATGCAAGTGCCCACTGATCTACATTGCTGTGTTCTCTCTGACCAGCTACTGATACTGTTTGGCTTTTTAACTGTTGCTGACAGTTGATTTGATAACGACAGAGGGCTATCCACAAAAAATGTGAAAAAGCCTTCTATGTGGCAATATTAGAATAGATCCCATCATTGCATATTATAGTTAGGGTATGCATTTTTTGTTGTGTGGATAACTTCACACTTTCCATCATTCAGATTAATCTGTGACTTTATTATGTAGTGTTTTATGAACTCTGCATGTCCTCAAGTGTAGATCATGCTGCCTCGGATCTGTTTCTATTGTCTGCATATTCTTGAAATAACTGCTTTTATTAAACCAGCAATCATACTCTCTCTGAACATGCTTTCTTTGTGTTGAAGTTTCATGTAGTTCTTCCTGTATGGATGAGAGCTGGCTTGGAAGCCATTTGTCAACAGCAGAAAATTGGCTGACTGGTATAAAGCCATTCAGTTGTTATTTCATTTTAAGGAACTTCCAGGCTGCCTTAAGGAAGCAGTGGAAGGGGTGGGAGATTTGACACTGACACTTCATGTACAATTGTTTTGCTCAGACAGGAATGTATCCAGGCCATATCTGCTATCCTAGAAGATACTAGAAGAATTATCAGCAGTCATGTTGTAGCTCACTGGCAAAATATTTATGTTGTGAATGTGGTCATATTAGTGTAAAGACCAATAGAAGGAAAGTGGTCTGTCTTTTACTCATATAGAAGGAAAGTGGTCTGTCTTTTACTCATAAGAAAATCAAGCTGGACCTGCCTCTTCATAAAAGTTTTCTGCTGGTACTTACAGGTTTTTCCTCCTGTACTTTTAGATGCTCTGCCAGAAGGCTACAATGTAAAGTTCCCCCTAAGTGTTCCTTCTGTTCTCCTCTGCCTTTTAAAAAAATATCATTTTCCTTGTAATTTTGAATACCTGTACTAATACGCATGCAAACCCCCATATTCTACACCTTCTCTATCAGGTAGGTTGGGTGAATTTGGAATAGGACTTAGCTGCTTGAAAAAAGGCATATTTATGAGGCCTCCAAGAGGCCTTCAGCTGTCAAATACACATGTTCTGTGGGTACCTTCTGCGTTTCTGAGCTTGAGCAAGGGACTGGGGAAGAAACTGTTAAGTGATCTCAAATGGCACTAGATGCATGCTTTCAGACAACTAAATTGCATATGTTGTGTGTTGCTTGAATTTGAGGGTTTCAGAAGCTTGCAACTTGCATTTCCAGCTGGTGCTGGGATAGCCTTTATGGCTTGAATTTTGCTGTTTGCATGGTAGCAGCCTGCAATACCAGATACCTGCTAAACTAGGCATCTGGGAGGCTTGTAAATTCTAAAATCTGTGTGGAAAGTAAACTTGTAGTGAAATAATAGAAGTCCAGAAATAGAAGTAGCAGAGTGCCAACGCAAGCCACACTTTTCCTAACTTTCTCTGTGCTTTTGATCTATGATTCCATTTGAGTATCCAGAATATAGAACATAAATCTCTTCTGCACTAGTGTTGGTGAATGCGCAATGAGTTATCATCTGGGTTAATAACTGAAGGCTTTTCCATGCATATAGGGGTTGTGCACATGAGAAGCTTGTGAGTGAGTGCATTATTGGGGACTGTCTATACTAAGCCAATTACTAAACCTTTATTCCGTGGGATCATAGGTGTGAGAATCCAGCTATGGATATAACATATCACTTCAGCTGCCTGTGTGTGATCTTCTGTCTTCTAGGATTGTGTGAATGTCTCTAGATTGTACCTCCCTGGTACAAAACTAATTCTGGTGCTGGTACAGAATATTAATTTTTTTCCTCCCTTTATGCAAAGTAATGAGTCTGTAGTTAAACTGTATTTGAACTTCATATCTTATATTACCAAATAATTTGCTTTGTGGATAAAATGGTGGAGCACTGTCTGTTAACTGATTTTTTTCTCTATCGAATTTTTAAATTATTTTTTTATGTATCCAAGTTGCTGTTACTGAAAGCAGTAAAATGGATATTACTGTTCTTGCTGATTTCATAGCACCCAGAAGTTTGCAAGATACTTCATACTGCAAGTATAGTACTACTCACCTGCCCAAAGAGCCTCAGAGCTTGTCTTCACTGAAATTTTCCAGTTACAATTGTGTAAATACATCAGCCCAACAGGATTACATGTTGGAAGCAGAACTTGTCTCAGGAGGGAGAGTCCTGGCAACTGCCTTGTCTGCATTTGTTTCCAATTGGTGCTGAATTCCTCAGTAGGTTTTAACTTAAGAAACATAAACACTTTTTCACTGTTTGTTGGGGTTGTGTTGAGTTTTTCTCCGAAGGGATGTTGAAATGAAGTGCAAAATGGCAGATTTTGCACCATGGCTTGCAGCAAACCCCAATCTATTCCATTTTGTGCCTTCAGTGTGTCTTTGACTTCTTCAGTGCAGATCTGCTGAATGTATTTCTTCCGTTTTGCTATTCAGAAGTTTTATGGAGAAAGGTGGCTGTGTCATACTGTCTCCTGGTCTGTAGTTAACTCACCTTTACAAATAAGCCCATGCCAAATTTTGTCAAAAGAGCTGAGGCCTTCATGAATGTGATTCTGAGAAATTACTTGACTACTGCTGGGATCTGTCTGTGTGGGTTTTTTTTAATCTTTTGTTATAGAAGTAAATCCTAGTTGGATTTTTTTGTTGTTGTTGAGTTAGTTGTCACAGAATTTTAAAGTGCTGACAGCTCCCATCTTGACAGCAGACTCTTATCTCATGAACCTTAAGTTGTTGTACTTATATAATAAGAATCCTTTGAGTTAAGGGTTCTCTGTAAATTTTTGACTCAGTATTTTTGACCCTGTTAAAGTTAGTATTTAAGACCAAAATGTGTTTTCAAGTTTAGGTATAAATTAAAGGCTTGTGCTTAGTGGCATTTCAATTCCCAAGCATAAAGTATTATGGAAAGGGAACAGGATGAAAATACATCACTTTTATTTTCACTCTGCTTTTTCCCATTTGATATATTTGTCTGCATTCTGTTCTCTTCCAGAGTTTTAGAGTGCCAGGGCCTGCCCATTGTCAATGGGCAATGTGATCCCTACGCCACCGTTACCTTAGCAGGACCCTCCAGGCAAGTATTGCACATACAAGACCTTCCATTTTATAAGGATGGTTTGTGTTTCCTTTGCTTATAAGACATCTGCATTCTCAGATGGACAAATGGGAGTGTTCAGACATCACTAGAACATGCTAAGTGTTAGTGTGTGCATGTATGAACTACTGAATTATACAAGAGTAAGTAATTAGAGGCTTGTTTCAGTTTTGATTTATGTAAAGGTCTGAATAATCACTGAATATTTTTAATATGCTGGAGTATGTCATTTGTGGTTAGGCTTAATTTGTGCATCTTCTACCTCACAGTAGGAGGCCAGTTTTTGAGCAAATTTATTGCCTGATTTTGGGCAGTGGCAAAAGAGAAAGCTGAATACATCAACATCTTGCAGAGTATGCACATTTGTACGTGAATATTTAGAGTCTTTTCACTCTCAAGGTGTGGCAATTTAATGTGTACATCGAAAGCCCTAGGGGGCTTAGTCCTTTAATTTCATATATTTGGACATAACGCCATGGATAAAATTTGGAATGAGGTTTTATAATGAGATTCTGCATAATACTCTTCAGTTTAACTTTGGGATTAAAGGTTCTGGTTCTCTTACAAAGATTTCCCGTGCTGTTGCATGTCACTGTTTTGTTTCTGCTTATCTAGAGTTGTCTTTTATGTCTGTGCCATGTTAGAAACAAAACAGCTCTGCTGTGACCTCAAAGAATCAGATTTAGTAGCATGACTTATTCATAATTTTAATAACAATTTATTGAAAATACTGTAAAGATGTATTTTTGACAAATACTTACCTTGCATACAGAGGACTCTTTAGGACTAGTTGTTACTCTTCATCTTTGTCTAGACATGTTCTGCCTTATCTTCATTAGTGAGCTGTGTATTTGAGTTCTAAACTTCAATGTTTTAAGCCTTGTTTCAGATAGTACTGAGTAGCTATTACTGAAACTGTAGGATTTTTTTAACTAACCCTTGTATTCTTGAATGTCCAAACTTACCTTTGTCTGCTTCCCTCCTCCCCCCAGTCTGGATAGTATGTGACAACTGATAATGTATTTTGCTTCAGAATAAGGAGCACAGTCTTATCCTACTCCTGTCTTTTTTTTTTTTTTTTTTTTTTTTGATGGGGGGAGAAGGCTTGCCTTCTATCTCCAGCAAGCAGCATGCAGCTTATTCCCATCCACTGCTCTGTAATTGCCCAATAATTGTGCTTGCCTTAATCGCCTCCCGTTCTACATCCTGCTTCCCAGTCCCCTCCCATATGGGCTTATCAGTAAAGAGGTTGATTGGCAAGTGTGACTGATGAGATGGGATAGGCAATCTGCCCTATGTTCTGGAAGCGATTAGTCTCTCTTATCTCTCAGCTCCTCCTAGGAATAGTGGGATGTTCTTAACGTGTACATCATTCTCACTGAATTTTTCAATGCCTCTCTTTTTAGAGTAGGAAAGCTGCTTTATTCTGCTGCGTTTATGCAATGCCAACCATAAAAATTTCAACAAATGTGCTGCTGTTTATTGTGTGATTTGTACTTACACAGACAGCAGACTTCCCAACCAGAATGTTTCTATGGCTGTGTTACAGATGGGAAAACATTGGATACTTGGTGGAGTGGCCCATTCAGGTCACAGAGGAAGCCAGTAGCAGCACTGGGAATTAGACCCAGCTTTGCTTGACCTCTGTAAAAGAATACATAGAGTTGTCCGGTTAATATAAGCGGTTACAAGCTATCTAAGCAGCTTTGCTGCATGAGAAATGAGGGATAGATTCTGGGATGAAAGGATTAGTAGGTCAGTTTTCCACATGGCTGATGCACCTCTCCATCTGTGTCTGTTTTATCTATGCTTGCAGAGCTGTAGGGGAAGATTGGTGACACAGGACAACACTGAGCTTTTCACTTGTAGGTAACAAGAATAAATCAAGCATAGGCTCGTAACATTTTAAAATCATCAAACAGCTTGTTGGCTGGCCTCTGAGAAATGCCTTGGTTGGCTCTAGCCCAATACCAAGCAGTTAGATGTCTGTATTCTAAAAGGTAGGCGCAGGCAGATGGCACTGCCCATAGAGGATGAATGGGCAGTGCTGAACTTTGTCGGGCCTGTGTGCCCAGTGGGTGCTTTGAAGGAGGGCTGCCATGTCTTGTGTCCTACAGAGCAGTACAGATTTAGAGACTTCTGCTTAGTACTGTTCATTGTAATTCACCAACATAACACTATCTAGGTGCTGTTGGGGCTGCATGGAAGCGGGTGGTAATATAGCAATAAAAATATTCTGAGGAAATCATTCTGGTCTTTTTGATCATTTAACACCACTGAAAAGCATTCATTGATTCCTCAGGCCAGGATTATAAAATATAAAACACAGAAATAGCTATGTTAGTCTTCCTGCCTCCTTCTGTGCCTTTAGGGTATGAGGGATTTTTGAGTCACATCAAGACTGAGACCATCCTCCAAATGTTGCTGCTTGGAGCCCCGTGCTTGCCAGTTGCTTTGTACAGATAGAAGATTCTGCTGGATCAAGCAAGTGATGGAATCAGGGTTCAAGGACTTGTGTTTAAGAGAGGATAACAAACTGTGATTACTGCCACTTTAGAGACATAGGCATGTAGAGAATCCTTGTCTTAAATGTGTGTGAGTGTGTATGCCTTGCTATGCTGGAGCCACACAGATAAATCAAGTGGGTGACTATTTGTTCTTCAGTGGTTCTGTTCTAGGATCACACTTCTGCTAACGTTGTTTCTTACCTTTTTTTTTTTCCCTTCCTTAATTCAGATCAGAAGCCAAAAAGACTAAAGTTAAAAAGAAGACCAACAATCCACATTTTGATGAAGTGTTTTATTTTGAGGTTGGTATTTCAAAGGAACGGGTGATAAGCTGCAATACTATACTGTAGATTGTTGGCACAGCATCCTGCTCCATGTTGTGCCAGTTGTCTTCTTTGAAGACTGTTTCAAGCATGGTACAGGGGGAAGAAGTACCCAGGATCAGACTAGCCATCTGCTGAAGGAGCAGTGTATTGCTTCAGCTCAGGTGCTCTGTAGGAAAAGCTTCAAGGTGGGCTCTTCTGGGCAACAGGCTTTACGCTTCATCTCAACTCACCCCAGAAGGGGTTTGAAAAAGGACAGTTAAAAATGGGATTTAAAAAAAAAAACAACCCAACCCAAAATTGTTCTTTTTTTAGCCTGTGTTTTCATAGCTGCTCCACCCTGTCTTCCCAGTCAATGGGAGGAAGGTTATCTCCTAGGAATACTGAAAACTGTAGAGGGAAAATATACTTAAACTGGATGTTCTGGCTGTCTACCAGTCTGCTGCAACACCAGTGCCTTTCCTCCAAGTGGGTGAAAGCTCTACAGCTTTATTTAATACAGAGCATTTTCAACAAGTCCAGTTAAGACAAAGTATAACTTTTATGAAGGTGCTTATTTTGGTTCCTTCTGGCAAGACTAGCTGTAATTGTGGTGTGTCCATACACATATGTGCATGTGTTCACAATGTGGATACCTCATTCTGCCTTCTGAAGTATGTGTATCTTTCTCTTTTCTTTTTCTCTTAGTCCCAGTCTATGCTTAACTGTTCTATTTCAAGAGACACCTCAAGAACGTATCTGGCATAACAAGAGTTGATGAAAAGCCAGAGCAGTACAATGCAGTTGGCATATCATCAAAAAGCCCTTTCTACCCATACAGCTTGCATCATACAGGTCACATTTGCATTAGAAATTGTTGCTGGCATAGGGGTGGCACCTAGGGTGTGGTTTCTTGAATCAGTTCAGGGGCACAGGCAGCCTCGTCAGGAAGGAGAGCTGGGTAGAGAGGAGCCATCCAAGTGCTGTGGCACGGTGCGGATCTGAAGTGCACATACCGTTTGTTTGTGGCAGTGCCAGTGAGGGGCTTATTGCTGTCTTTCCCCTCCTTCTACAAATGACCGTCTTTGCCTGGAAGCTGATAGTTGTACCAACTAATCTAAAGTCTGTCATATCAACAGAAATGTGCTCTTGTTTATGTCATATATTTGGATTTTGGGGAACAGATATTGCAAGTTCTTTACTGACAAGAGCACTTTCTCACTGCCCAAAGGGGTGGAAACCCTGAGGTTTGGCCAGGATGGCTAAGGTAATCTTTCCTCTGCTAATCCAGCATGTCTCTTCCTAGGATATAACTTCCTTGCAGAGTTAACTTTAGGTAGTAGTGAGCCTTTGAGCCTCCTTGCCTGACTCCATGAGACTCTATGGAGGTGCTGCGTGGATGTGGTTGGTGGGGGAGAGATCCCATGGTACTGAATGCTGAAACTGCACCAAGGTGTCAGTGTGTTTACTCAGGGCTGCCCAGGATTTCCGTCCATTACCTGACCCAGAGCTGCAGCCTTTGGCAGTGACACAAGAGTGATTCTGTATGTAAATAAACTAAAATGGGCTTCCTTATTCTTAACGTAGTCAGTTCTGGAGGCATCTTTCAGTAAGAGCTTTTTAATGAGAATGTAATCCAGGAATTCAGACTGTAAACCATAAAACTTCACCTGTCTGATTTCTTAGCCTTCTGTGTACTGCAGAAATAGCAAACATTTGGTATTTAAACACTGAACTTGCCAGGTGGTGCCATGCTGGGAGTTGAAGGAGAGAAATAGAAAGCATCTTCCAGCTGGAATCATGGAGGGGGCTGGAGGCTTGCTTAGCTTGCCTTTATGATGAGAGGTGGGTTGCATGTAAGTATCAGCAGAAGCAAAACCTGAACTCAAGCCCATGCCCCAGTTGTTACGCGAAGTCAGAGCACAATGTTTTCTGTGTGGGTAAGAGCAGAGCTTGGGAAATATCTGAATCAGCCAGAACTCTGAAACATAAACGTACCCTTTGTGCAGACAGAGCCATCACAGATTTATGTCATTCTGAGAGTAGTTAGTACATATCAGGCCAAATGCCTCCAAGGAGCAAGGTTCAGTAGAACTTTTATGACTGGGAGATACATTCACTAATGAGACTTGGGCAGACCTGTGGCTGGTGCATGCTGACAAACTGCTCTCATTCCTGTGGAGCTGCACAGATTCATGCTGTTGACAGTGGTGTCACTTTCTGCTTCCAAACAGCTTCATCAGCTTTCCTGCAGTCTGCTAGCACAGCAATTGGCCGTGCCTCCAAGGAAGAAGCTGATCTGTAAAAGGCAGTGAATGGGTGCTTTCCTTTCTACAACCAAAAAACCACACAGATTTAATTTTCTAAATGGAAAATAGTTTATCATTGGTTTGGGAGATCTAAGGGCTTATTGAAGGGATGCTGTGAGGCAAACTTGCACCTGAACGGTTGAGAGCCATTTTCACCACCATTCCAGCTGCAGTGTGTTGTGGGGACTTGGAATTCTGTATGCAGCTACAGGGAAATGGCCATCTTATGGGGACTGAAGATGGTAGTGCTGGGGACCTGTTTGCAAACTGGCATGTGCTGAAAAAAAATAAGCAGCTGATAAACAACTTGCCAGCTTTGCCTAAAGAAAGGGACACCACAGCAGAGTTGTGCCCACTTTTTTGTTAAATGTTATGTGGCAGCTAGTTCAGCACTGTGGACTCGGGGTTCCCTCATCTGCAGTTCCATCCTTGGAATGGATGGACTTCATAAGCCATCTTCTTAGGAATACCACTCTTGAGCTGTATTAATCTGCACACTAAGCAGTCATACAGGTGAAGAGAGAGCCCTCGTACATGCAAACTCCAGCAAAACTTCTCAGGAAAGTGTTTACTTAAAAGGTATGTGCCATAAGTTACACCTATGCTATAATTTCAACAACTTGTGTTACATAAAATACTTAAAAGTTTGCTTCCTTATTAAAAGTTACACAATTAGCTTCACAATGGTAGTAGACAATGTTTGCAGTTACGTAGCTTAATTTCTCGAAGCCACACTGAAGACTGTTGCAAGGGCAGAGTGAGAAAACTTGTGCTTGTATTTAAACCTGCTGTGCTCATAGGCTTACAGGTGCATTTGATTCAATTAGTCTGGAGGGGTTTGTCTCCAGTGCTTCTAGTACTGTTAGTTTTATGATTGCCTTGAAAATGGTGCCTGCCTTAGACATACACAAACACAGAAGGCTCTCTTGAGTATCCCATGTTAGAAGATTCTTTTCTGGTTCCTCTCCACTTGTGCAGCTGTTATCTTTGCCTCCCTTGTTTGTACCATCTGCATCTGATGTATGGTATACAACCGAGAAGTCAAGTTTACAATAAAAGCCAGTTTTTGTGACTGGGAAGTATTAAGCCACAAGCATATATAAACCTGCAGTAAAGTTCAGCTTCTGTGTGCAACCAAGAGCTGAACCCACACATCATACACACTTGCATTTGATCAGTTCCTGATGTGGTTTCAGCTGGGTGGGGTAACCTTTTTCTCAAGTTTCTGACACACTATACAAAAATAAAACCATCCAAGTATTTTTATAATCATGCTAGAAAATAAATTTTAAGAAATGTTTGTACAAAACCTTTTTTTTGCTAATACTTTATACTTATAGCTATCTTCCCATTATTTTCTGGCCATGCCTTGCTATTTATCAGTCTTGTAAATATGACTGGCAAACTGTGCCCCTGGTTCTATGTTTTGATATGTGTAACACAGGCTATCATCTCTTGGACAATTGATCTGCTTAGTATTGTTTGTATGGGCAAGATAGATTGACTTCCAGGATATCAAGACAGGCAACATGCCAATTTAAATTGGATCCACTGTGAAATGTTCTTAAGGGTGGTTTTGGTTCCCCACCTTCTGCTTCAGGGGCATCTGTTGTACAAAACTGCATTTAAAACCCAATTATTAATTGCCCTTTTATTTCTCTAGATGGATTATAAAAGTGATACTCCTTTCCATGATTTTTTTCTTTTGTTAATGTAAATTGAAAGTACTGTAGTAATATTAAAGATGTCCTTTCTCTGTAAAGAAAATATGGAGTATCTAATTACTCTTGTATGTGATTGTGTAACCACCACTTTTATATAGTCAGGAATCTGTTTAATCAACATGCTTATTCACATACATGAATGTTTTCAGAATCAGGGCTGAAGTCTCTGCTAATAGTAAAAGGCTGTGATCTTCCACAGCTTTGTACATTGGAATGCTTTTGTATCAGATCAAGTTGTTAAAAGAAGTTTCCTCCTTTTTATTAGGTTACAAGACCCAGTAGCTACAACAAGAAATCTCATTTTGATATTGAAGATGTTGATGAAGTTGACAAAATGGAGATTAGGTAATACAAAACACTTTATACTAGTGAAGTTGTTTTCCAAAGTTGTGTAACTTTGTAGTAGACTCAGTGTTCAAAGTGGCAAGCATGGTTTTACTGTTCATAAATCAGAATGAGTCTTTGTCACTGTATCAGTGTGTTCATTTACCTCCACTGTTCTGTAGATCGTATCTGACTACGTATGATGGTTCTGCTGTGGGAGAGGTCTTTATTATTTTCCTTTGTATCCTGTAGACATTGTGTGTGTACTAATGTGTGTTTGTCATTAAGTGCAGCCTTTTTATGTCTGGGCTCCCCTTTCCTCCCCACCTCAATTTCCCAAGTTTGCCCAGAAACTCTGCAATACTCTCAGTTAGTGTGTTTTATTTTATCACTTAATTTAAGCAACCCTTATAAGGTCCTTCTTCCCTGAAAGGAAACTCTTGAACTCAGAGGTTTTCTGCAGCAGAGTAGTTTCTCTTCTCTTTTGCTTGCCAGACTTTAACCTCTTCTTGTAAGACCGGGTATGATAAATATGAAATCCATTGCACAGGGAAGAAGCAACTCTGATTTCAAAAACAAACCAACCTCACCCCCTGCCACCCACAGAGTACTTTTGGAAACCTGCTGAGGTCTGTCAACAGTGTCTGCAGGGACAGATGAATAGAAGGAGTGGATAGGAAACAGAAGGAGGTGCAAAACCTAAAGGTATCACATGCGTCATAGCATCACATACGTTGAAAATTAGAGACTTAAGTAAGCCATCTGGTAATCTGGATGCACTATAACTGAAAACTGCTGTATCTGCATCAGGTGGTGAGAAATTTCCCTCTCCTTTATGCTAGGATTTGGAGGAGGAAAAGTTGAGGGAGAATGGTGGCAACCCCTTCCTCCCCAGATTCTTCCTGCCATTAGAGAGACAGTGAGAATTTACCTCCCGAAACATTCCCTAGTCCGTACGGAAAGGAGGGGAAACCAGGAAGGAGGGGAACAATACTCCCAGCAAGCAAGGTGCATCTGTGTTTATGAATGAATGGGTGAGGGCTGTTCTAATTTGATGGTCAACTGCTGGTTCACGTAGCCTGTTAGTGTAATATCACAGCATTACAAGACCGTTAATGGATTTGTGTTTGCTGTGAGACAGGAAAGGAGAACTATTCATATGTGAGAGAGATGTGAGCTGTACTGTTTCCCTGAGAACATCTGCATCAGGCAGAGCAAAGGTAGCTGGTTTAAGGGCAATCCATGGCTAATTCATAGGAGAAAAAACAAAGACCCAGGTTCAGTGCCAGTCTGCTTTGGTGGTGTCAGTGTTACAGCACAGTAGATGACCTAGTCCCAGTGCCAGACTATATTTCTGCAAAACTTTGCATGGTGTAGGAAGGTATGAAGTAAGATGTCCCATATCCCATGGAATGCGTGTGATGGAATGGGCAACTGAACAATGTCTTTGGAATCCCAGTTTAGTCTTTGTACCCATGATGCCCAGCCATGAACTGATTTTAAACAATAGCTAGGATACTCTGATTGTTTTGTGACTCTGCAAGGGGACCATAGACACTGGTGGACAGTGGTTACACATTGCTTAATATTTTAGTTGATTTTTATTTTGTACTGCTGGACTAAATGGAATTATACAGTTATTTTACTTCCCAAGTATACTTTCTGAACGAATTCTGGACTGCAATGATAATGTATGTGGAACTGAGCTTCAGCAAAGTCTTTCATTCCTTAAAACCAACACATCACAGTGTGGTAAAGATGAATAATTTGTGAAGAGGCTTACAAAATAGTTGGGAAAAGATTAAGCACTTAAATAATAGACAAAAGCAGATCAAGTGTTGGTCTTGGTTGGGCAAACTCTGCTCAGAGCTTTTGTCCCCTATAGGACAGAGTGTTTTTGTTTCCATCTCAGGTTCCCCTTCCACCCCCACTCACTTCCTCCAGTCGGTTTAGTCAGTTGGATTGCCCCCGTGCCCTCTGGACAGATCATACAATTTATGGGTTTTGGGGTTTGTTTTCTTTTTCTCTCCTGAGAAAAATGGCATTCCACAGGGTAAAGAGGAGATTTAGTCTCTCATGGTTTCTCTCTAAAGCTATGAAAGTTTCTCTTTTTGAGTGGGTGTAGGAAGTTGCAGGCAGGGCATATCAACACTTAGGGACCAGATGTTCTGGTGAATTCATTGTTTCTCCTCCCCCTCTCTGCTGTTTCTTTCTTTCTGTGACTACAGTCTGACTGGTTTCAGAATAACACTTGCCATAACTTTGCCTTTTAAAAAGCTCAGGAAGTGGTAATCTTTTAGTCTCTAAGGTTTGTGTATTATGATTTTTAAAATGCTGCTTATGATTTGCACTCCAAGCGCACAAAACAATAATTTCAGAATTTGCATGCATGCTTTGCTTAGTGTGAGATCTACCTTGGGTAGTTAGTTCCTCTCCTACAGGTCCTTTACACTGTTTTTTCCTGTAACTTAAGTTGCTGTTGGGGAGCACCCTTGGGCTGCATATGTTTGAAGGAGTTGTTGATAGTGGACATCTTGAAAGAATTTGGATAAACTAGAAAACAGTAGCTTGTAAATATTTTGTAAATGGTAAGTTTGACTATGTATAAATAAATTTCTCAAAGGATTCTTCTTCTCCTGAAGCTGCTGTTAGCTATTTGAATTAGTTGGCAAGATAGTAACCGACCAGACATGGGTAAGGGAGAGAGGAGGCTGGCTTTTCAGAGTTCTTTCCTTTTGGGGAATTCTTGCCCTGCAGGAATACTGTCAAAATATCGGAGTTTGAAGAACTTTACCCAGCAGGCATGCAGTGTGATCTGATGCTATATCTAGGGCATGAAACTTGATGCATAAGACACTGTTGCAAGGCTCAGAGGACTTAACAGTGACATCCTCTGCACTTGCATAAGGTAGGATAAACCTTTAACAGGACTATCAACATCCATTCCTTGACAAGCCTAGTGTGACTTGCTTGAGAATAGGAAGGTTGTGTAAGTATGTTCATGGTAGGATGGCTTATCCAAATTAAAGTTGTTCTTCTAAAAATCTTCATTATTTGAAAACCTGCCTCCCATATATCTTTTTTTTTGTCCCAAAGGTTTAAGGTGCATTCTGACTGTCACTGAGCTGCAAAATTTTCAGCTGAGCTTGTTTTAAAATAAAAATGCCTTTCAGGGGAAACCTCAAAATACATACAGAAACAACTACCTTGGAGTTTGAAACCCTTGCTTCAAGATGGGTGTTGTAGTACTTACCTACAAATGCCAGGTTAGACACCAGTACTTCTGCTTTGAATCTCAGTGCATTTGGTTTACATCCTAATGTTAAAGAGCATGTGAAAAGGAAGGAAGTATCATCTAGAAATACATACCAGAACTTCCCAAACATGAAGGACTGAGTGCCAGAATTTGTGTAGGCATCAGTCAATACACAGATTATATGGAGTGGTAGAGCTGTCCTAAGGTTTTGAGTACCTGTACAGGAGTAGTTTAGGTGCAAGAAATTTGTAGGCCTGACACGGTGAATCTTCCTAGGCGCTGGAGCACCGTGAGGGACTGAGCAGGCATTCAGCCTAACTCTGTAAAGCTGCTGCTTAGCTGCTGGTAATCCCAAATTAGACTGGGACTGACAGCATGGGGTCCTTCAGTATCTCTGCATTTTTTCCCCTGGTATGCATTTTACCTGTATTTTTCCGTTTTCTGGGATAGCCAAGCAGTCCCTGAATCTTTACCAGTATGGATCGTGGAAACAGTACAGATGAGGGAAAGGTAGTTTAGGTGATTTTATTATTTTTTTTTCCCCACTGATGTTTCATGGAGGCAAGTTGCAAGGATCCAGAAATCTAAGGTAAGGTTGTCTCTTTACTGTTTGTGAACCATTGTTGTACAGATTCAAGACTTTAAAACTCCCAGCCCTGAGGGGGAAAAACAAACAAAATTGAAAACAAAGTAGGGATTATTTGATTTTAATTTTTTATTTATTATTAACCTTTTTAAATTATTTGTTTTTATTACAGGGTTGATCTTTGGAATGCCAGTAACTTGAAGTTTGGAGACGAGTTTCTAGGAGAACTGAGACTCCCTTTGAAATTTCTCCGACAGTCTAGTTCTTACGAAGCATGGTATTTGACATTTTTCTTTTGGAGAATAAGTAGAAACATATGTCTGCTGTGAAGACTTAAGAGTAATTACTGCTATGTGATAAAGTTTAAATGGATTTAATTTGTATCTGTTTTTGTAAGCAAGCCAAAGTAATCTTAGCAAATGTAAGAACAAGAAGTTTTGATAATGTGATTAGAGATTTCAGTCTGCCTCTGTATTGCATGTGGGAGTTTTAATACGTTGGCTTTATGATATTTACTGAGTTCATCAGCAGTGCTGTAGTTTTAAGTGTGTGGGTTTTTAATCATAGCCACATAAATCTTTATGATCAGAACTTCCCATGTTGCAGATGGTGCAAAATAGACTGGCAAACTTAATTAAAAGCCTGATTCAGAACTCTCAATAATTCAATACATTTATATATAAAATATTGCATGTATCTGTACATTTATTATATGTTTATGTGTAGCCTGAGATAATGTTGTGTTTGAGCACAAACTTTCTGTCTTATTTTTTGCATATCAGGTATTTCCTGCAGCCCAGAGATAATGGTAACAAGTCATTGAAACCTGATGACCTTGGTTCCTTAAGATTAAACGTGGTTTACACCGAGGACCATGTTTTTTCCTCAGACTATTACAGTCCGCTTAGAGACATCCTGCTAAAATCTGCAGATGTGGAGGTAATTTTTTTGCCCTACTTGTTTACCTGCAGATCACCCTCACTGGGGTCTCTGAATATTTGTCACTATCTTGCTGGCACCCTGGTTGTGTAATTTCCAGAGACTTCAGCTTCTTCCTTTTCAGACTTGAGGGCCCTGTTAAGCTCTGCATATCCCTGGTGCTTGTTTTCAGTCCTCACAGAGAAGATCTTTATCTGCATGCAGTATGGTGGGTGAAGGCACACCCAGGAACCAGTGGTTTTGGCAGCAGCCTATTCTCCGTGGCTTTCTAATTTTACATGTGAAAATGCAAAGTAAACTTCAGTTTGATCAATTGGTTTTTCCTTTACTGGAGAGGAATAATAGGTTTACTTGCATAATTCAAAAAAACAAAAACAAACTTCAAAAAAACAAAACCAAACCCTAACCAGGAATTACTCCCGAAACGTCAAAGGGTTGAACCATGTGTGCCATTATATGTACTTTTAGCCCTTGTAACATTGCTTTCATTTTTTCGGTACAAGAACTGGGTTCTGTACTTACTGTGGCTTGAAATTGAGAAGGGTTTGAGTTCCTCCTCTTTGCTTGCTCCCCAGGCAACAGTGACACTCAGTGAAAAGACAGCTATTAAAAATGGGGGGAGGGCCGGGGCAGGGGACTGAACTGTAATAATTTTTAAATTGCTGCCCTCTTGTGATCAGAACTTACAGCCAACAAGAACTGGAACATAGCACCCACCCATGTTATGTACAGGCATATTTGGGTAACTGGCCATTGCAACTGTTGTGTGGGGTTCTGCATTAAGGAGTTAATGGGAAGAGAAAGGAAGGATGCATGTTCTGGAAAGATCTCTAAGTTTTTATTTGTTTCCACTGTTCAGCCTGTTTCAGCATCAGCTGCACACATTTTAGGTGAAGTTTGCAGAGAAAAACAGGAAGCAGCCATACCTCTTGTCAGGCTTTTCTTACACTATGGCAGAATTGTGCCTTTCATAAGTGCCATTGCGAATGCTGAAGTGAAGAGAACTCAGTAAGTACCAAAAAAAACAAATTTCTATCAAACATACCTGCTCTGCATTGGCTAGTGTTGGGATCCTCCGCTTAATTTCTGGAATTATATGGAATCTCAAAAGGCAATGGTGGAGTTGTTCCTGTTGCTGCCTGCTGAGTGGCAGGGTTCTTTATAAATGCATTTCACTGCTCTGAAGTTCTGGCGAGTTTAATTTTAGGAGGAATTCCCATGATGTTTTGTGAAATACATTTGCAAGACTATTGTAAGGTCTGAAAGGAGGGATTTTCAGTCTTCTCAGTCTTAATTATATTTGATCCTGCATCACCTTCAGCTGTTCATATGAAATCATTTCAGCTTTAGTGTGCTAATAAATCATCTAGTGCTGAATAGAAGTGTTTGTTGAATTTGTTCAAAACAGAAAGCAAGTTTCTTCCTAATCATGAATATTTAAGGCAAGCTGTGTGTCTAATCTTTCCAGTTAGAGGGCTGAGGAACAAAGATGGGATTGGATCTGGCAGTGGATAGCAGAAAACTTTTTTTTTTTTTTTTCTGGTCACTTCTTAAAAGTCCTTTTTTTTTACTTATTGGTGGCCTGGCAGTTTAGTAGTGTGGGATGTATTATTCATGCCAGGCAGGTCCTAAAGAACATTTGTTGCCACAAACTTGTGCCTATGTAGTCTTGCTCTTGACTGACAGTAGAAGAGACAGTTGGGAGTAAAGGGAAATGACAGATACTGACTCCAAAGTAACAGCTTCCTCAGCGCAAAATAAACTCTTTGTGTGGGGTGGCTTTTTTCAGAGAGAGGGATAGAGTGTTTTCCTTCCTGTAGGCAGGTGTATTTTCTCTGTGCTGCAGGTTGGATGAAACAGGTTGGTTGCTGCGGTGTGAGGAAGTTTGCTGCTCCCTAGTCAGTCATGTTTCTGTGATAAAACAGCAAAGATGGTGTTTGTTTTCAGGGCTTTCTGGCATTTGTAACAGGCAGTAAGCTTACTTTTTTGTGAAACAAAATGATGAAACCTGCAAAGTAATTCATCCTGTTATTCGCAGCTTGTAAACAGGTAAAACTGTAGTAAGTTATAAACAACAGAAAAGACATTCTTGTGTGTACAAGAACAAGCAAATAACTTCATATTCAAGTTTGATCTGCTGTCAGGTTTTGACCATATGGGTTGTAGATGAGATTGTTAATTAAGTACCTATCTGCTTAACGGTAATTGCTGTACAGGGAATCGCAGGTACAAGATTAATATGGAATTACTTGCATTCTCAAAATGCAAGTAATGCTAAAAAGAAAAAGTACTCACAATAGTGCAGCTAGCGAAAGCTTAAGGAATTAGTGGCCATACGTCTAGTACAAGAAGAGTTCTGTGCAAGTGGCTTCTCAGAAAATGAGAGTCTGCATAGCATCAGCTATCCACACAGTTCTCAGGGTAGAGTTGGGATCTGCACTGTTATCACAGGACGGTGCTGTAAGTCGCTTAAAAAAGATTGCTATGTCATTGGACCTCGTGTTTTCATCTGCCTCCCAGCTTACAAGTACTTATTTTGTAGAAGGTAGTAGGTCACGTGTGATGTCCAGTGTTGTTGTGAGACTAAAATCACTGCCTCCTTCCCTTACTCAGCTACATTCAGTAGCACGTGAAAACAGGCACATTTCCCCCCATTTATATTGTAAACCTCTTTGATTTGAGCCTGCATGTTGCTGTCTGTTTGGATGGTGTGCTGAGCACACTGCGCTAACACAAAGAAGAAAATGTGTAAATCCTTCTGGATTTACCGTGACTACTGCTTTTCTGTTACTACCTGGAAGGGCACTAAATGCTACGTGACTGCAGTTAATGGCAGGCTGGTGTCAAAGGGAGTTTTTGCTTGTGCATTCAAACCCAGATTTCTGTCACCTTTCACTGCTTTGTTTATTTCCATATATTAGCAGTTCATTGCAAAGAGACTAAATTACGGAAAATTGTTCACTTCCAGAGATCCAAACACCATTTTCAGAGGAAACTCATTAACTTCCAAGTGCATTGACGAGACAATGAAACTGGCAGGGATGCATTATCTGCAAGTTACACTAAAGCCAATTATAGATGAGGTAAGAGCAGTTTAGACTGATTATTTGATAAAATGTCATTGTAGAAGGCCTTCAGGGAACGGATTCTGTTTATTCCTTCCCATTTTAAGATGACTTTGTAGGAATAATGCTTAGGAGCCTGTTTCTACATTGAAGTCCTATGTGTTTAGCCACAGCTGAGTCACGCAATTCAGAAATAGTTGGACTGTATTAAAAGAAAAGGGAAGTTTCCATTTATTTCACTAAATTATTCTGTTTTTAAAAATCTAACATTTATTGGTTTTGAGAAATAAGTAAAGTAATAAGTGAGTAGAGCAGATGTACAGCAGAAAGTTGCTGGGAAGCTATAAGTAATACATTTAATGCAGTGGGTATAAAGGAATAAAATTGTTTTTAGATAACTGTGTATGTGAAGCATGTATTGTCATAATGGTTTATTATCTATCCAGTCCAGAATGGTGAGTGTGGGTATTTTAGTGCAGTAATTGGGCACTACTTTCAGACCACAGACTTCCTTTAAATGATTTGACAGTTTCTTTAGCTGTTGTTTTAATGTTTCATAAGAAAATGCCAAGTTTTAAAAAAATACAGATATGCTTTCAAAGTTTACTGGTTTAGCAAAATAGGACTTTTCTTGAACAGCCTTGTTTGGGAGAATCTAAAGGACAGCTCTTCATTTCAGTTGAAGGAAAGAGTAGAACAAATTAGTGCTACTTTTTGGGAAAAAAAACACAAACATGTAATTTGCCTTTGACGCTTTATCAAAAGAAGAAAATATGATTTATAAAGTTGGCTTTTGCCTTTTACCTCAAAAAACTGAACAAATTATGTTTTTTACAAAACTCTTTCTGCTTGAAGGTAAACTAATGTATTGTTCACTGTATTTTTTTTCTAGATCTGCCAGGGCCATAAACCTTGTGAAATTGATCCTGTGAAATTAAAAGATGGTGAAAACCTGGAAAATAACAGGGTATGCATTAGATTTGGAAGATACAATCTCTGTTTACACTATCAAGTTTAACTGAGGTCCTCAGTTTGACGTTGCAAATAATTTTGTCATTCATTAGAATACACTGAAAGCTTTCGTAACACCTCAAACTGTTGTAGTTATTTTACAATGGCTTTACATTATCCTTAATATAATAATATATAATATTAATCACCTCTCCCCTCACCCCTGAGGATGAGGACAACTTAGCCCGTGGATCTGATGATGATATAGAAAATGGTGATACGAAAAGGAATGCTGTGCCATACAGCCATATCACTTGATGTTTGGTTTTGATAGGAATATTTTTACTCTTGTACTTGAATCTGTGCATTTGCCAAAGGGAGTATCGTGTGAGATTGTTTTGCAAGTATATAATGTTGAAAGTGAGAATCTTTTGTCGATGCCACAGGCTGTGAATAAAACCAGGAATAGTACCACTTTCCACAGCAGAAAATTATACTAATTTTGTCATTATTATTGCTTTTTTTTTAGGAAAATCTGAGACAATATGTTGATCGCATTTTTGCTGTAATTACAAAATCGGGTGTAAGTTGCCCTACAGTGATGTGCGATATTTTCTTTTCATTGAGAGAATCAGCTGCCAAACGTTTCCAAGGTGAGTTTCTAGATACTGTTTTGTTTTACTTCACTAGTAGCTTTTAAGTGTAGGTGTTGTCTAGCAGTCTGCACAGTCCATGATGTATGTAGTAATTGAACAGCAGCATATCCAAAATGCCATTTGGAGTGTGTATTAATGCTGATTTTTCCTTGGTTATTCATTCCACAAAAAACATGTATTGTATGAGTTTTCTTTAAACATCTCTTAGAGGAAAACAGTATTTTAAGAGTGTTCTGATTGTATATATTTATGGTTTCAATGTTTGTGAAGTATACTTGGTTTTCAAATGTTCAGGTTTTTGTAACGGCTCATTCTGCAGGCTCCCTGCAGCTGAATCATTTTCTGCTCATACTTTACCTGTAATAAAGGCCAGTCTGTAAGTTACTGGAGTTATTGCAAGCTCATTGCCTGAGGAGGCCAGTGTGATGCAGAGGTTTTCTGTATGTCAAGAGATAGTTCTTCCTGAAAACAACTTTCCCAAAAGTTGTTTTGGATCTGTGAGAATAAGCAGGCAATATAAACCTGGAATTAAGCAAAACAAGCAACCTGTGTATTTTCATGAAGGGAAGCATATTACAATAAGGAAGTTTTAGAGCGAGTAGTGAGAGTTCAGCTTTTAAACAGTTACTTCACAGTAGAGAAGCTTAAGCAGAAAGCCATTGACTGTGTTGTTATTCTCTTTATTTTATGTAAAAAAAAATAAATTAAAAAAAATCTATTTCCTGTAACTACCAACTGGAATAGATCTATTAGGAGTCTGTACAGCACTTGTGCTCAGGGCTATAACTAGATAACTGAGACCTGACCTTTGTGCTGAACATTTCATAAACCATGTCAATTATTCATCATACTTTACTTGCATAGATGGAATAGTAGATGTTTGTATAAAATTCCCTGTGTGGTAGAAGAGTGAATGATGTTCTCCTTGTAGCCTGTGTTGTGAATTCACTTCTTTTAAAAAGGCTGTCATTGACAGTTCCTTGGTTTATGCTGGCTGATCTCTGGCTCCAAATCCTCCATTATCAGTTAATCCTGTAACTTGCAAATATATACATTTTCAGTACATGCTTGAGTTAGCTTTGTGAAGGCATTTAATAATTTCAGAAGGTTTTTCACAAGGATTGTGAAATGCTGAGTAGAGGTCTTTGGTTTTTTTTTGTTTTTTTTTTTTGTAATAGGTGACCTAGATGTGAGGTATACAGCTGTCAGCAGCTTTATTTTCCTGAGATTCTTTGCCCCTGCCATTCTTTCTCCCAACCTCTTTCAGCTTACACCACACCATCCAGTAAGTACTGTATCCCTTTTTTCTAGCTATGTAAATGGTTTTGTCACCATGGTCTTGTCTATCAAGGTTCTTTCTTCAATTCTTTTAATAGCTCTTAGGGAGTACCTTTGTTAGTTAGAAGATCTGCTGTGTCTGTCTTGGATATAAAACATATGTTTAATGACTGTGTGTGGGAGGAACAGTGAAATTTAAGGACAGACAAGGTAGATGATCTAAGATGCTGTGGAAAATATGGTCACTGCTTTGTTTTTGCAGCTTGTTTTTTTTTGCTGGATTGATTGTCAACAACATTGGAAATGTTTTGGATGTTAAGCAACTATCCATGACTTTTAGTAGTTGTTCTTACTGGGAGTGGGGAGCACTTGGACAGTCTTCAAGACAGAAATCTCTGTTTTTGTTCTGCAAGTGATTGCCCTTGGTTCTTTGGAGAGCAATAGGGTAGCTTGAAGGATGATGGCTTAAGAGTCAAAAGCCTTTAAAAAACCCCATTTTTTTCCCTGTAGTGTTTTATTGGGTGTTTCCTACTTTTATGTTACTTTAAAGAAAAACTTTAGTTTACCTTACTCTATTCCATATTTTAAATTGCTAGTCCATATAATATTGTTCTCTTTCCTAGGATCCGCAGACTTCTCGAACTTTGACACTTATCTCTAAAACCATTCAAACTTTAGGCAGTCTGTCAAAATCTAAATCTGTAAGTATGCCATTTTCATTTAAAGGCTTAATTTAGGAAAGTGGTTGTGGTTTGTTTTTTTTTTAAATCTTTATTACTGATTGTAATTAAGCCTTTAAAATGCTTGAGTTGCACCAGGCTTATGCAAAACTGGTTATGTTTGCTTTGATTATAAGCCTCTCATGCTTACAGGAGAACTAAATCTGCCTTAATCTGAACTAGATTTTGGTAAAGCAAAATTGTGTGACCAACCTAGAAGTCTGTTCCAGGTCTTTTCATTCCTTTCTTCTGGAAGAAAGATTGTGATCAGGAAAACCTGTGAAGTTCTCTGCTTGCCTCTGGTATATGATAGCAGCTCTGCAGGGCTTTACAGACTGTCTCAATGTTTTAAAGCTTAGCTGAGAAGAATCTCCCAGTAAGGGGATGGGCAATGCTTGTCTTTTAATACCAGTTCAGTTTTCTGCCTGTCAGTGGTGAGATTAGATCTAGATGCCCACGCACTGGATGTTTGATTGAAATAAAACTTGTGTACCTAAGGCACCACACTGCTGTATCTGGTGATAATTTGGGGTCGCTGGTGGTCTGGCTAGGATTCACACAGGCAGCTGGAGATGAATCTGTACCTCAAATCCTTCAAGACAAGAGAATTCCTTCTCTCACACTTTTTGTCAGCTTCTTTTAGGACCAAGGTTAAAAGTCAAAGCAGAAGTCTGAACCTTTGGAAGAATGCATTATTAACTGTAGTAACTGAACATTGAAATGCATTCTACTACCTTTCCGAAATAAAAATTCAGTACTACTGAATGTGTGCTCTACAACATGAAAGTAGTGCTTTGCTTATTTTACCTCTGCCCAGAAAAAAAAACAAACCCAACTTTTATCTGCGGTGGCTTGCTTTATGGCCTACTGCTGTTTACAGTAATATTTTCTGTATAAACTGATTATGATATGCATGGTTTTGACTTTGTATTTCAGGCCAATTTCAAGGAATCCTACATGGCTACTTTCTATGACTATTTTAATGAGCAGAAATATGCCGATGCAGTAAAAAATGTAAGTAATGCATGTGACTCTTCTGAAAATCCTGCTGTGTTGTGAAGCTGATGCTTGGAATCTTAGAATGTAATACATACTGCCTGTAAACCAGGAAGCATGTGCTGGAAAAAGCAGACTTCTGATAACTGTAATATTAAGAAAGTTTTATCTAATTATGTGCATGTCAGTAGTAGAATTTCTTTGGATCTACTTCTACTTAATAATGAGCTTGGATTAACAAGCTGCTGCTTAGAGCTTGAGACATGTGCATGCTTCATAGGATACTGCAGATCTGTGACGAAAATTGCTTACTCCAAAAGGAAGTGAAAGATACATACAACAAAGGAGAAGCACAAGAAGTGTTGGTCATCTGCAGTTTTTCTGCTTAAGAGCATTTGCGCTATTTTTAGTTCCTCAGGCTTCTGCCATTACCTTCTGTTTAACTACTTTTACCATACTTTCTTGTAGCTCTGTGTTGTACAAATGTTAAAAAATTTAATTTGGGGAGTGCAGTCCTGTCATTTTTCTCTCTGCTTTTTGTTCACCTTTTAGTTTCTAGATTTAATTTCATCTTCGGGAAGGAGAGACCACAAGAGCATAGAGCAACCCATATTGCTTAAAGAAGGGTAAGCATGCATGTGCAACAAAACCCTCTACTTCTGTGCTTGCTACCATTCTAATGCAGCTAGCTTTATTTCCACCACCCCTATTCCATCCATGCGTTCAGAGAAGAACACAGGAGGATTCTTGTGTTGCCGTTTCTACTCTTTGTGGCTGCTATAGCTGAATTTAACATCTTTTCATTTGATTTAAACATCTTAATGTAAAGATGTTTTGAAATAAGTGGGGGAAAAAGAAGCTTGTAGAACTTAATTAGCACAGCTACGGCAAAACTAATTTAAATCACCATTGTATTAAAATCAAATTGGGTTTTTTTTTCCTGAACTCCAGTGAACAAAAGCTGTAAGATTCTGCTGTGAAGGCAGATACTGAGTATCTTAGTAAAGGCAAAGCCTGCCAATGGAATTTGCTTTTGCTGCCCTGTAAGATCCATATGCTAGTGATTATCATGTCCATTTTGAGGAAAGTTTGTGATGCACTTGGAACAGTTTTCTAGTTTTAGTACCTTTCCTGTTTTTTGGAAGCATGTTCCATATGCTGTATTAGTTTTAGATACTATTTGTTGACACTTTTGGTGTTACAAAACTGAGTTGTTAAGATCATCTAAGTGCAGTGTGGAAGCAGCTTCTTTGAGCTGGGAAGAAGAAAGTAAAAAATCCAAATTCTTCCTGTCAGAGCTCAAAAAGATGAACTGCTGCTTGAAAGTAAGCTTTCATGGTAGCTCTATGTCATGCAAAAATTAGGATTTTGATGACATCATGACTACCCCTTTCATTTAACCTCTGCAGTACACCTCACTTCTCTGATAAGTGTCTGTCCCTAGAAGCAAGTTTGTCTATTTTAATTCTGTACATTTATCATTCTTTTGTTTTTGAAAATAAATGTATAGTTTGTAACATTTTCCCTCTAACTCTAAAACGTTATTTTTTTCTGCCTCTGTCTTTCTTTTGCTCCTGTCTGATTTTTTTCTGTCTTTTCTTGCTCGGCCTGTGGCTGCTGTTGTAAGGACTCTTAAACTAACAGTAAAGAAAGTTGATGGTAATAGTTCATGCAGGTAAGATGGTAGGGGCAGTTGGTGCTTTGCTGTAGCTACTGGCTGACAGCATGTCCTTCCTTCGCAGCATTAGACTTGTCTGACTTAACTTTGTGGAGGAAGTACTCTGTTTAACAATCCTGAAACACCCGTGTAAACCCATCAGAGAACATTTTGTTACCCAATTCTTGATGTTGACCAACTTTTTTTTTTCTTCCTTAAAACAAAAAACTCCTGTAAGTAAAGAATAAAGGACTTACATCTGTAGGCAGAGGCTCCAAGAAGCACTGAGATTTGTTTAATATTCAGCATATAGATCCCAGTGAACTCACTGGAAGTGAGTAAGAAGTGGCCAGGCATTTTCTGGGCACTTCTTCAGTAGCATCCATGTAAATTGTTCTCAAGATTAAGGAGTGGCCTTCAGCTGTCTATTTTTCCTGACATTTTGCGTTATTGCCATGTTATATCATGGGGAATGGGTGGGAATTTTCACAGCCTCTGGTTTGATTTTTATCCAAACTGATTGGCTGGTATAGTGGGGGTTTTGTTTGCCTTTGTAATGTTTTTTGTTTGCTTTTGGTTTTTTAATCTATCTTTGCTCCTATTAAGAGTATCTAGATGGAAAGTTAATAGCGTATGTACTTTTGAATGAATGTGCAGTACCAAAGATTAGTCACTGGCACTTGGGTTTGCTGGCACTGGTCATGCCACTGCTGCTTAACAGCTGTCTGCCTGGTTCTTTCCAAAAGAAAGATAATTAAAAGAACTAGTCCTGCCATTTTTGTAGGTGAAAGGGGCATGCTAGTGCTTCTGAGGAAGGCTACAGGAGGTCCAAACTTGGATCTACCCATAAACATGAGAAGAAATAGTGTCTCCAAACACCTAGCACTGAAATGGGTTTCATCTTAGACTGTCTTTTTTCCTCTTTTTGCTTCTATTTGCTCTGACCTCATACATTCTGTGAATGTTAGAAACAAAGAAATCCCTTAAATTGACCTTATAACTTCTGTGATTTGAATGCTTGTCGCCTACCTGTGAGAAATAAAAGCACATCCTTCTCTTGGCGATGTCAGTTATGAAGAATTTAATTAGAAATGTGTCTTAGCTCTGCATTATGGAGTTTGCATTTTTCAGAGGGAGGCTCCGTAGGAGTTTGCAGTTTTAAGTCTCCTTTTAAGTGTTGGCATAAGAAGGAAGAGAAGAAGAGCATATTACCCAGCCCAAGGATTATCTGCTCTTCCCTTGAAATTTGCCTTAACCTTGAAATAAAAAGGCTGCTGCCAGTGGGCCTGGTGATGATGTGAATCATATAATTTTATTAAGTATTTCTCAAGTAATCCAAGACTAAGGACTAAGGAGCTATCTGACCATTTTAAGAATGAGATGTGTGTAGCTATATAACTGATTTTTAAAAAAATCTGTTGCTGTATACAGTCCTTGTCAGCTTTTGCCCACACAACTTGGCATGGGCAGCAGGCACCAGCCCAGCTGGTTACAAAACAGTTAAAATTCTGAAGGAACTTGGGGGTTTGTTCAGGCTTTAAACAGACCTGTCATTCGGTTGGATGCAGTATAGTTGTTTCTGACTGAGTATGTCAGAGGCAAGAAACAGTATTAGCTGTTCTAAGCATTTTTAGCTCTGCTATGGAAAATCTTCAGCCAAATAATTTGCTGTTCTCTCTGTGTGCTCTTTGTGCTGTATATTGCCTTCCTACTTGATAAAAACTACTTTATAGT
This sequence comes from Microhierax caerulescens, assembly GCA_035590215.1. Taxonomy (NCBI): domain Eukaryota; kingdom Metazoa; phylum Chordata; class Aves; order Falconiformes; family Falconidae; genus Microhierax; species Microhierax caerulescens. Next base: position 64,498,368 of record JAVJGJ010000014.1, on the reverse strand, counting down.
AAGTAGTTTTTACTCACCCCATTATACAGTTCTGTATTTGCACAATAGTTAATGTGTAGAGTAGCAGTTACCAACTCTCTACTGCATATGCATCACATTTTTTCCCCGAAAAAGTGATGTTGAGCAGTATGAAGTCACCAGGCTTTCCAAAGTCACTTTGAAGCTTTTGGATTGATTGTTAGGAAGTGGTGGATGCATTGCAGTTTCTCGTAAGCTAATTCAAGTTTGAAATTAATTAAAACTGACAACTCGCTGAATGTCCCTCCTCTGCCAAAAAAGGGGGGGCATGGGAACTCTAGCTTTCACTGGTCAGATTGCTTTGTATGTTATTGAAATTGCATTTCCAACTTGCAGCATCAATGTGCAATTGCAAATGGAGCTGTGAAACATCCTGATTTTTTTTCTAGAGCTTGAGAGTGACTAAAGCATGTAAGGGTACAGTCCCTGTTCCAGAGGCCTTGCACCTGCCTTTTAATTATTAAACATACTCCAAACCTTTTGAGCTTTCTCACAGCTTTAAAAAAATAACAAAAAAAGCTTGTAGAGTTAACAGGTCAGCTTAGCAGAGCAGTACTAACCATGTTCTGCCCTTTTTCTGCTGTTGTAGGAAAGCATTTAGGTAGATTCGTAACTGAGAAAAGGGCACAAACTGCAGTTCAACTAATGGAGTTCCTATGTAGATTACAAGTCAAGCTATGTACGTGTCTTGCCCTTTATCTAGATCTGGAAAAAAGACAGGCTTAACTAAAAAATGCACAAAGCCTATCCAAATATGACTTTCCTTTCCTTGTCGAGACAAGGCCTCAATAATTAGAAAACACTGTATGTCCCCTCCTAAAGCTTTGCAAGTGCCATCATGTATATTTGTATATGTATGTATATATGTATATACCTATATACATAAATACATATTTTATACATATGCATATTTTTATATGCATGTACGTATCAAATCTGTTGTGTTGTAACAACTGTTGTCCTGTTTACTAGGTTCATGATCAAGAGAGCACAAGGAAGAAAACGATTTGGTATGAAAAACTTCAAGAAGAGATGGTTTCGCCTGACAAATCATGAGTTTACTTATCAGAAAAGCAAAGGTAACAAAGGTTTGCCGGTCTTTTTTTGATACATGAAAACAAAAATTAAACATAGGGACTGTGTAAGAACAGAAGGCTGAGATCTAGATCTGTAACTGTAGAAGGTACAGTGTTGGCAACTCTGTCAGCCTGTATATTCTTGCCCTTTTTTTTTAATATGTACTGACTGTTAGAGAAGCTTCTTGGATAGCACAGTACCCTATAAATTAGAATAATATTTGATAGTATTTGTCTGATTTCAGTTATTGACATCATCTGTAGGTTTCACAGTTGCCTAGTAAATTGTTCAAGGAAACAAAACTCAGGATACAAATATCTTAAGCTGGGGATTTGGTTTTGTATTGAACATTCTGAGATGCATCTTAGCTTCTTCTCATAAATTCTGTAGTGTTGGCACAGCTGGCTACAGTAGGCAAGAATTTGCCTGCTAGCTTTGAACTTGCAAAAATGTATTCACTTAATGTTGCCTAATATCAAGGATTTTGCTTTTTGCAAATTGTTCCTGTCTGATCAGTAATATGCAACAAATACCACTTCCTTCCGTCATATAAATACATAGGGAGTGAGAAAGAAAAGGGATCTTGTTCAGATCATGCCAGTCATCATTTCACACTCAACTTGGAGATCTTACATCACCACCATCAACCTAGTTCAGTTGAGCTGACAGGAATGATTTTTCATTGTCACCTTCTCAGGAAATCTACTGTGTCTTGCTGCAGTAGGCAGTTTCTGAGAGTTTTGCTAGCATAATATAGTGCAGCTGAAATGAACTTAAGATAATACTTAAGAATGATGCTAGCAAATCCTTGCTGAGTGAAAGATATTTTTTTTCTTGTGCAGTCAAAATGATCTTCAAATGAACTGAATCAGGCTTTAGAATAATGGCAGAGGGTGAAGTTGAGTTGTGAATAAGTTGCTTAGTATCTCTATGTGTGTTCTGCAGGTGATCACCCTCTGTGTAGCATTCCAATTGAAAACATTCTGGCAGTGGAAAGACTGGAGGAGGAATCCTTTAAAATGAAAAATGTAAGTAGGTCGTCTTTATTAACATACTGTTAGGCTGATCTAGATCCACCAGCCTAATCGCCTTTTTCCCTTTTGCAACCTGGATTGGATTTCTATTGAAAGATGTACAACCACAGCTGCCTGTTCTGTATATAGTAGCAGGAGTTTCCAAAAGTACAGCCCATTCAGATTCTTAACAGCCCAGTCAGCAGTCTTTGGATTTCGTGATCTGCAGCACACTCAGTACTGACCACTGCTGATCAGCTGTCCGGGCTCCATAATGTCAGGCAGAGGTAAGATGATCGAGTCCCTGCCCTTTCTGTCAGACCTCTCTGTTGGGAAGGAATTGGCTGCTCATAATCGTTGAAGGAGCACATCTTTCTTAGCTCTCAGGGTTCTCTGTTGGTTAATGAAAGTGCATATATATTTGGGTTAGGTCATGTGCCAGAATAACATCTGTGCTGTGCTAGTATGGTTTAGTGTTTTGATTGCCACGTTAGGGAATAAAATACAACCATATTTCTCATGCATGGAACACTACTGCCAACTTCTGTGTGCAAGACAGCCATCCATTGTGTAAGAACAGTTCTTGGATATGATCGTTTTAGGTGATATTTGGAGCCTTTTTCATACTCTTCTGCCTGTAAAGCTGAGTACAGTCCTTAAAAGGTTTTATTTAAAAATAAACAAAAAAACAGCTCAGTGTTTTCCATTTCTAAACACGCATCTACTATGGACTCCTTTATACACAGAAATCATTGTGACTTTTAGGTTTTCTGCCTTTAAGTCATTCCTGCCATCTACACTGCTTGTAGACACCATGCAGGGCAGTGCTCAAACCTACCCTAGATATTAGGTTCCTCAAACAGCGCTTTGTTCAAGTGAAATACGGTGCTTTACTCCTCAGTATTTTCCCTGTTTCAGGTATTACTTTGGTAGCCTATGTCTCTCTGTTAAAAGGTGGAATAAGTTTCAGTTTGCTCACTTTTAGAGCATGTCTTCACTGTACTGTAGCTGGCTCTGGTGTTTATAACTCATGTTAATTACATAGGCAAAAGCAACCAAGCTGCAAAATAATCCTGAAGTTTTATCAGAAGGCAGCTGTAACGTGTGATGAGCTGTTGCCAGCTGTGCTCTGCAGAATAACTTGATTGAACTAAAAGTAGCCACACAGTTGAGATAAAACTTACTGTGTGTGGAGACAAGCTGGGCTGTAATTCTGATCAACTTTTCAATGACAGCAGTGTTTAACTTATGCGGAGTCTGCTGGGCTAGAATGCATCCAAAATAGCCCTTTGTTGTGAAGATTTATTATAGCAAAAATATCCCTTTATTGTGAACATCAGAAAATCTCCGCTGTTCGTTTACGTAAATTCAGCATTACCTGGGAAATGAAGGTGACTACATGCGTTCTGGAAAGTAAGGCTCAGTCTTTCTATAAGCAGTAGGAAATAACATTATCACCTTCCCATGCTAATATATTCCCATTTACCTTGCTATACATAAATAGAATACTGCAGGAAGAACAGAGTTCTCAAAACACCACAGAAGATGTATTTGCATCATAGGTGCTAAGCATGATTAAAGATTCAAATTATCTGTAAATATTTTCTATGTATCTGTGCTCTGAATTGCACCAAGCATGATTTCCTCGATCCTGATAAATCTGCCTGTCTGGCAGTAAGGCCGGTAGCCTTCATCTGTGCTAAGCACAGTTTGGGGGGTGTGGGGGTGGCTTTAAGTGCTGTTCAGGTCTTCTGTGTTGTTTGAGAAGCAACTGGTGGTTTTGCTAGTGTAAAGGTCTTGCAACCACTTGAAATTCTTGGCTTAGTTGTGGGCTTCTCAGTAACAGTTGCCATGTGTTACTTCACTTAGGTTGGTATCCCATTACACAAAGCCATACTCCTTAAATCTGTTCCTTTGTTGTAATGCAGAAGGCTCCATTTACCCCAGCAGGACATTAAAATGCTTTTCCCTGTAGTGCTGCGTTAAGGGAGGGTTGAGCTGCATGCTCCTGCCTTCCTTATTCCATCCTTCCTTATTCCCCAGATTCAAATTGCCAGTTACGTCCTGAAAAATTTATTAAAAGAACTTATGCATTGGTGTGTATTTTGGCAGTGCTGGACTGACTGATCACACTAGCAGCTCCTACACTGCTGTTGTGTGTTGTGCCTTTCTAATTGTCTGACATCTATAAAGATACTAAATCCAGGGAAATGACTGCTGGAGCTTTCTCTTTCCTGTTAGAAAAGGCACTGTAATTAAAAAACCAGTTTGTTAACAAATTAGCAAGTATATTTGCAAGCTACTTTGAAGGATGTGCTCCTGGAAGTGTCACATGTCACAAGAGAAGAAGAGATAGCGCATGTCTGCAACATTCTCCTGACCAGCTAGGTGCAGAATTCAAGCCAATGGTTTAGGTCTTTGTAATACACAACAGTGAATTTCAGTGTTGGTGGGGTTTTTGTTTTTTTGGTGTGGTGTTTTGTTGGGGGGGACGATGATGACTCTGTGTTTTTCTTTTCAAAGTAGCACAGAGAAACCAGCTGTTTGGAAATTAACATTTCATGTGATATGGGCAGTGTAATGTCTAATGATGTGAATAATCAAGGGGGGGGGGGATATATTTAGGAATACCTGAGAGAGAGGGGAAAACCTGTGAAAATTATTTGCAGAAGCTAGAGGAAATGAAGATAATTCATATCTGTTTTTCCAGAATTTGCGGTTAAGATTACAAACTTGGGCTTAGTTACCGTTAGTGCATGATAAAAGCCTTAGCAATAAGGCTTAATTATATTACTCAGAAACTTGCTCCTTCAAGAGGAGGAAAATAAATGTGATTGTACCATTTTAGGTTGCAAGCTGTTTTGAACAGGCAGGAGAGTTCTAGTTTAGGTATTTCATCGCCCAAGCCATAACGCCAAATTAATGTGCACCTGCTGGTGATGGAAGAGAAGCTGTAGTGCTGTGATTTGCTAATAGCAGCTATAGCTGCGAGCAGAAGCATGGAAGTTATGAAAAGGAAAGAGTCATGCTGAAATGGGTTAAAAAGACCAGAGAGATGGCAGTACCTAAGCAAAGCTGTCACCGAGGCTGGATCCGGACGCTCATTTGTCCCTTTCCTGCCCCCTGCTGACAAGCGCTTCCTTTAGCCCTGCGCTGGGTCCCTCTGTCAGCCTTCCAAAGCTTGGAGCTGCAGCATTACTAAAATTGCATCCCTGAGGCTGATGACAAACCTTGTTGAGGCCCAACCAGCAAGTTGATATTAGCTGTTTGTAAATCACCTCTGTCCTGGTTTCAGCTGGGATAGAATTAAGGAACACAGTACAGGAACAGTATCTTACTTCTTGTACCAGCTGAAAGGTCTTGTTGTTTTAAGGGCACGTTTGCTGAACTTGTGTTGAAATGTATTTATCGGTGCATTCTTTTAGCATGCTGTGTTTTCCCTTTAATAAGTCATCAATCCGAGCCCAGTCTTTAGGTTCACAAACTCATTCTGGGGGTTTATTCTGTGGCTTATTTCCTTTTTTGCAGATGTTCCAGGTGATCCAGCCGGAAAGAAGAGTCTTGTATATCCAAGCAAATAATTGTGTGGAGGCCAAAGACTGGATTGATATCCTCACCAAAGTTAGCCAATGCAACAAGAAGCGCCTCACGGTCTACCATCCCTCCGCCTATCTTAATGGCCACTGGCTTTGCTGTAAAGCTACTGCAGATAATACCCCTGGCTGTACACCCTGCACAGGGTAAGGTTTGGTAACGTGCTGTTGCTCTGGGTGTTGCCAGGGTTATGTGCATGTCTGCAGCATGAGTCGCAGGTCTGCAGTTACCAAGATCTGCCAGGTGTGCAGGCGGCGGCGTGTTTTCAAAGGCCATCTTTATTGTTACTTCTGATCCTATGTCAGTGTCTGAATATCTTGGTCAAAATGTTGACATATTCACAGTCCGAGACATTGATAGGAGTTAACTGTGGATAAGCTACTTTGGTTCAGAACTGTCAGAGAACCCTTCAACGTGCTGTTTGTAAATTCCTGAAAGAGACGATCATCTGCTTCTAGGTTTAATTCTAAACAGATTTTTTTTTTCTAAGGGGACCACTCATGCTCTCTGTTAAATGAAGAGATACTGCCTGGTTCACAGGAAACAATTTCCATCTAAAGTGAGAGAAGCAACAAGTCAGAATAGACCGGGACAGTTGGGAGTTCGGTGCTTTGGCTCCTCCATCTGGTTGTAGCAGACTAATTCACCAAAATGTCTGGATGCTGATACAGTCCTCTCTTTCAAGTCAGGGTGAAAGCATGCTGGATAAATCCAGGGATAAAAACATTTAAACTTGTCTGCCTTTTAATTTGGGAAAAATAGAAAGTTTTGAGCTCTATCACACACATTCTGTTGGCTTTCATGAGTACTCACTTTTACTTTCATCCTGGTTAAGTGCTTTTTGTGCCATAATACGCTGTTTAGCATATAACTTCTACCTCTCTTCCTGATGTCTTACAGAGGCCTGCCAGCAAATATACAACTGGATATAGATGGAGATAGAGAAACTGAGCGCATCTACTCTCTTTTCAACTTGTATATGCCAAAATTGGAGAAAATGCAAGGTGAGGATGAAATCATTGCATCTCCAATATGCTTATCAAGGGAAAAATACCGGTGAACAATTGGATGTTCTAGCTAGACCAGCCTTCCGAATCACATCCTAGAACACAGTGGCCATTATTTAACTTGTTTCCCTTTCTGCTGTCTTCAGGCAGTTGTGTGAATTATTTTTGGTGCAGTGTGCAGTCTCACAGTCTGTACAAAGTTCTTTGCATAATAAACAGCTGTTTGAATTACGGTCTTAACCACAGTATCCTAAAATAGCGTAGGCACAGAGCGTTGCTTGGATGCTCTGAATTGACAAATCAGAGCATGTACTAAACCAGAAGTTTACGGGTCCTGAAAAGAAGCACCAGCAAAGTTGAGGTTTCAGCCGAACATGGTTTTGTGTTACCAGAAGTCATGTGCACATTCCATGATTTGGATCCCAAGAACAGGCTGGATACAAATGATTTCCTCAGGAACGCTCTTTTGGGATTGCCAGCAAAAGATGACCTATAGGTGTAGGTGTCTGTGAAATGTTGAAAAGTAAAGTTTTGGCTGGGAAACTCTCAGGAGCCAAGGGGAGCAGAGATGTGACATGAAGGATAAAAGAAAGAAGAGGCAGTGGAGGAAGTTAGTACTAGTAGGCATGCCAAGAAAAGTATCCGGTGTACATGGTGCCAGACTTGAAATCCCAATTTAGCACAGGGAGTGGCAGGGAAGCCTTCACGGTGGCACTGATCTTTAAATAGGACTTTATTTTATAGTATGAAGATAAGCCAGTGGTGTCAAACACACAGATTGGAAAGCACTTTAATCCATTCCTGGCTGCTGTGCAGTTGCAAACTTCAGATCCTCACTACTTCCGAGCTGTCTGAACCAATGCCCAGCTTTCCCCTGTTCTGAATCCTCACTGCCAGAGCCAGCATCGAGTTTCAGTGTCGGGGAAAAGGACGCAGGTCTGGTGTGGACAGTTGCAGCAAAGGGAAGGTAACTCGAAAGCTGAGGTGGAGACCACAGTAAAACTAGGGAAAAATAGAGACAGAGTGAAATATTCTCGCTTCTCTTCTAATATGCTTGGCTGCAGTGCAGAAGTAGATCACATGATGGATGTGCTGCAAACGCTCATGTGTAATTGGTGTCCTGATCTCTTAGCCAGGAAGGCTCCCTGGTAAGATAAGAAGGTAGTATGCCTTGCCCTGTCCTAGGATCTGTCCTTAAGCAGGCAGCCAGGCAGTAGTCATGAGAGATTCTTCTTAGGCTTATTGTATAAATCTTTTAGGGATAACGTGGTAAAATCTTACCGTGACTACTTCAACCTGTAGTTG
>JAVJGJ010000014.1:64464976-64479999 GCA_035590215.1 Microhierax caerulescens | reverse complement strand
GCGCCCGAGGCCGCTAGGTGGGGGTGCTCCAATGCAGCATCCCCCCGACCCCCCACCCCCCACCCCCCCAGCCATCCCAACCGGGAGAAACTGGTGAGCGCTTTGCTGTGAGCCCCAGCGCCCGGCTGCGCGCTGCTGGCTCAGCTGATGCCACCCGACTGAGCCAGGCGGGGTGCGAGTTTCGGGGTCCCCGGGGGCTCCCCAGAACACGCTCCGCCGGCCTGAACGAGCCTTTTCCCCCTCCCGCCTGCTGCGGCGGGACAGGGCCACAGGTGCGGGACGCCAGGACAGTGTCCCCTCACCAGCTCCGAGGGCAGAGCGAGCCTGAGCAGGCAGGGCCCAGCCTCGCCTGTGCCCCCGCCGCGCTTCTAACGGGGTGCTCAGCACCAGAAAGAAGGGTACCGCTGCCGGGGGGGGCAGCCGGGGACAGGGAAGGTAAATCCCTCGCTGCCCCAGCACCGTCCAGCGATCCTGGTGGGGAGGGTGGCAGCCCCGGTGGGGTGCCGCTTGGATCCAGGGCTCCCAAGCAGCAAGAAAGTTCCCTCATTATGGCTTTCAGTTTCCGTTGTACTTATTGTTGTCTTGCATGGGCCTGTTATTGATCTGATTTTAAGAATCTCTGCTCCCCTGATTTGCCTGTTCTGTCCTCTTTTCCAAGGCGGGAAAGGAAACCTGCCTGGCTGGGTGAGTTGCACATCCTCATCGTTAGACGTTAAACACACACCGAGAAACAGCTGCTTATTTATATAATTGATATAATTTATATTTTATATATATATAATAATTTTTATATATATAATTTATATAATTTATATAATTTATATTTATAATTCCAGTGCCACAAGTGATTCCTGTGGTGCGGAGCACAGCCTGAGAACCACAGACCCAGAGCTGGCCCCGTGGCTGGGAAGAAAACCCAAGGTCACAGGGCCTTGCAGCGTTAGGACAGTGACCATCGCAGCCACGTTACAGCTGGCCCAAAACGTTCTGAAAATAGGTCTGAAAAACTGGTTTCTGAAAGATGTGAAGGATACTGGCATCCTTAAATTTGGGAGCGGGAATAGCCTCCTATTGCTGTCACAAGCACTAGCAAAACAAGAATAATAATGTATTTGATCAACCTCGTGAAATATAGTCGGCTGAAGACTTCTTTAATGCCCCTCAGCTGTCTGACCAAGAACAACCCCCAAGCACTTAAGATGGAGTAAACATTCTTTGTGTGTTGCTGATTCTTTTGCAGGGGTCAAATGGGGTTATCAGGGGTGCAGGGTCCTTAACAGAGAGCTGCTGGCAAACCACCTCTGCCTCCTCTCTGGTGTCCAGGCCCCAGAGGAGCTGGGCTGCCTCCCAGGCTGGATGAAGCAGGAGAAGCAGGGAGAGAGGAGCGATGCTGAACCGGCAGCCGTGTTTCAGGAGCTGCTCAGACCTGGTCTGGGGAGGGATCTGAACCTCAGCTGGATGGGGCCGAAGCTTTCTCCACCAGCCTTCTTTCAGGTCCCCTCCCTGGCACCACACATTCAGACCTCTTCCCTGGCATGCCTTAACCCAAACCTGACCTTCCCCAGCCCCTTATGCTGTCACTGTCCCTCCGTGGCATGGAGGGTGGCTGCTGGCAGCTCTCCTGAGAGGAGCAGATCCTGCTCCCGACAGCCTACCAGCCACCACTGGCAGGACTGGGTGAGCTCAGGGAGTCTGCCAAAGGGATGATGTGTCCTGCTGGCACAGCGTGGGGAGGCTGAGGAGCACCTCTCCAGGGTGCAACCTGAAAGAAGCAGCATAAATCATGCTGCCTGTGTGGCTTTGCCCCCCGCTCTGTGCAGATCAGCTGATTTCTTTCTGCTTGCAGTGTGGTTTTCCCCACAAGGCAGGGATGCTTCATCTGCCGATATCCCTTCTTAACAAGTGCTTGCCTAAGTTTTGCACCAACGCTGGGACCTGGATGTAGAACACTTCTCAGCAAGCCCCTCCTCTGCAACACCGCTAAATTGCAGCGTTTTGTGCCCTTTGCCTGGGCAGACACGGGACAGGTCTGGCTGGGGGTGTGCTGGCAGGCACTGTGTGTTTGTGGCACAGGCTGCGCTCAGCTACATTGCCAGAGAGTGGATGCTTTATGCATCCACTTTTAAGTTAGCTGAGATGTCTGTCTCCAGATGCTGGAGCGTATCGTCCTTGGCTATGAGAACTGACAAGGACCAGCTGAGAAGCAGATGCTAATTAAAGCAGAAAAGCAGAGCTTCAGCCTGGTTTGTTCGTGTGCCCAGGTCACCTTACTCAGACTGACACCCATTATATGATGCTATGGTCGGTGCAGGGGGAAGCTGTGATCTGTAATGCTTATTCCTATAAGGCAACACTGAAGCCGCACTCCTTCTCCTTCGACATGTAGCTTTGTGTTTAGGGGAATATTGGCTCTCACCCCTATCTGCTGCTTGGGTTCCTGCTGCTGGTCTGTCTCACACCCGTCTGCTGTGGCCTAAATTTTACCTCGCTCTTTCATTGGGGTCACTGCTTTTACAGTACGAAGCAGCAGTTTTTGTGGGAAGGGCTGGGGGCTATGCAGAAAGTAACTTCACCTTGCACCAGTGAAGTGGGTGTGTGCTCAGACTGCTCTTCTTGAAATGCTTCTGTTGCAAGTACAAAAGCCTATGAGAAGAGAAGAAACCAGCTTTAAATACAATATCCTTTCTTCTGCCATCTGTTTTGTTTCTCTTATAATACACAGGTGAGGTGACGCTGGAAGGTTTCCACTCAACAGTAAAAGGCCATTCCCACTAATGAGAGCTGTGTGTTACCATGCATGTTTTCAAAGGCTGGAGAAGGCACCAGGGGGCTAAAACTTCACAGAAAAATTGTCCGTGAATGAGAAGTTGTCTGAGATTTGCAACTGAAAAAGATGAAAAGGATGGGAGCAGATTCAGCTGCGAGAAACTTGCTGGAGGTTAAATCTTGGCCTTTTCCGCTCCCCAGAGCATGCTGCCTTCATGGGTCAGTGAGAGCAGCGTTGCGTGCTCTGGGAGTGGATCCATTTTTGCTTTGAACGCTCAGCATAATGCACTAGGTAAACCACCTCTTCCTCAGGCAGTCAGAGCCCCACACCCAAACACTCACCACCCAGTGAGTATATGATACCATAGCTAGGCTGTGCAGTTTTCTAGGACTCACTAACGGAGAACTTTTTCTACCTCACTTAGGAGTAGGGATCTGGCTCTGAGAGATGGTTTTTTGACACAGTAAAGTGTATGAAACACCTACATCAACCCAGAGTCACACACACTTTCTCTTGTTAAATGGGTTTTAAAAGCTTTACCCTCAGGGGTTTGAACTATCAACAAAGAAAATGAGACTCAGGTTCAGTCGTGAGGACTTGGTGGATTATGCTTTGCCCCGAGCAATCCTGTCTGCTCTTCTCCCCAAAACCACTCTTCTGCTTGAAGGCTTTGGGAGGCACAGAGGGAGTGTACGTACACTTTCTCCACTGGATATTAAGGATCCCACCTCATACCATCCCTCAGGGCTGCTGATGGTGACCCCTTGGTTGAGTAAACCCCAAGCACTCACTCCTGAGCATGATGTGTTTCTGCTGTGGAAGTGGAGAAGCAGAGGCAATATGTCACTGTCTGTACAGCTCCTGACCTCGAGGAGTTGCTTCTGGAGCAAGTCCAGGGGACATGACTTCAGTGCTCCTGATGAGTCAGGCGAGGTAAATCACTGGAGCTGCTCATTGTTCCATTCCCTTGGACCAAAGAGGGAGCCGAGCATCCTGCTCAGCTTTCCTTGCTGAGAGGAAGGCCTGTGTGGTCTCAGACCCTTTCAAATCCTACCAAAACTGAGAAAAGTAACACCCCAAAACCCTGCTTAGCATGGGAAAGCAGTTCCCAAACATCTCTGTTGCCTACTCCAGTTCTTGTTGAGAGCTACTGGGCAATGTGAGCTTGTGTCTGTAAACCTCTGATTTGGAAGGTGCAAAAATAGCCACAGGCTCTATCTCTGCCACTGTTCACCTAAATTCAGTGGAGACAGATGCAGGAGAACTGCATGGTGGGGGACATTTACGCACCCTTATCACAAGTGTGCATTCAGTAATGCTTGCTCACCGCCATCACTGGCTGCACTTGGTACGTATCAACAGCACTGAAGGGAGCTGTTGCATTATTTTAACTAGAGGACTGGTTTTCACTGAGATATTCAGAGGGTTAGAAGGAAATAGAGTGTGGGGGTTTTGTCTGTCAGCTGGCCCTTCAGCGAGGTGGGTCTGAAGATGCCGTGCCTGTTGAGTATAAGGATTATGAAAGCAATGAGAAAGTTGCCTTCCTCCAAAACCTCCCAGCAGATTTGGAAGGAACCCAGAAGGTTCCTCCAAAACTTCATGCAGACAGGCTGCCAGAGGGCTGAAAAACCTGAGCAGTGCCGACCCCTGAGGGCTGCTACTTGGTCCTCAGTGGTGTAGGGATGTCTGCGGCACAGCTGCTCCAGCTCAGACTGAGGCATCCAAAAAATATTCCAAGGCCACCACAGCTTTTCTTCCCATAGGGCTTGCCTCCACGTCAGCAGCTTTATGGTGTTTGTTGGAACTACAGGTCATTTTCCACACTGTAAGGCATGAGGCTTGCTGCTGAATGGTTGGTAGGCTGGGGAAGATCCCCTGTTGCCCCCATGGTTCTCTAGTAACGTTTTCCTCTTCCTGCCTTGTCTCCATCAATGAGACTGACATGTTTTCTTCCAGGTTACTCATGGACATCCACCACCACATTCCCATGCTCATGGGAAGTCCTGCTGTATTCCTCAAAAGCACAACACTCTCTATCTCTTGCTACAACCGAATCAGTCACTGCAAAAATAGTTGCATGTCAGATACGTCATTGGCAAATATTGGGTAGTGCTTACAGTGCCCCTGGCAGGGCTGCACAGGGAGGTAAATCTCATCAGATCTCAGCACAGCCGGTGTCCCTAGAAGCTGTGAAGAGCATCGTTTCCTTCTCCTGATGTAAACACCTTCTAGGGCTGAAGGACTTCATCTGATGTTCATGCAACCTTCTTGAAACACGAAGGGTAGTGTCACTTTAATTGCCTTTCAATAGGTCTCATCAACCCTGCAGCTGCAGATGGAAATAGCTTTTCATCAGACAATCTTTATTTTTCTGTTCTTTTCCCTGAGATCATTTTTACTGGAGGAAATATGTCATTTACAGCAATGGGGTTGCAGGGGGCCAGCAAGATGTCTCTGCAATCTGGATTTCTTCACTCTGTTCTGACCAACTGATTTGCTTGGCAACGGCATACAAAAACAACGTGGAGAGCTGCCATGGAGGGAAGTGGACGTCCTGTAGGCCACGATTTGATGTTTTCCAGACAATGTCTCTGTCTGGCAGCAAACTGCACTCTTCCACAGTTCCTCAACATCTTCAAGAGCTGGATAATATAATCAGACCTGGTTGTCTAAAACCAGATTTGCCAGTTCTTCCCTGTTCCCATCTATTTCTTCACGGACTTAACCAAAACCCACATTAACCCTTTTGGCTACAGCCTGAAACTAGCAGCTCAAATTCAATTCCCCACACAAACCTATAAATTTTTTTTTAGAACCCCTGCTTCCCGCTTTGTCACCCCCTGAGCCTGTCCATCTCTCTCTGTTCATCCTCTGTCCCTTGGGAAGCTGTGTGAAGGGGCTGGCTGTAGATGCACTGACCTGTCCAGAGCCTGGTAGAGTCAGCATTCACTAGCACTTGCCAGGGGCCCAGAGACACCCTGGTAAAGGGCATGATATGAGCACGATCAAAAAAATGCTGATTTTCGTGTGAGAAATTGGGAAGATCACAGAGCGGGGGAAATGGCCGAGAGAGATAGGCATGGCCTGACTCATCAGCAAAACTAAATTAGGACAGTGGTTACCCTAATCTCTTGAGCTGGGCAATGTAAAGTGAAAGGTGGTTTGTGCCTCCAGAAGTGCTGCTTGTAAAATTGAGGCAGATTGGTTTTGAGTTTTGCTGTCAATAGCTCAATGGTGCTACCTCATGGCCAAACAGAGAACTACTTTGCCCTCCGATTTATTTTTTTTAAATTATATTTCTTCTGCAAGTGATGGACAGCATTTCTCTTACCATTGGCACGAGAAACTCTTACTTGGTGAACCTTGCAACTTTTAAGTCTCCTATCCCAGCAAAAATAAAACCCAGTGTATGCAGCTGGATACATTGGATGTACTTGGAATATCTGTCTAACAGTAAAAGACTCCCACAGCAAGAGTTTCTGACTCTTGACAATTGATGATGACTTTTGTCAAATATAAAGTTGCTGTTTGTCTTTCTCCTGTTACCTGGCAAGTGTCATACACGTCTCAGATGGGGAGCTCTTTGGCACAGGGATCGCTTCTGAACTCTGTTGCCAGCTCCCTGCAGGAGAGGCCACAGTGGTGTGGCCATCACGGCTGGCTGGCATTGCAGCTGTGCAAACTCCATGCCTTATCTTGGGGAAGGTGAAGTTAAAGAACAAGCCATGAAGAGACTGCTCAAGTCCTCTGAATAAGTTGCCAGCGGAGGCCTGATTATTTTGTTCTTTCCTCCATTGGATGCCATCTGTCTTCTCTTCCCTAACCCTGGAGACTCATGATTTGGAAAACTGATCTGGCCTGGAAACCTCTCATTCCCATTCACCAGCTTGTTTCCAGCCTTGCTGCAGAGTATTTCTATGCTGCTAAACAAAAGAGGACTGGGGACCCATCATGGGGCCACTGCTTCTCACCTGCCTCATGTCAGGCAGATTTAAGCCATGCTGGTTGTTTTTGCAGTGTATCACACCCACCCTGGGTCTCCTCTGAAGAACAGGCAGTACCTCTTTGACCCAAAGACATTTTTGTTTTGCTGTCTTCTTTTGGTGCAAAGGGTCGGAAATAACATGAGGCCCCACAGTGCAGCCCCCCGGCTGGCTGTTTTATAGCCACACAGTGGGAGTGTGCCCCCCCCCATTCAATGCTTTTGTGAGCTAACCACAGCTGCTCAAAAGAGATGCAAAGCCTGTGGCCACCAGAGCACCAAACTCTGTAAAGTGAAGCCTTATGCGGTTCCCCACCGACTGAAGTTGGCTGCAGCTCCTCCAGGAGTGGCAGTCATCCCTCCTTCATCAAACTAGCTGTTGTGAGACCCCTGTCAAGAAAATTTATCTGCAGGGTGGCAGACAGGGTAATAGTGGTCTAGTTCATGCACAGGGAATTAGTCGTGTCTGCCAGAAGCGCCTCCAGTGGTCCTGTAAAGGACCAGACCAGCATATTGCAAAACTAGTCCCATCACACAGTATTGGACCTGATAATATGCAAGATTTTGGGGTCCCAGTGACAGAGAAACATCAGGCATTTATGAGACAAAAATAGTCACCCTTCGGGGGAGGGTTGTGTTGAGACTGATCTTCTGTAACTGGTGTCTTCATGCTGGTTTCCTGCCGAGATGTGATGCACACCCCTTGTTAGCTGCCCTGACCTCGAGTCCACCCTACTGAGGGCCAGGGCGCAGCATCTGTAATTAATCGTTGTAAACTCTTTATGCTCCATCAGGGTTTGTTTACCAGCATACAGGAGCTAGGTGGGGGGAGCCACGACTGCGTGTCAGCACTACCACCATCCTTGGAGCTGCGCTGGAGAACCATCCTCTTCTGATGGACTTTGTTTTTCCTATTGATGAGCCTTCTGACATGTCAAAAAGAGACGGCAGTTCAGGCCCGCCACCAGCGCTGACAGCCCTCTGCCTCCCTGGGCATCGCTCCCAGCAGAGGCACGGGGCAGGGACTGTTACGAATGGAACCGGGCCAAGGGACAGGGCATCAACCTCTTAGAAATTCGTTGCTTTTGGCAATTGGTAAGCTAGCGCTTCTGTTTGACGAGAGCTTTGTGGTGTATCCCAAAAGCAGCGCACAGCCCTGGGGGTGTTTTTCCCAAGCCGGGGGCTGCTGGAGCAGCATCACTGGAAGGGGGGACCCCCGAAGAGTAAGGAAGGGTTGCCTCTTAGCTGAATGTGGATGAAGGTTATTCAGCTGAAGAAGGCTCCTCCCCTCCCTGTTTTGGGACCTCGAAGAAGCACTCAGTGATTTACAGGAAGATTTACACAATGTCCCAGCGCTGCTTGCTTCCTGGCTGTGGGGACCCAGGGTTTCCAAGAATCCCGCAAGCTCACGTGAGAGGCACCGAGCCACTGCCTGGCAGGAGAAGTGCTGGCTCCACACATCCACACAGCCAGTGGGAGGGAAGGAGCCCAGCCAAAGTACTTTTTCGGCATGTTTTTATTTCAAAAACCATTCAGAAATATACATTTAAACTGACAAGTTTAAGTCACTAGGAAGCCCCATGGAAAAGGCTCGGTATGGCTCCTGTGGGAGCTCTCAGCTGACGTGGTATAGAAAGTGTCAGTCTTCTGAGGGAATGGGTTTAACATTAGCTTGACTTCATTTTTGTGGTGTCCGTGCAGGGCGACACAGTAACTGCACTGCTTTTGCACAAGCACAAAATTCCAACAGCCTCAGCTTAAGAAAATAAAACATTAAAGCTTAGATTGCAAAATACGATATAAAAATGGTATAAAAATAAGATATTACAGTTGAGAAAAGGACTTTCCTGTTTTCTCCTATTTATCTGCTTTTATGTACTTATAGCTACTGAAACAATGGGGAGAACAGGGAATAATAAAACCATAGAAGCAAGCATAGATCAACTGACAGTTATGACATTTCTCCAGTATCACTGCGCTTTGTAATAAACCTGGGTCTCCAAGGACCCCGTGACTGAAGAAAGTGTGCGGAGAGCATTTACTATGGCTCTGTGTGTGAAACACATCAAATGTTTTGGATGTGCAAATATCGCTCTGTATCCCACTGTTGGCCAGTTGCATATCTATACTGAGTGACAGTCAAAACAAACTGTAGAATTGCAGGAGAAAAAAAAAAAAAAGAAAAAAAGCCCTCAGGATAAACCACATAGGGTAAGCAGCTAGAAATACAAACTGTGTGTTCTCCAGCGCTGCTTGGCGATGTTTCATGTGTCTCCGACTCCTAAGCATTTCCCTGTGGCGGTGTGGGTTTCCTGCATTTATTTACTTCCATGAACAATAGCCTGCCTTTCCTTAGCTGTCTTTCAGGGACCCTTTAAAGGCAGTCACCTTCTGAAAACCATCACCCTCCTGAAGGGACCAGTCATGCCGAGAGCCACAGCACAGCGCGACCCAAGCTACAATGCTGCAGAATAAAGGTCTTACCTGTGGGAGCTGGAAATTCCATTTTTCAAGAATGTTCCAGCTTTAATATGTACCAACAACCTCCAGAGAAGAAACAAAATAGCTTTTATCCATATTTCCTGATTTCTTTTGGAAATCAGAAAAAGCTGGTGTCCTGAGTTAGGGGCACAGCTAGTGGAGCCGGGCTGCACCAGTGAGTCCCCGGTGATCGCAGAGATGTCTCTCATTGTATTCCCACTCCTTGCTGTGACGAGTTTGTGTACGATGCTGCCCTAGGACAGCCCTGGCCAGACCCCACTTGTTCAAGCCCACTGTGCAGTGGGGACATATTTTCTCACAGTCCAACAATGTTATGCTGCATTGTACAGGACCAGTGGGATTTTTGGTGTTTTGGATGAGAATCAGTGGGTAACAGTCCTACTTTCATCCTCTGGGTTTTTACATCAGTGAAACTCTCTCCAAGCTGCTGATGCTAGGACAACTGTTTGGGGGGCTGCCTCTGCAATTTTGCATGAAGAAAATCCTCCTGAGAGCCTTTGGCTTGCTCTGCAGGAACACCCCTGGCACATCAGTTAGGGCTGAGGCATGTTCCTGTTAGCATCAGCTGTGACGTGCTGCATGCTGTGGCCTTCTTTCCCTGGACACTGTACTTCACATGCATGACAGTCAGCTTGAGCTGTTTCCCCAGCTCACGTCTAGTCCCCAGTTCATTGCAGATGTTAAAAACAAGCGCAGATTTCACAGCCTAACTCTCTGAAATGCTGTCCTCCCATCAGGTAGTAATCTGACATTAACTTCTTAATTATTCCTTCTAATCTTTGTGAATATCTCTTTGGAAAGCTCACAGAGACCATACCAAAAGAAAATGTGGTGGGGTATATGAACTCAAACCAAATCAAGACAGAATAAAGGAGGAGTGACAGAAAAAGCCTAGAAAATACAGCTAAGGTTATGAGACCTACATATTGACAAAAAAATGAACATCCAGAGTTGTTTCAGCCACAAAAACACAAGAAGTGAAAGTGACTAGCACATGAAATAATGTACAGAATATAAGGAAAACACATCAGTTAGCTTCATCCAAAGCACATTACAGTCTCCAAGACCGATTATAGTTGAAGAGCACTGTATTTTTAGGAGTATAAACTGCAAAACCTATTGATGCAACAGCTTCTTCTACCAATGGCAGCTGTGTCAGACACAGTGCCAAGCCTCTCTTTTTCACTGTACTTCTATTTATCATCCTGCTTTATATTTTTATCCTTTTCCCAGGTGTTCACGGCATACCTTGCTCATAGACCTCACAGTATTGTGAGTCGTCCCACCGCGCTCCCCTGGTGAATCTCCATCCTGCCTCTGCATTCCATCTGCTTTCAAATTTCCAGAGGTTCAGGGTTTTTCCTCTGGCCCCACTGGCACATCACCTCATCCTGGCCCTTGGCAGCCATCTCAGGGCTTGGGAGGCCCTTGGCTCTTGCACATGTGTTTGTGTGAATTGAGGATACCCAAGGTGACTGGGAGGTTCAAGGCAGAAGGGGTGGTTCTTCTGCTGGTGACTGGCTCAGAAGTGGTGTTGGACTGGATGGACTTTGCTTTGATGTGTTTCTACCATTCTGACCTTCCTGTGCCCAAGAACAGCTTGGATATCCAGCCCCTGCTTGTCTTCATGCTGGCTCCAGTATGTCTTACCCAGAGACCCAGTCTCCCCTGGTTCAGTAATTCCTTCAGCCTCCCTCTCCTTGAGAGATGAGATGCAGTTGACGAGATTTTTGTCAGCTTTCACATAAGGAATCCTCTTGTATGCTGCCTGTTCTTCAGCCTACTGATCTCTGAAGTGTCAAACTACTTCTCTGGGTATTTTTCATTGGAGTACTTTCAAACTACTGCCCAGTTTGAAAGCTATTGCTCCAGTCACTATTTGAAATACTGTGATGATTAAAGGAATGCGGATGATGCAAAGGAGTTTGTGAACCAGAGGCGCATCAATCATAGATAAAGCTGACAAAGTCTGCAGGTCTGAGGGGAAAAAATACTCCATGCAAACCTCTCCCCTCCTCCCTGTGCCAGGATCCTCACTGCTGTACGACATCTCTGGGGCTGTCTGGGCCCATCTGGCTCTGTTCTTTCTCAGTCCCCTGGTTCCTGGTGTGTGTGAGATTTGATCCTAGGCTTGGGAAGGTCTGGCTATGAAGATGTTTCTGGTCTGGTGTCCTCTGCTGTAGAACCTTCATGGCAGCTTTAGACACCCTCTTAGGAGAGCTGATTTCTCAACTTCAGCCCCTTTTGTGAAAGCAGCTGGGAAAATGGTTTCCCTACATCAGAGGCAGGCAGCTGCCCTAGTTTCAGTGCTGGTGGCCACTGAAATTTAAGCCTCTCCATCAAAGCTGAGACCATTCTTCCTCCTTTTCAAACTTCCTGTTCTACTGAGGGAGAGAAGCAAGGCTTCCCAAGGCTTTCCATGAGATCACTTTGTTCCCAGCAGAGATAATGCCTCAGTGGAAAAAGTAGATTCAAACCAGTTCAAAGATCCTAAAAGTTCCCAGTTCAAAGATCCTAACAGTTTCCACATAGAGGAACTCTCCTCTAGATCAGAAAGTCAGTGGTCACAGGAGCAAGGACTCCACATTGTCCATATCCCATTGACTGGCTCAGCTGGTTTCCTTCAGAGTCAGTGCCAGAAGGCACAGCCTGGCCACCTGTGAGCTGATTGATCGGGCAGGAGCCCTCAGTGTAGCTGTGTGTCGTCATATGCGCATCAAGTATGAAAGAAACACTGAAAATCAGAAGGCCATGTTTGGCTGCAGCATGTAAATGCATTTATATCTTTGGCAATTGTCTTGAGAAAGACCACTAGACTTCTGCAGATTTTATCAGGAGCAAGCTGTTTTCTGTGGAAAAAAAAAATTGTTTTCCTTTCCCTAGTTCAGTTATCAGACACAATACTGAGCAAAATTCCCTCCATACCTGTGGGCTGCTAGCTGCGGTGAACTGTGTTCCCCTTCATCTGCAGAGCTTTTGGGTCATCTGGCAAATTTAAAGTCTGAACCCCTTTTCCAAAAAATATGCAACACAGCTGATTTCCTGTGGGCTACAATACAAGAAGAGTCTAAAAAAAGCCATCCTTCCAAATTCATATTTTTGATGTTACCATCAGTTTTGTTTTCCTGTTTAGTTTCATTTATACTCACTGCAGCAGCTTTTCTCCTTAACATTTTCAACAGAAACAGGCAGGGGTCCAGGCTACAATGAGATGCTTTTAGAAAGCAGCTATGTTACCTATGCAGCACTTCCTCAGCACCAGACATTCATAACTAGCTCGCCTTAAAACACGTAATTAATTATCAGATAAAGCCCAAGGGAGCGGCCTGCAAGTGTAACCCATGGAAAGCGCCTTCGTGACTGAATGTGCCACGTACATGGCACCATCACTTGGTCCCTCTCAGTGACCGGATGAAGTGGTGCCACAAAGATGTAAAAAACAAGAAAAAGACATTTTAGTCAATGTAACTGTTCTCCTTCTCCCTATATGAAAACTGGACCTGGTGCATCTTCTGCCCTAAGCTGGAGAAAGCCCAAAGGGAAGAGGAACATCCCATGCCACACACCACCATCTTGCTCCTTTTATGACCCTGTGATGATAAAAGACACCCTGTGGTGATAAAAGGCCCCCTGTGGTGATAAAAGCAGTGGATGATTTGAGTTTAGACTTAGTTCAGCGAGAAAATGACCTCTTGTCAGGAAAGGCCTTTCTGTCTGTCATGCTAGTCATAAATCATCTCAGCTGATTTGCATGCTTCTTGGGCAGGAAGGCAGCCGAACGCTGTGTGCAACTGAGACATAGTTTATAAGCAGAGGAAAACAAAGTTCATAGTGTGCTTTAAGCTGCCTGTGTCCGCTGATGATTTTTGCAGAACACAATATTATTTTCTACTAAGGACAGAATCTGCTTTTATTTGCCTCCTCCACCTTGTGTCAATCACGTTTTGTTGCGTTGCATCCTTGCTGCTCTCTGGCCTGTCCTCTTAGGTTCATTTTATTCCTCTTGACAAAGAAACCAGGTTTGTGGCGTGGAGTATTTATTTGCAGCGCCCTGATAGCTGTGGTTTTTTAATACGGTCTTGGGAGGAGAGGAAAAATTAATACCTATGGGGTGAAATCATGGGTCAGTGGAAGGGAATGGCAGCATTCTCACTAGCTTTGTTTTGGCCAGAATTTCACCCTGGGAGCGCCTGGGGAACTAGATATCTGCACTGTCTTCTCTAACTGCCTGCCTCGATGCTGTACCAGGAGATCACAGAAATGCCTGTCAGCTGCTGCATCCACACATCCTCAAAAGAAAGGAAAAAGAGATCTGTCTGGTGGCTGCTCCAGAGCTGCACTGCTCCCATTTAAACCTTCAGCTATTGCTTTTGTTTCTCCTTGTCCCCTAATTTGTTATGCCAGTAGTGATGCTAAGGAAGCTCAGCTTGCTCCCCTCTGGCTGGGAGGAGGGCACCTGCACCTGTTTCGCCTGGTGCAGCGGGGCAGCAGCATCCCTGGGACCCACTGGCTGGCTTTGTCGGCATGGAGCTGCTGGACACAGGCATGGAGCCAGGTCTGCAGGACAGCCTGCTCATGTTTCCAGTCCTCACTGAACATGCAGTCAGGAGGGTGCATCTACAGAGATTTGTCCCCTAAATTGCTTTTTGCAGTTCTGCATTGTCTTGTGATGCTCCTGCCTGCCAAACCTTTAGTCCTTCTCGTATCTGGGAGTCTGGTTTAACTAAGCTTGTTAAACCTGCCAGCAGCCCCAAGCCCCTGCATGCCCTCAGGAGCCAGGCTATATGTGAATGATGCAGCTCAGCTCAGCTCAGATCTGCAGCAGGTTAGGACTGGGCCTGAGCTGCTGCGTATACCTCCCCCAGTGTGGTACATGATGATACCCAAGTTTTCAGCATCCCAGTCCTTGACCTGGGACAGTTTATGTCAACTTAAATCAAAAAACAGTTTGAGAGAGACAATACCCTCTCTAGTCAGCTATTTTAGTACTTTTGGGAAGATTATAGCTGTTCATCATCTTGTAGCATATGGTTTCATGATCACCTCAAGCAAGTTTGCATGGCTGCTGAAGGTGGAGATTATTAAATTAGTGGTACACTGGGATTGCATCCACCACATCCATAAAGTTTATTACCCCAGCTTCAAATGACAGTAGTTACAGTTTCTCTTCTGTTTATCCTTGCATTGTGCGGCTCCAGACATTGCATCTGTTGCAGAATTTTTTGCCCTTTACTGCAAAAGTCAAGATTTCACCCTTACTTGTGGCACTGATGAGCAGAAGGGCTGCTCACAAACAGGCTGTTTTTGCAATGTCACTGAGGAGTCAGTCAGTCCCCCCTACAAAAGGTTTTCCTCTCCTGGACCTGGGGCTTGTGGGACTGAATGTTGGAGTCAGGCAGGAGACTTGCTCAGGCTGAAAGCAAAGTCTACCAAAACCACAAAAAGATGAGTAGTCCCAGCAGAACAGAGGAGGGCAGGAACTGGCCCAGAGGCAAAGGGGAGAATGAGATGGCTCCAGTCAGCAGCAGCCCACACTTATATCAATTTAAAATGATCAGGAAACCTCACCTTCTTTGCTTTGCTTCATGCACCCATGCTTCTTGGTTAGCAGGTCCTTTGTATGAACCCACCTGTAAAGCCACCTTTAACCGTACAGGGTACTTTGGCACTTACCGCTCTGCTGGAGAACAGCTTTAGCTGGGACCTGAAACACGTGTGAGCTTGGTACCTAAAATAGACCCACCGGGTCCATCCTTTCCTCTTGTGCTTTCT